>JAVJGJ010000060.1:50633150-50673043 GCA_035590215.1 Microhierax caerulescens | reverse complement strand
AGTGTCCAGCCTCCCCCCACCCCCCAAGCCCATGCAGAGAGGATTCTTGAAGCCAGAGCCCTGCACCACTGCAGACCTGTCAAATTTAATTCATAACACATGCTTAGCAGTTCTTAGGGGAGAGGAAGGATCTGATGCTCTGGCTCCCCACCATCCCCTGTACAAAGGGACCATTTAATGACTGCACATTAGCAATGTGGACAATTAGCATTCACATGGAAGATAAATGGCAGCATATATTAAATATCGCCAAGTGAAAGAGCAGAGATGCAAGATCTGAGCTCAAGGCTGTAAACAAACAAACAGTCAAAAAGTAACAAACAGCCACTGCGACAGCTAAGCCATTTGGGAGAGTTACCTTCCGGCATCTGGGACTTTCCCCAGGGGTGATCTTCATATTCACATGGCTGTTGCCCATACCTCACTGGCTCCTGGCTGGTTGTTAAGCAGATTCTTTCTGCTGAGGAATCTGGACCTCAGAGCGGTTTACCCCACTGGCTCTAAACTTCTACCTGTTTGGGGATCTGTGCACCAACAGCTGCCCTTTGCCATATGGATCACACAAGAGCTCTGGGGGAACACAAGCCCAAGCAGCTCCTGCTTTACCCTTTCCCATAGTGTAGAACACACTTTTCTTTCCACGGGCTAAAGCCAGCTGCTCCTAACCTTACCACAGCTTTTCTAGCTCCTTTTCATGCTAACTTCTATCATTTCCATATCCATATCATCAGAAGCCTAAGGACTGAGACTGTCCTTGGCCTCTATGACAAGCTGAAGGGCAGGGGACACTACCCTTCATTGTTTGGGCATGTGTGCAAGGCCAGTATCAATATTAATTCAATACAGATTTGCAATATGCCTGTCAGATAGACAACTATTACTGACTACACTGCAGGCACAGGAAGCAAAAAAACAACACAGATGATGTAAATGCTAAGTAAACAAAAGCTACTGGCTGAAAACTGACATTCTCCAGCGTGCCCAAGCAGTCGCTCTTAGTGCATTGACAGCTCAAGTTTGTCAACAGCTGGAGGAGTCAAAATTACTTTTGCTGTGAATCTACAAAACATGTGAATAACTAAAAGGTAGAGCATAAAAGTGACAGAAACAGAGGGACTGCCAAATGGGATCACACTAAACAGCCCTTCAAGCTCAGACAGTGGCTAGTAGCAGATGCTTTGGAGGAAGGAAACCCCCTCCCACACCTCCCTGGGGATAATTATCAATTATCCTGCTTAGAAAGAAAATGTTTTCCTACTTCCATATTTCTTCCAGTTTGTCTTAATGTATTAGAAGGTGTTTGCATGGATATTTTTCCCCATAAGCATTTTATTGCTTTGTCCACATTGTTCATTAGTTTGAACTAAAATGACACAGTTCACATAGTGATCTGAAAGGACTTTTTGAAAGTGAACAAAGCTATCCACACAAACCTCAAGGTAAAAGTAAACATCACATAGTATTGCATACTGGAAAACTGAGAAACGGGGGCTTAGAGACTTGCAAAAATAGCAATAAAACACAGTTCTGTGCCTAAGAAGCAGAGGAAGGACAGTCAAACAGGGCCATCTGGACCACTAAGATTTTTTTCAGCCCTGTACTAGTGTGAGGAATCTAGGCACATAACTCTCCTCCCCTGTTCCAGCTCTCCTCCTTGCACATCAGGACTGATGCCTTTTCACAGATTTTACCAAACTGTAACTAATAAGTGGCTTTTGGTAAAAAGTTGAGGGTAAGCTGTTTGGGGAGGAGATGCAGGGATAAGAGGGACAGGTGATGTAAATTTCATACCTAAAAAACTGAGACAAGGATAGATGTCTCTTATTCAAAGGCAAAAACAAAGGCAGCCTCCTCAAACTAATGGATGTGTATTTCCTTGACATCACTGCTAACTGCCACTGGGAGGCTGCTTGATGATAGGCAGGTTGGGCATCTCTTCCTTTCCCCCCTCTCCTTGCCACCTCCTCCCCACAGGAGCAGTAATGGAAAAGTGACTTGCTGCAGAGATAATGCTGGGTTTGAAATGAATTTCTGACTAGCTGAGCCAGCACCCGTGTGAGCTGTGGCTGATTAGCTCCAAGCATCCAGGTCCCAATCACTCACAACGGAGCCAGGCAATCACGCCAGCCTCCTCAAGGCAAAGACAGGGTGGAGACAACATCTCTGAAAAGGATCTCAAAGGCAAAGGGAAAATACTACTCACGTTTGTGGTTTTCATTTCTGTGGACAGGGGAAGAGCGGGTCTCCTGTTCACGGGCTTCATCACCCTCTTCACTGGCAAGGTGGGTGTGAGCATAGTGGTAGCTTAGCCCAGGCCTGTTCTTGTAACGCTTGCCACAGACTGGGAGGAAAGGAGATATGAGGGAGGGGAAGAGAGAATGGAAACATCAGTGTGATCTGCAGCAATGGCAGTATCCCCTCAAGCTCCCTTCTACCCCAAGAGCAGCAACACACACTCCACACGCCTGCTTGAAACTCTTCCAACTGATGTTGGTGAAAGGTGACAGAAAGGCAGCTCTGCAGCTGCAGGTCCACAGACAAGCTTTCTTCCAACCATGCCACCAGCAGTCCTTCCTACAGGCCTAGGCAAATGCACATTCAATCTCTGCAGCTCATACAGCCCTAATCCTCTCTGCTAAGATTAGTAACAAGATTGCACATAAAATTAAATGAAATGCCAGTTCCTATGTTGGTGCTCCGCAATGCACAGCAGTGGAAACTGGACTGAGAAAAAAGGACATTATTTTCTTCATTACTGATCTCTGAGACTAGGAAAAGTTTGCTTTTAGTTTGGTTGGGGTTTATTTTTTTTAAAAAAGCTTTCTGTAAAAGGGTAATAAATAGCTTTATTCACAGGTTCCTAGTCAAGACAAGAAGATGGAAATCATCCAGCTTCATGCTAGAAGAACATGTAGTAGTGACAATTATTTCCCCAGGTAAACTTCATATTCAGCATCCCAACAAATAATAACATGTGTGACAGAAAATCCTCCTTCTGAACTTTTGTTTATATTAGAGCTAAGTCAACAGACATTAGGAACAGGATCAAACAGTTCAGGATGATGAAAGGTCTACATTTTCACAAGCTCACCATAAGGGCAAGCTTCATCATAAGATCCATTACATACAAATTCAGCTTCTAAAAAGTTTTTAATTCACATAATTGTCTCTAAAAGTTACCTCCTTCTTCAAAGCAGCCTCTGAATGTCCATTTTCTTTTATACAGCTATTGCATCTACTAAATACAGTTATTGCCTTTTTATAAGATTAGGAAACAAAGGCAAAGAAGCTTAGTGCCCTTCCTGCAAATTTTTATTCCTAACCACATTCTCAGACACTTTATTAGCTTCATTAACCTCAAGGATTTCACACAGGAATAAACATCATGGTCAGAAGTCTGTCCTGCATAGCTTGCTTAGAAAGGTAAAGGAAGTGGTACCAGAACAGAGAACAGAATTCAGCAGTCTCTAGTTCTGTCTTATTTTTAGTCCCCTTAAAAACTTTCCAAGGGGGAAGTCACCAGCCATTCCTAACAACTTCACTCAGCCTGGATACCAAAAATGTATCCTGCAATGTATATAGATACTTGTTTCCCACTCCCCAGACACCTGAGTCTGGGAGTGTCATAACGCTCCATAAATAAATACACCCCCCAAAACAAACAAACAAACAAAACAACCCCCCAAAAAACCAAAACCCCCAGACCTGCTCCAGTTACTCATTTACATAGAAGTAAAACTTCCATTATTATACTTTTCTGCTACTACTCACAAGAAGCCAATTGACAGTTCACATTCTGGAACAGATGATAGAAAATTGTAAATCAAAGCCCAGCATGATTACATATTTCATTCTCCTTCTCTTCTAGCTGATTTACAAAATCCCTCAAGGAAAATACTTTGCCTTATTAGAAATGTGTAAAACAACCTCATGATATGAATAAGATGAGTGATCTGGAATATTAGATACTTTTATCTCAGTTTTCTCCATTCTACAAAGTGATGTTCACACAGTCATCATGACAGGACAAAAGCTTTTTCCAAATACAATGTATCCTTAGCCATTTATCAGCTTTTTTAAGTCTTTTTTAAGCAATTATCAGCTTTTTTAAGTCTTTGAATGCCCTTGATTTAGAAATGAGAACTCTTGCAGGAGGGGGAGGGAAAGGCTGGGGAGAAATAAAATGCCCAGGTACATATGCACATCCATTCTTTGAAGCATCTGCCCTCGTTTCATATGTAAAACTAACTCTATTGCCAAACATTTTGAAAAACTAGATTGCTGTTAGATGCATGCTCTCCACAGAACACCCAGTTGGTTTCCCTCGTTCTAGTACCAGCCATGTACTCTTCTAATGCATTCTGGAGAAGGAAACCACTCTTCCTCCTCTGCAAACCTACAGAACAAAGGACAAGCAGTGGAACAGACGCTGACAGACAGTCAAACAAGATATCCACAGTTCTGTATGACTTTGCCTCCACTTTTTTAATAGTGGAAAAGTAACACAAAAGTAATCAACAAACTGGAGAGAGCTACAAAATGCTTATTGTTTAAACTATTGCAGAAAGATAAACCCCTCTCATTACAAAAATGTTACGGCACTTCTTAGGATGGAGAGAGAAGTTTACATTTCCAGCAGATTGAGTATTATACTAAGTATCCTACTCTATCCCCCTTACTTGTGTGCATTTGAGGCTGAATGCTGAAAAAATAATTCTTCTGCTATAAATTACTGCTATTGCTCAAAAACTTCTATTTTAATTATTTTGAGAGCACTATCAGGTGATCAGTGCTGTACTGACCAAAGTGGAGGCACGTGGAATTAACAGCTGCATGATGCATACTATCCAGCTCTGTCTTGCTCTTACATAGCTTGATCCTGTGTTAATGCTAACCTAGCTGTAAAATCAGATAAGCTCTAAACCCCAGTCCCATTTACCTATTAGAGGAAGTTTTAAAATTCAAACCAAAAATATTTCTAGAAATTCTACCAGATTTTATTTCATTCAGCTCTACCTGAAAACACACCCACAATTCTAGCTCTACTGTTGTTACCTTACAAAAGCACCATGTTCTCCAATATAGGTCTCATGCATCTCTCTCCCTCAATGCACAAAAGGAAACTTGCATTCCCTGCAGGAAGTCCCAAGGCTGTGGCCTTCCTTCCATTCCATAAAGGATCATGTAGGGATTTTAGCTGCAGAGTTTGGGATGGCATAGGAAATCAGATGGCTCTGCAGATTTGCCCTCTCCAGCAAAAAATTATCAGCTTACCAAGAAGAAACAGCAAATAAGCTGAGGGAGTAGTAATTCTGTAGCTGAGCCTTTCCCACTGCCAGAACTCTTTCAGATGGCCTTCAAGGGGGGCAATAAGCTGAGACATGCATAGTTAAAAAGGAATTTTGAAGATTACTTCCTAAGCTGAAGCTAAGGAGTTCTGTTGACACAGTCCCAGCAGATCCTTTGTAGGACCAAAGATCTGCAGCTTCCAGCAGCCTTTTTTGCTTGGTGTCTAGACTTTACCACCTTTCAAATTCATGTCCTGTCACAGAAAAAATCCAAAGCAATGCCATGAGATGCAACTCCAGAGATTTCCTATTCCCCAAGCAAATCAGACTTTTGCAGGGGGGAAAGGGTTTCATGATATTAGTCAGGCAAAAGAACCACTGGCTTAAGTGAGAATTTGCTAGAATAAAAGCTGTCAGAACTTCAAGATTTCTCAACAGACTGAATCTTCCTGAAATCACCCTAATCTCTTCTTTTCCAGATAGAGCACATTTTATTAATCTACCATATCACTGTGCTAAGAAGTAATTTCTTTAAAAGGGCAAACATTAATAAACACTTAGCTCTTATATAACTCTTCCCACTGCAAGACTCTTTTTTCAAACATTAATTAATCTTCCTCCACATTCCTGAGTGGGAAATACTATTTTCATTTCACTTCTGAAAAAAGAGAACCACAGAGGGGTTAAGTGACTTGCCAGCACAGTGATCTTTTGTCATTACCAGGGACCAGAATTCATGAGTTCCAGCATCCAGCCCAGTGCTTACACCACATCTTTCTCATTCTCCAAGCTGACAAAAGCATAATGAGAACTGGTTCTCCCAGTCTGAAATGTATGCTGCTGATTAGTTCTTAACGCTATGCAGCTCACACATGGCAAGTGAGAGCGCGCGTTTCATAAACTTTGCCAGGTGGTCTTGCCTTTCTTTCAGCAGCATTGACTTTTTTTATCTTTAATTTTCCTTGCTGGATAGGCTCATCATCCTTGCATGTGGTAGATTTCATCCTGAATCTCAACACTGGGAAGTTGACTTGATCTTTAATTAGGTAGCCAAGCCCAATGAAAACAGCGGGAGTTTGTACAATGTAACCCACTCCAATTCCTCCTGCATTCAAAGGATATATTTTTGCTCTAACCTGATGTGAATGCCGTCTTAGGAACAAGCTGGGTAAGTAGGCAGTAATACAGCAGTGCAGATCAAATGCCACAAATGGGGAAGAGGGAGAGATTTTATTAGGCCACCAGATACTCTCCTGTGATGAACCTTACTTTCCTTCCAATTTGAAGACTGAAACAAAGACATTACACAACTGCATTATGGGGGAAAAACATAATTTGCAGATAGTTTAATCACAAGCATTGAGTTCTGGCCTCTAATAGCCTGCAACTCTTTGGATAAGCAAATTTTCTCTGTGTTTACATTTCTCAATGAGTAAAATTAATATAAAATACTTTCCCTGCTTTAAAAGGGAATTTGAAATCTATGACTTAAAAGACTTCCTCATCAAATATTTAATGGCTGTGTTGTCATTTTGAAATTGTTACACATTTGGTCCTTGGCAGGCTGTGAGCTATGTTCCAGCCAGCTCCCCACATACATTTTGCACAATCTGTCACCAGTATGAGACAGAATGAAACAATCCATGTTTTTAGTGGAAACAGGAAATTGAGGGAGTACATGGTTCGGGTTTTTTTGTCACTGAATCTTGCCCCCCTCATTGTCTCTATTTGCTCTTCTCCTTTGCCCCCTGTTCTTTTTTCACAGCTGGGCTGTGTCAAACACTAAATCTTAAGTTAACTGCTGGCAGGCAGGCATTCCTCAAAGTTATCTTCCTGTCCCACCATTTGCTCTACTCCAAAAAAAACCCATTCCATGTTTTGCACTGGTTTGGTAATATAATCTCCCCTTCTAGAGATTATATATAATCTCCCACATCTAGAGGTCTCAAATGCTAACAGTGTATTTTGACCTCCACTGATGGAAAGGCATTACGTTTGTCCCTCTTTGATCAGTACTGTCATCTATCCACCTCTAATATTAGAGCAGCTGTTTAGTAACCTGTTTCATAGGGGATTTTTTATAGGTAGTAAATAGTCTTTGTTTCAATGTCCCCAAAGGACAAGTCCCAGAATATGCTGTATTAAGATCACAAGAATGTTGAACTTCAGCACAAAACATGGACAAGTCAACAAAATATAGGTCCACATTCCAATAGATTAATTGCTAGCAGAAGCAAAGGACAAAATAGGTAGCCAATGTAAGTAGAAAACATTCAGCTTTCGAGAGTCAACTCTGTTCCCCTCTTTTCATACACTCTACTCCAGACCTGTGTTATCCAATATATATTTTTTTTTAAAAAAAGGGTCCTTGCATCACTAATCTTGGCTTTTCTACCAATGTAGTCAATGAATGCCAAGTACAGCAGTTATGGTGGGGTAGTTGTTTGTTTGGTTCATATGAACAATCATCTTATTCTAGATCTTGTTGCTTATTAACTACTTAGGGACTCACTAGAAAGGATAATACCAGGAGACGATTTAGGGCTTAAACTGCTAATAGTTTAAAAGCAAGCTGAAGTCATGATGGAGATTTATGAAAAGTATGTAAAAACATAATGCTATAATCAAAGCATTTTTAAATCAGCTTGTCATTGTGATATTTAACCAAAGGTCTGTCCTAAGAAGCAGCAGTCAGAAGTGTTGGACTCTTTCATAGTATCGGTAAGAATTAAGACAACAGATTAAGTCTTAGACAACTGGAAGAAATCAAGCTAAATCACGATTTATCTTGTAGGCCTTTTGTATTCCAGAAAATCCTCCAGTTGTTAAAATTAGTATGACAGGATCAGGTCCCTTTCAAGGAAATGAAAAAGAAGGTAGGTGAAGTTAGCAAGGTAATTACTAGAGCTGTCACTTTGTGAACATATACAATAAAACAGTTCCTAAAGAACAGGTCTCAAGGAATTGCATTTGGCAAGTCATGCTAGAACAATATAACATTTAACTGGGATTTTCTAAGGAAACTAAGAGAGAGATCCTCAGTACCCACTGAAAATCAGGGGAATCGGCTAACCTTAAATCATGTAAACTACCTGAAGACTCAAGCCTTTTGTTGGCAGAACCTATAATACATTTAGTGTAGAAAGGGAAGAGGGATGAAAAAATGAACCTCAAAATAATGAAAGTTCAATGTCGCACTGGATGATGAACTTACAGAAGAAGCAGGAGGATGTTTCAAGCTATAGTGATTTGGATGTAGGGTCAAGCATTAAAAAAAAAACCAACAACAACATGATCTGAATAATTTTTAGTAGTTCAAAGTCAAGTTCAAAGTCTACACTTAGGGACCAAGCATATTAGGGACCTGGTATATCAGCCTCCGAGGGACTATGAATAAAGGATACATTACAAACATGATTTGTTATGCTAAAATATCAGTTCATATGGGAATAAAACTAAAAGGAGCCAAGGACATACTGGTAAAAGGAAAAGAAAGAAACAACTCTAGAGATCGGCAAGCGACATCTTCCATAGACAGAGGAACAGAAAACAAAGGTGGAAGTATGTACATAGGTAAGTCTCCATGGGAACATGAGAAGAATGAAAGCAGACAAATAAGGATGGACAGCAGAAAAGTTAGTAACTTGTAGAGATTTAGTACAAACCACTCTGGCTCAGCAAAGATCTGGAGTCATGAAGAGCTCAGGTGCTACAACTGATTGCAACTTTTAAACCAGAAAACAAGTTTCTAGATAAAACTTCAGAGAAGCTTTTGTCTTTTTCTTTTCTTTTTTTTTTTTTTTTAAATAAAAACAAGAATTAAAACAGTAGAAAGATTTTTAAGATTTTTAAGAAGACTGCTGTGGTCAAACTGATGGCTCCCCAGCTGATCATTTGACAATGACATGACATCAATTCTTATTACATACGTAGGTATTCAGACATTTTTTCACTCTGTCCCTCCTTTAAAAATCACATGCCCAGCTTATCATGAACAGCTGTGTGGGCCTATCTTCCACTTTTCTTGCTTGATACCAGAGGCTTTGCTTTGCTCCTCAAGCCCTACATTTCACTATTGTTTAAGGCACCTGGCTCTACCTTCTAGCCAGGTATTCAAGCTGTGTTTGGGTCTCATCTCAGACAGCAGCTGACCCATTTGGCTATGTTACCATTTCCAGCCTGTACCTATCTTATACCAGGCTGCCCTGCCATTTTCATTATCCAAGCGTTTATCCCAAGGGAGCTCAAGGCACAACACTATCCAATACAACTGGTTGAAAATCTGACCAACTAGTTTTCCACTTGCTGATTTGATGAAACAAGGCATTTTGTAATTTTTAGCCATTTTATCCATGCTTTAAATGGTCAAACTTATTATTTTGAACTTCTTATACTGTATATGCTCAATAAAGTCAACTGAAGTATTTCAGAATATTTCATTCTACAAAACAATCAACCAACCACCTTTTCTCAAAAACACAGAATGACAAAACATTTTGAGTTTTGAAAACCTCCTAACACATAAAAATTCCATATTTCCAGTCAGTTTTAATATTGGGACCAGGTTTAATATTGTTTTGTAGCTGAATGCCACTTCCAAATAGCAGGCCTTTTCAGAAATAACATTGCTATCTTCCAACACAAGGGGCTGTGTCAGCTGGCTACCACTCTTGCATCATCTTATTGACACAGAGACTAGTTTTTTTCCCCATAATCTTTATATTACTGATGAAACCCAGTGATATAGTCTTGTTTCCTACAAATATGCATAACTGAAAAAAGAGCAGAGTAGTTCTTTAGCACAAATCTGTGTCCATGCAGTTAAGTAAGAAAATAAATTTGCTTTAGATATGCTTATGCTTTTTTCTTTGTGGTCACTTTCCAAATTCAAATATCAGAACACTTGCATAAAAAGCAACCTGGAAGTAAATTAAATAATATACAGAAAAAAATAAAATGTCTGCCCCTTAAGTGAATTATTTATACCAACAGTGTGATTGTGGGAATCACGTTTTCCCAAACAGTAAACATTCACTATTTTTGACCTGCATGTTTCTATGTAAAACAAAAGTATCTGCCCAAAACATCTGCACACGGAATACTGCAAACCAATTTCTAACATACCACAATTAGATTGAGATTTATCTATAAAAATATTTAGCAAATACTTTCAAAGAAAAAAGTATTCAAAAAATCCACCCAAGCAAGAAAGAAGCCTCAACTTAAGCCAACTATTTGCAATAAATTGTATGTAAAATTTCTACAGAAAGTTAACAAAGCCAGGATATTACTTCAGGGCGATGGCATTACAATTGGGACAGTTCTTTCCTTCTGCTCTACAGTCAGGTGAAAGAGTTCTGCTACCATATAACCCTTTTCTCAGCTATCTACAATGGAAAAGGAGGAGTCAGTGTGTAAAGTCTGGATTCCAAAACTTCTTATGACTCACCTCTAACTATAAGTTTCCTAAAAATGAAAGGTATCAGCCAAATGAAATAGGAAAGTTTATATTTCCAAAACCAAAGAGGAAATCTATGCTCCAAAATGTAAGCCAAGGCAAAATTCCACCAGTACAGAAATGTACCAGAGCCTTGACTTCAGCCCAGATTTCTGCTGCCTGTTTTGATATCTTAGATGTTTCACTTACTCTGTGAAATTTCTACTAAGCACGTTGTGAGTTCTCCAAAAGCAAAGCAAGATCAGATAATAAAGAGACATTATGTCCAAAATCACTACCACTGACAAGCGTCCTTGGACTTAGAAGGATGTTCTGGACTCCAGAAAAGAAATAGACAGTTATGCATATAGCAGCAGAGGAAAGCTGTAGATTTCAGCAAGATACATACTGGGCTCTCAGAGAAGTCTCACAAGACACATTCTTCCAACATACAAGAACAGCTATTTAACCACAACAGAAATCTCCTCACTCTTCATATCCTAAAGAGCTCTTCCTCCTTGATCACGTGTTCAGTCAGTCTCACTCATGTGCAAGTCTTTCCATTTCTGCTCATTGCCTTTAGAATATTCACCTTGCTGAACAAAAATGCCCAGCATGTCCATCACTGTATTGGCCAGATCACCTGGTCTCACTATAAAAGAATATGATTTGATCACATGGAATGTAATTCTTATTTACCATGCATGCTCCTTATTTCTTCATGTTTTTAAAAATAGCCAGGAAATACTCTCATAGATTGACTCAGTAACACATAAGGTTGGTCTTTTAAGGTCAGTAACATTGCAAGATAGCAAACAGTGGAGAAAGGATGATTCTAATTGTCCTCAAAACCACCACACATTTTTGGATCACAGAAATGAAGACCTCCTGCTATTCTCCTATCAACTTTTGTTAGGTTATTCTTACAGGATAGAAGGTACCCAGCAGCACAAATTATTACTGCATGTAAGTAGTAAGTCTGTAGTAAGCCTTCAGATGGGAGACCTCAAAAGCATGTTGGTAAGATCAGTGCCCTTCACAGAAATTTCATAGTGAAGCAAAAAAGAATATCGAAAGAATCATAGAATCATTTAGGTTGGAAAAGACCTTTGAGATCATCAAGTCCAACCATTAAACCAAGACTGCCAAGTCCACCATTAAACCATGTCCCTACGCACTGCATCTACACATTTTTTAAATACCTCCAGGGATGGCAATTCCACCACATCCCTGGGCAGCCTGTTCCTTGACAACACTTTCAGTGAAGAATTTTTCCTAATACCTAGTCTAAACCTCCCCTGGTGTAACTTCAGGCTGTTTCCTCTTGTCCTGTTGCTTGTTACCTGGGAGAAGAAACCTGCCCTCACCTGCCTGTGGCCTCCTGCCAACAACAGGCAGTTGTAGAGAGCAGTAAGGTCCCCCCTGAGCTTCCTCCCTTCCAGAATAAACAACCCCAGTTCCCTCAGCCACTCCTCCTAAGACTTGTGCTCCAGACCCTTCACCAGCTCCGTTGCCCTTCTCTGGACACACTCCAGCACCTCTACACCCCTCTGGAAGTAAGAAGCCCAAAACTGAACATAGTGTTCAAGGTGCAAGAATAAGGAAAGCACCAAGGAGTAGACCATAAAAAAAGTACATTGTGTATCAAATATTGGACTCCTTCCTCCTATTAGGACTCTGGTATCCTTCTTCAGTTTCAGCATTGGGGTCTGGTATAATTTTTCAGCTGAGGCAATACCTTACTTCACCTCCAGTCCCACTGTGAGATGTCAAGCAGCACAGCCATATTCAAAGGGAATATGTATCAAAACAAAGGATTCCAGTTGTTTGTTTCTTAGGAGGGGCCAACTCCTGATGATGCCACAAGAATACTTTCTGAGTGAGGGATGAACTTTAAAAGCTTCAAAATTTAGCCCAGTGAGATTTTAAAAGGACCAAAGTAAAGAGAATTGCCAAATATATGAAGAGATACAACAAGGGGGAAGTACCTTTGTCGGAGATTTTTGAGTTATGCTTTTGTTTGTAACTATCTGAAACAGAGAAAGAAATAGAGGGTGAATCTTACATGGGGGAAAGGAAGACAAAAGGCGGAGAAGCCAGAAAAAGAGAAGGAGAAAGAGAAAGAAAATGTAAGAGATGATTTATTATAGGGCAAAGGGAAGTGGAGTCTTGACGAGGACTTAATTTTATTTCCTTCATGCAAAAACACCAAGACCAGCAGCAGCAGCAGCAGGTGGCAAACATGCGAGTCAAAGAGCAGCAGAATATTTTGCTGGAAGGAAAAAGACAAAGCCCTGAGTGCACCGAGCTGGTAGGACCAAGCTGGAAGCAGAATTAGCTGTCTGGGTGCTACTTACTGTCACAAACATAGGGTTTGTCATGATCATCCTGGGAGGCAGCATCATTCCGTCTCCTGCCACCTCCAGATCCCCGAGCCTGCAAGGAGAAGAGGAATGTTAACTTTATTCCATCACCCCTCAGATCTCCTTGTGCCCCTCACCCCCCCTATGAAAAACGTGCAATGTAAACTAAACAAATCCTCAGCTTTCATACAGGTTTATCAAGGGTGGGCTTGACCCTTCATCTCCTGAGATATGCACTATGTTAATGGACCTTGTAATGCAATGGAGATCTCTCCACAGATAACCCAAACTGTTCATCCATAGCAGTAGGTCACTGCCAGCACATATTCAGTCAAGTATCATCACACATTCATTTCTGAAGATGTTCAAATACCTTGTTTAACTGAATATGAATGAATGAATAGATGAGCAGGTATTAGAGGATAAATACAATCATTAAATCAGCCGGAAAACAGGCCCCGAATAAAACAGAAGTAATTTTTTTTTTTTTAATATTTTCAAAGGGGGGTTGTTCATTTTGTTTTGTTTAGTTTTCTAGCTGAAAAGCAATGTTTTGAAATGGCCTTCTGGGACAAAGGTACCATGGCTAATTATAAAATAGAGCTTTGGTTAGTTAGTGGAAAGGATTAGGTAACATGGCTACCTGCAATAACAGAGAACGGGAATTACCCAGAAAGGTCTCTCTGCAGTTCTGTGTTCCTACAACATACCAAGTTGGCAGCTCTGGAAACTGAAAAGTTCTGTCTCTCCACAGCACAGACTACTCTGTCATGAGCTCCAAGGGTAAGAGTGGACTTCAGCATCAAAGCTACTTGGTCCTGACCCTTCTCAGCTGAGATGCCAACAAGGGGACAGCTCGTATCTGTCCAGTGCTGGAGGCCGTGATGTGGAACTGAGAATGGAACCAAGGCCTTGAATTCTATCATGTTCACTAATGTACAGCATGTAGATGACAATAATTTTAGACTTGATCTTTATTTGAGAAACTGATCTGCAGGTGGATGGCTAGATAGCCCTTTATTAATTCTGCCAGCTACTCTATTCCTGGGTAAAAGCAACAAAATTGTTTCTGCTGCTCCTCTTATTAAACTGTTGATGTTTCTCACCCTAGACAAGGCCACCTGGCTCAAATCCTTTGAGCTTTTGCATGGGAAAATAAGAAAGGGACAGAGCTTTGTCAAGTAAAGCTGGAGAAGATGTAGAAATTCTGTGAATATTAGCACCCCAGACACAAAGGGGTCATAGGAGCTCTGTCCCTCTTCTATGGCTTGGGACTGAACTAGCACTATTTGAGCTGCATTCCATCAGACATCTAAAGAGAAGGAACAGTTTTACATTGGCCTACCAAAGTCTGACAATATGGGGATTTATAAAAACTTCACATGTTATTTCCCTGGGATTGCTCAGGTCTAACTCTTAACACAGTCCTGAAGGAAAGACATGGATTTGCAGCTGTCTAGATGGGGTAAATACTATCAGGTATGACAAGTATAGCTCTGCCTTCTTCAAAGACCTCTGTACAGATCAGCACACACATGCAGAGTGAGATTTGTAAGGGTGAACTGAAAAGCAGTTTCACCCTGGAAAAGGCCCCAGCAACAATTGTTTGGTGGAAGCTACTTTACTGACCATATCACATAAAATCATCTTACTAGTCTGCAATATTTTCTCTCTGACTGCCAGCTCTGTAAACCCCCTCTGGGCTATGAAATCAATCCCAGGCTAGTTCCTTTCTTCCCTCACTACTGTAAAATGTGCTGCAAGATGAATTTCAGTCCATGGCAGCTCCTATACACCCTCAGCTCATCAGTCTTCACAGAGACAAGCGATTGGCCCTTAATAAATATTTCTGCTAGTACTTGGATTAGGATATAATTTCCCTATCCTAACAGCTGCACTGGCTTTTCAGGGCTGTGAAAAAGTCTTATTTTTGCCACTAGTCAGTAGGTCTGACTGTTTACACACTTAGAACAGATCTGTTGAGTAAGACAGTACGATTTTTACAGAGGCACTTTTCAGAACAGGACAGTAATTAAAGGTCTGTTGCTTGGAGTTTTGCTAGTCTTACAGCCCACTGTTTCCCTTCAAACCATTCACTTTGGAAGTGCAGGAGTACAGCACTCTTGTCATGACTGCATGTCAGATATACTTTTTCATGCACTGAACACACAGGAAGATTTTTCAAGTCAATGACTTTCAATAGGTCTTGGGTTCCTAAATGTCTTTAGTGCCTTTGAAATTGTCCCATGGGATATCCCGCTGATGAGCAGACAATCTGTACAGGTGCAGCTGCATTCCTCTCATATCTCCTAGCAAACTATCCTTCCCAGCTCCTACCACTTTCTCCTTGTCCAGCAAAGATACTAAAAAGATCCTTCCATAAATCCATCTCTTTGGCCTTCAGTGCCCCTCCTAATGCTCCCACAATTTCAAGGCTAGCCCTGAGGGGATAATAAACCAAACTGAGTGCCCTGTTCTTGCTGCCAGCACTCCAGTCTGTGGAATTCAGTCATCCACAACTGCCTACATTCTCGTGACATGGGATGCAGCAAAGACTACGAGACATGACATGTGAAGCCTGGAAGCCAAGGCACAGCAGCCTTGAAGCAGCCAGAGAGAGTAGCCAGAGGGACAGATGGAGAGGCCAGGATTCAAAAAAAAAAATCATGCTGTAGGAAAAGGAAGGGACATTTGCAATTTGGAAAGTCTAGAGCAGTAATTCCATTGCATTAATCCCACATCAATGCTGTCAGCTCTTCTCACTCCTCTGAATCCCTGAAGGCCACACTGCAGGATCTAGTTTCCTATGCATGTCCTTCCCCTCTTCTGCCCTCTAAAAATACCCTAACCATCTCCTTCTCAGAAACAAATTGCTGCCCAGGTTTCATGTCCCCTAATTTCACATCCTTAGACTCAATTTCCTATGCTGGGTCAGGGTCACATTAGAAAAGGGCAACTTGAAGAGTGGCAAAACACTCATGACCAGACACAATTCAGGCTTACCAGTTTTCAACAACAAAAGAATCTGGCTCTAATTTTGAAACCCTAATTTATACCACATTTTGCTTTGGTTATTGATGCCATCAAATAAAAATGAAAATTGCTCAAAGTATTTGGCACTCTTCAGACTTCTCTTTTTTGCACTGAATGAAGCCAGGGCACTAGCAGAGCAGGAGTTAGCTGCAAGAAAAAGGCAAGAGATCCTGCTGGTCCTGTACTTAACAGGGGGCCAGTTCTAGGGCAGAAAATAAGACATGACTTTATGCTTCAAAATGAATGGGATATCTAGTACCTTCCAACTGCTTTCCCTACAGTAGCAGAGAAAAAATAATAGAGTTATCCTGAAACAGTTTCCTGAACAGGGAAGTAAAACTTTGCACATAACCGTAACTTCAGGACTCTGTTTGTGTAGGCCTGGGATATATGAATACAGGAAATTCCCTCCTCCTGAATGGTATCTCTCTTTTAGCTGTTCACTCCCTTTCACTCACCCTAACCAGCATGTGCAGTTTATGTGAGAGCAACTTATTAGAAAAGAATTGTTAGCCTGGAATATTAGTTGGTTGCTACAGTAAAGTTTGTGTGCATGTATTGAATCTAACTCCTGGTTTTGGTTACTGGTTCATACAAATTTTCTGAAACTTACATTTTTCTGGAAAATTTTTTTCCAGGTGGGGGTCTTTGGCTAAGAAAGAAAGAAAGAAAGAAACTGGTTCAGGTGATTTTGAGAATAAGGAAGGTGAAATATATACTTATCCAATTATTAAAGTGCTTTGATCTTATATTAAAGGACTTAAGCTCCAAAATAAAGAGGAGCAGAAAACTGAAACAACACAACAACAGAAGAAACCAAAAGAGAGGGTCTGATGCATAAATACATTGCATGTATTCAATGTGGTTTCATGTCTCTCTCTTATTTAAAAGCTATTATTTCCTGCTCATTTGGCCTAAAATGTGGCCCTTCTTGCTTGACTCCTACAAACACATCAAAGGTACTTCTAGAGCTCCTGCGCCCCTGCAGCATCCGCTGGAGCCAAAGAGAGATGAAAATGTTTGAAACCTCCAATAATTGTGTTCATGTTTATTTAGATGCCTAGCTTATGGGGCCACAATTGAAAATGTTGATTCCAAGTTTTAAAATGTTGGACTCATTACTTAAGTGGTGCCCTGATGAAATTGTGAAAAAACATCTTAGGTAAGCAAAGGGACACAGACTCCCCTAAGGATAAAATATTGCCCATTTTAAGCAAATGGAAGATTTGCCATGGGCTCAAGAGGGCCAGTGTCAGCCACAAAGGGCTACCTTGGAGAAAGTGCAAAATTAACACAGTTCAAGTTACTGTTTTGGTGGTTTTGGCTGTCATGACTGAATTTGTTGCTTTTCTGTAATTAGTAAATGTTGTTTTAAAGTAAGAGCACTGTAATAGCAGGATGTCATCATAATTATTACAGTTTCATTTTATATTTTATTTTTTTATATTTCATTTTATATTTTATAATTTGTATTTACAATTTATAATTGTAAATACAACACCATAATAAATTTACCCCAACTTTTTACTTTCAAAATAGTCTTTTTTTCTTGGTAATTCACAAAAGTAAACTGAAAAAATAGTAAAAAACTTTAGCCATATGATTGAAAATTATCTATAGTGTTATCACTATCAAATATCTATAGATATACACTTCACATATATGATACACGTGACAAATACAAACTAGAAAGCAGAGGTTCGCTACCTTCCTTTCTATTCCAGTGAACTCTCCACTTACCCGTCCTCTAGGCCTGTTCTTTCGTTTTGGAATATCTTCTTCCAAATCCTCTTCCTCATTCACTTCATCTGCATTTTCATCATTTTCTAAAACCCTCTGTGGTTGAACAATAAACAGGAATGGTTAGAAGAAAACAAGGTGACACATATAGCCAACTGCTGCCCTTTACCACAGAGACTGCACATTATTAAATTACAGTTGCAATAATACAATGCCAAATCAGATCCCGTAACCCCTACTTCTTTCCACTAAAGCAAAATTCTTTCCCTTCCACCCTCAGTTCTCCAGGGAGTTCTTATTAAAAAATACCACTGATATCAGTCAACTATGAAAAACAGGTTCCTAAGAAAAAACAGTGGCATCACTGAGCACCAATACCCCAAGACAACACAAGTATTAGAATGCATAACTGCAGGCTCTGTCTCAGAAATTGTTTGCATGATTTTTTTTTCTTGCACCTTAAATTGTTTTGTTTTCCTTTAATGTTGAGAATGCACTTTAATAAGACAGAAATCTGTGGTTTCCTCCTTGGCAGCTCACAATTTTCTTTGTTTAGCAAAAACAGAGAAAATTCCTCCATGTTTTCCAGCATGTTTGGTGGATCTAGAAAGTAACATCTTTCAGGGCATACACCACAGGTACAACCCTGGAATCTGGAAACAGGGGTCTAGCTGCATGCGAACGTTGTGGAAGTACAGGTCTCACTGAAGTTAATAGGAACAATAGCAATAGTTCCTTCAGTAAACTATTTAATAGGAAAAATAAGTCATCATCTTACATAATTGTATGATGCCCAGGCCAGGGAATTTGAATACTTTCATCTTAATCTTTTGAAATGTAACCTCCTCAGAATCAAACACAGGCTGGACATCCTGAATACCTGCACAAGTCAGACATGGTATGGACAAAGGCAAGACCAATCATCACAACACTACTGTGGAAAGAGGTCCTGTTGGCATGTCTGCTAGAAATACAGAAATGGGTCCCAGCCACTCCTGCCATTCATGGTGCCGTGCCGATTTGTAAGGGACAAATCTGGAATCACTAATTCATCTTTGCCATGCCACCCTTCATTTAAATTACAACATGCAGTCATGATGCATAATGAGTGACAATAAACTTATGGGGAAGTTTTTCAATCTTGCTGTATTTGTCCCTTATAAAATTTCTACTTAACAGCTATTTGAGAGCCAGCAGAGGGAGAACAGGAGCAAGTCACAGTTGGTTTCTCTTTCCTACATACCTCAAGCACCAAATTCTGAATTTGTGGGAAAGACTACAACAGAAATTTCACTTTTAAGAAAAACTCTATTTGGAAGACCAACTATACAGGTTTACTCTTATTTTATCAGCTAACTTTTTAAGACTAATATTGGACAGTGTCCCTTTTGAAAAGTACAAACAATTTTTACAATATGGTAGAGGATCAAGTCTTCATCTGGTTTTTGCTCCTTTTATTTTTACATCTCAGGAGGCTATTAATGAGGTCAGACCATTATGAAATAAAATTACACAAAATGCTACAGTACTAAATACTAGAAGGTGTAAAAGATAAGCAAATTCCAGCTCTGCATATATAAAATGTTTCTTAGAAATTAATGCAATTGCATACATTAATTGGCTTCATTTTAGGAAACCGAAGCATTTGGAAAATGTTGTACATGAGGAGGCTAGTGGTAAGTAAGAAAATAAACAAACTTACTAATATGAGTTTATAGTTTCACATTGCTTCCTATCTTAAAGTATCTCCAAAAAAAGAGAAGGCTGCAATCATATTGTACGTAGGAGTGGAAGAAGCTACTTTGCAACAATAATAATATTTCACAAGAGCAGTTAAGAGAAGTATTACAAACCACTTTCTTTCCTTAAAATTGCAGCGTCAATTTAGGAAACAGATAGTAAGTAACCAAGTGTGAATCTGGTGACACTGCCAGGGTAATGACTTTAATCCTTGATAGAAGGGGCATAGCCTTTCTGATGCATTGTCAAAAGGTTATTCAAAGCCTTCTCCAGCAAACAATGGAGACACACATTCAATACCAATTTACTGTAGGGCAAAATCCTCAAGCCTGTTAAGTAACAACTGTACAGCAGATCCCAATGACACCATCTATTTAGCAGGGGGAACCCCTACCCTTTTTAAGCAAAGTAACTTTTCTTTTCCTATTCTGTCTTTCTAAAACAGTTTCTCAGCCTGATGTACTTCAGTATAGCTAAGCAGCAAGTCTCCTTCTGACAGATATTATGAGCTTGAGAGGGGGGTAAGTGGCTGGGACTGAGGTGGGAATTACAATTATGTCTATCCCACCTGCTCACTTTCACCACCACTAACTAAGGCCAGGCCCTTTCACGTTACAGCAGAAGAGCATGCAAGGGAACAAGAGATTTGCCTTCTCTTATTTGTCATGTGGATAAAAGGCACTGATCATGATTTTGATCTGGTACAGTCTAGCTGCCAGGTGCCTAAGTACACACTGAAAGCTGGCTACTAGCAAATGCTTCAGCAGTCATAGTTGTACAGACCGAATCCAGATAAGCTGCACTTGCATAATAAACAAACAGCAAGGCATGCTTTTTGCATCTGTTCTGATGAAACTAGCATCCAGGTGACAGGTCACAGCTATGGTAGTTTAGCTGAAAAATTTTTGTAGATTTTTGCACCCCTTCCCTACTCTGCAATGTCCAGACTTGTGTCAGTTCCACCACTACTGAAGGATCTTTTCTTGGACTGCTTCTGGGGATAATTTGGAAGCTCAGATTGCACAGCAACATCCAAAGGCATCTCATTTTTGTCAATCTCATAAGGATGCTGCATCATGACTTCTTGTGACCTCAGAAGCAGGTATAAACAGAACTTTAGGGCTCTCAGGCTTAATAGACCCAGATACACTACTGAAGAAGGAGACACAGATCAGGCTTCTTGCAAGGTTTTCCCCACTCCATGAGCATGGGATGCTTCCTTTATGATGGTGCTCCTTTACCTGTGTAACTGGGAACAGGAGACCTAATTTTGCTGCCCCTAGGAAATAGACAAATAGGTCTGAGCTCTAAGTAATATAGATTTGATGCCCACGCTCTTCTGTTTCATTTATCATGGCATTGTCCACTCAGTTTTTTACTACTTTTAGGTATAGATGCAACATGTTATATCTCAGCCAAAATTACCAATTTTGACACATTTTCCAATGGCTCTCACTAAAAATCACTAATTTTGGTGGTTTAGCATCACCAAAGATGTTCTGCTGTGGGAGAGACCTGCTTTCCTAGCAATGTAAAGATATCTTTATAAAGTGACATGCATTTATATAAGAACACTTTATATTAGCTGATTTCCTTCTATGACAGACCCACAAATGTGTTTCTACTTTTAATTGTTAAAAGATGAAATGGAATCTTGACAAGTAACTTTCAAATCACAATGTGTGTGAAGAGGCAATATTTCTCATACATGTATCACTAATAATAACTGAGATAGTTAAGATTAGAATATTTTTAGTTATTCATTTTGCTTGTATACTTCCTGAAGACTTCTTAGTATAAAACGACACATTTCTGTCTACAGTCAGCAGCTGTGAATCCAAATTCAAATCCATCTCCAAATTCACTTTAAATATGAGACACTAAAATTCAGTTTATGGTTGGGACCCATCTCTGCTTGTCAGTTTTATATGTAACCACCTCATAGAGCTGCAAAACAAATCCCAACATAGGAGTGTGCAGAACGCAGCCAAATGAGTGAGATTCTTGTGACAGGAGAAGCGTACAAGATCCCAAGTTCATTTTGAGCATCACAGTGTAGCACAATGGTTTGATAACATTTTGACAGTAGAATGACACAACTATCAACAGATGTACTGTTCTGCCACAGGACAAAATCTGCTAGGCTTAGAGACAAATTGTAAAATCGAGCCCTGCTGTCAGGGCATGGGGCTCTCCTTTACCTGGATTTCTTGTATAGTGTCTTCCTCTTTAGTATCTGTTTTTTTCTCTATTCCCTCTCCACGCAGCAAGGCTTCCAGAGTTGTACTTTCTGAGGTGAACCCATCTTTTTTCAGAGGCAGATCAACTTCTGAAAAACAAAACACACTGACTGTGTCTCCCCCAGACAGCTAACAAGCAGAAGGACAGAGATGACAAGCAGAATACTGACAGACTTTCAAGCTTGTTTCTATCTTGAAGGAGAGTTCTTCAGGCTCTTCTTTTAACTGCTAAGGATCTCCATACAGGATTAATTTCTGTCTTACTGAAAACCTGGAATCTTTTCAATTGCTGTGCTTGCTTACAGGAAAAAAGGGCTGAACATATTGTAGCAGAGGAAATAAATGGGGAAAAAAAATCCTTCTCCTTTATGTAAACTCCCTGTGCTTCAAACAAAGAACAAAACCAGGACTTTCTAAGATACTGAAGTAACAAATATGAAGATCTGAGCTCCTGAAGTAGAAAAGTAGTTTAATGCAATTTATTATCTGGCAGTTTATACATCATGGCTTCAAGCAGCATTCTCCTACAGCAGGGCATGTTCCACACATGGGGAAGCAGAGACCTCATGTGTGGGGCCAATGCTGAGAACTTAAACTGCAAAAACAAAGGGATGTGTCTTGAATTTTCACATAATACTGACTAGATAAAATCTTCAGTTTGTTTTAAATGGGTTTACACCAATGAAGAAACACCAGTCAGTACAGCTATGAGTGCAGAATCTAGCCCATAAAACAGGATGGTCCCCAGTCACTGCAGGAAGAGCCAGAGGCTGGCTTGGGGGCAGGCCTGGAGCACAGGACTCCAAAGACAGCGCAAGTTTATGAGGAAGCTTGATGCAACTTGCCGTACAAGTGGAAGAACAGAGCTTTATTCCCCTTCTGAACGCTGCTACTAGATTATGTAGTGCAGCAGACAGGGAAATACAGCACGCTAATTTTAGCAAGATGTTAAAATACACCTAGGGAAGAATTCAGTTTTCCTTGTAGATTCTGGGCTCTACCCTACTCATGGAGGGGTTCATTCAGAGCAATCCTATGGCAGAGAGACATCATGAGTGTCTTTTTACCTGACGATATCAGGTATAGATTTCTCAAGTACTCTGTCCTTTCTAAAAGGAATTCCTTCCTCTAGGTCAATAGATTTATAAAGTAATGATGTACAGCATCAATGCTTACAAATCAGCATCTGGTGTCCTTATTTCACAGCTCTGTCCACTGCTCACCTTTCAGGACTGTGTTGTACTCCCCAGTCTGCCTGAAACTCCCTGCCTTTCTATCACCATGAGTTGTAAAATCTGCAGGGCAGAAAATCATGTGTTTATAATGTCCCAAAACACTCCTGCAATCCAAATAATGAATGAACACTTCCACCTGGGACAGTAAAGTATAATCTGTTTCTTGGGGCAATTGCATCCCAGGAATATGTTTATTCTATATGTGAAAAATTCTAAGCCAGCAAGTGATTCAGGGTCCCTGATCAATGCTTCTACAACATGCTTGCCCAAGTCTTCTGAAGTGAGAGAGCACTGCTCAGCCAATAACCACAGAAAATCCAGCAACAATTCCAGCAAAAGCTGTTCTATTCATGGAGGGAAAGGCTGAGTACAAACCATGCAGAAGACCCAAACCACTGGGATTTTCAAAGGAAACTCCCAGGACAACTCACACAATGGGATGGGGTCAACTGTGAATTGAACCCCCTTCTCGTCAGAAGGAAGTCTACTCAATCAGGCCTCTGTCTTCAGCACAGAGCTCAGCATACCCACCCCGCTATGCCACCTTCCCCAACTTCTCCCTTACTTGAGCTATAAGAGACAGAGAAGACAACAGAAAATCATACAGATTGAGTTTCCCTGTATGATTTCCTTGTGCCTCCCTCTGGATGCTAAATTCAGACATTTCAATAGAAAGAAGGGATTTTAGAGTTGATTTACATGCAAATCTCAACGCTTGAGCCTAAATCCACTAAGGAACCTCCATAATCACATCTGGCTATGGGCTTGGCCTGGTTTGAAAGTCCTGTGCATAGGTGCAAAAGGGCATTTGCTCTGTATTTAGAACCTTGTGGGACTGCAAAGCCCAAGGGGTCATCATATATTCAGCAAGAGAAGCTTCAAGCAAGCTCAAGGACATCAGAAACAAACATGTCTTCACCGTGACAAGCTATGCCTGCCTCTGGATACTGATACACTCCGCAAACAAATGCATTAGAAAAAAGAATGAGCAAGGAAGGGTTGAGTGATAAGTAGAACATATATGAAAGTACAGCTACTCCCTGTTTGTCCCAAAGATATTGAACATTAAGTTGGAGGGAATGACAGGCTTCAAGGTCAAAAAACAGCAGCTGTCTTTAATAGGCACATTTGTTTTGTATGGTGCTGCTCTCCAACACTCCAGGAGACTTTTCATCCAAAACTCTTAGAGCATTTTTTAATTATTAAATTTAATATCCCAGTGACAAGGTAGTGTGAGGTAATACTTTCATTCCCAGTTTACTGATGGGGAGATGAGTCACCAAGAAGTTAAATTAGCAAGCAGGAAATCTGATGAAAAGAAACTCAGGGCAGCTGCCTCCCATCTGCCCACTAAACTAACTGCTACTAAACTCCTTCATTTTCTTCTCCCCTGGTAGCTTCTAAGAGTCCATTTTCATTCCTAAGTAACTCTAGAAAGTGGGAAATGGCACACACTATCTTATCTGGAATGTAAAGTTTACAGTATAAAAACCTTCAGAGGTCCAAAGACAACATCTTAGTAATGAATTCAAACTTTAGAATGAATTCAGTCCTTCCTGGGATGGCTAGTCTGTAAAGGATACAGTCATAAAGACAGGAAACTGTGTTTCCAAACCACTTCTTGAACCCTCAGAGACAAAAGTCTTCAAAAACCTAAAAGATAGTTCAGTTAACCTAAAGTAGTTAAACACCAGTAAGGATCATTAAATTGATTTCACTAAATCCCTAATTTTCTCTTTCCTATTGAACTCTCCAGGATTTTCCTACAAAAGCTAGAAAAGTGTATTTTTTTCTTATGCCTGTACCCTAAAGAAAACGGAGAAGCCAAGTAAATGGCTGAAAGGTAGTTTTCATGTGAAAGATCAAGGCTTTCCCCAGACTACAGGAACTGCTGCGTGGAAGCAAGGTGGGTCTGTTCCACCCACTGTCCTGCTTATGAAGGTACCAGCCAGTGTCAGAAGCTTCAAACAAGGCCAGAGAGAGACTCTTCTAGGCTTGAGAAATTAAGCCATGACCCCACACATGCCTCTGTTTGCTTTGATACTTGTTGGGCTGAACTACGCAGTCACATTGGATGCTGCAGAAGAAGGTACGAGTATGTGTCATGAGAGAAATTCAAAGAAAATAATCTACCCTAATACTGCATTTCATCCTCATCTCTAACACGTCAGTCCTGAGGGATAAATGCAGTATCACTTCCAGTTATCCTAAATCTGGCTGTCCTGGAAACACACAGAATAGCCAGGCCTTTTCTGAATTTTGATACACTTTTGCCCTTCATGTTTTCCCACCTGAGTTCAACAGTTAAACTGTGGTTTGAAAGAAGGAGTGTTTCATCTTATTTATTGCCTGCCCCCTTGTTCCTGCTACGAGACATGTAATACTCTGCCGTGGCAAGATTTCCACATGACTTTGTCCTGTCAGACCTCTCTGAACTTCCTTTTATTCCTCAATAATCTTCCCAAGATGGGCCAGTACTGCACCCAATATTTTCAGATGAAACCACATCCCCCATTTAAACAAATGCAGTTTGTTTACAATATTCTTTTACAGAATATTGTATTGTATTATATGTATGTTTACAATATTCTTTATATCACTCCTCAGGCAGTGTCCTGCAGCGTCCAACCTGCACACTAAGCCGAATTAGGAACCTTGTAACAGGGACAAGAATTTCCTGTACGTAATACATTCAAACACACAAGTAACAAATTAAAATGTCCATCCCGCTGCCCATTCACCAAGCACTTTCAGATCTCCCCAGAGAGGCCCACACAGATCTCCCTAGCCACGATGGCTCTAAATGATTTCATACATGCTTTTCCTTGGTAGGGTGTAGGGGGGGAAGTCAGTTAGTTAGAACCTCCTATCCCATCATTTCCCAGGTGCTTTACTGCTTATACCTAATTACTGTTTCAATCAATTTCTCAAACGTTCATGTAGAATTTATGGGTCTTTAAATCCTTGAATCACATCCAAATCCTTTTAAAATATAGGTAATAACATTTGCTACCCACTAATTGTTCTAATTTCTTTCTATTGTAACTCCTAGTTTCTATCACAAGCTCTTCTTCAGACTTTGCAGTTTCAGAGAACATAATCTTTATTACAAGTAATGACTACAAGTAAAAGCACTATAACTAAAAGCTTACTCTTTTACAGAAAGATTTTAAGAAGGTTTGTAGGTAAATTTCCTTTTGGTTACTATTGCAAATGCAATAGCACCTGGTTAGCATAGGAGATACAGGGAACAGTCAGAACCATACAAAATGGAAGCACCCAATCAACAAAAATCATCAATGAAAAATAAAATGTTAAGAATTCTTCCTGGTTTAATAAACCATGGTAATATTGGTGTCACAGCAAAATATTGTGCATATATTAAAATTCAAATATGTGTGTGTGCATATAATTAAAATTTATGTTTCTTAACTTGGCAGAGTCCCTTTCATAGTGATTAAATTAACATGGTTATTTCTGCTTACCAGCTCAGTGCAACAACCTCTCTATTTATCAAGGTCCTTAGACTGCGGTGGTAGAATTTGAACAAGCACCCATGCCAGCATCATTCCTGTATCTGTTTTGTATTGAACTGCTGCCTCCAAAAGAAGCACATTTTCACAAACCCTATGAAATGGTGGTCTTTTTCAAGTTTTGATTCACCAAAATAGCTGCAAATTCCTGTCCTTAAATATGCTACATTTGGTTTACAACGCATTGGGAGCTAAGCAACTTTTCAATGTTTCTTTGAAACATAAATTAAAAACAACCATCCCTTTTTCTATACAGTGCAATGTATTTGTTTTACAATGGATCATTTCCATCTCCACAGTAGCAGCTGCCACCCAAGCCATCATCTCTGTGCACTCGTAAGCAGCTCCATTTCCAGTTCTAATTGGGAACAGAGATACTTATTGGGTGAGTTCCAGCATGATCTATCATGCCAGAGACAGCTACTATGCAAACCAAAGCAATCCAGCTTCCAAAAACGCTCTTAGACAAACACTGACTTTGCACATAGATTCTTGCATTTTTGTTTCTTGGTGATGGTTTTTTTGAACATAAAAAGTGCCAAAGGAAACTATATATTAAGAGTCCGTGAAGTGCTGTTTAGGATGGATAAATCCAAGGATATTACCTTAATAGCCACTACCTCTTTAAAATCATATAGGTGGTCTAAGAAAGCCACCTAATTCACAGCAAACAGAACTACTGCTGAGTAAATGCAGCCACTAAGCTCATTAAGAGGATGTGGCAGGATGTGTCTGAAAGTGCAGTGCAGTGGCTCAGCAAGCAATTAAATCCCATGACAGTTTAAAATGAGAATCTATCAGTGTCACAAGAGTGTGAAGCCTCAGCATCTCTGCTGTTCCCACCCCCAGCATTTTATTTATGATGGCGTATTGGGAACATGGGAAGTCAAAAAGATTATAATGAAATATGCCATATAAAAACCAGATTAAGCCTGCTCTTCTTTGGGGAAATATGCAGAGAGAGAAGCTGTCTGTTAGCTGTCGAGTTTGCAAAAGATACCATCTTTTGGGATGGTGCTCTCTGCCAGCAGACAGAGTGCCCCAGGGGAAATGGTGGTGAAAAACCCAGACAAGCAGCATCCATCCATCCATCATACGCTCATCTCAACATCTCCAAGGCACAAATATAGCGCTAGAGTGCAAAGGGTGGGGGCAGGGGGGATGGAATCCCTTAAGAAAGAGGAGACAATGCCTTATGTGAATAACTGGATTTTGTAGGTTTTCTGTTCATGCACAACCAGACCCTCCTTAGCTTGTTCGCTTGCTTGCTTCTTACGTTCATGGCCAGTACAGTGATTTGTCAGTGTCCTTGGAAATGATACATTCACAGCAGTGACCAGAACCAGGTATACTAAAGGCAGGGCTCTGCAAGCTTTTATTTGTAAGCATGCCTCTGCCCGCACAGCGCAGCACAGATCTTTACGTCTCCCACAGATCTGGACCTTGAAACCCCTTCTTTCACTGCACCATCTCCTGCTATTCCAGGTGCAGATGCTCACGCTATTGCTGTCATACTTTAATCCTGACATTCCATAGTCCCTGTTCTCCCAGCACTACTGCAGTTCAGCACCCATCCATAGCAAATGTGTCAGTGCCAGTTCTACACTTACAATCCTCTCCGACCCTGGTCCACAGGACCTCCTGCCAGCCCAGCGCTGGGCCTCCCATGAGACTAGACTACTGATAACACAGACGCTCACAATGAGTCCATAAAGCCAAACAAATGCCCCTAGAGACTAGTAAACATCAAATTCACTTTATTTTTAATCCAAGCCAGACACAATAAAGTCATGGCTGTACTGGAGATTGTAAGGCTACTCCAGTAACTCTTTGTCTCATCTGCCAATTCCACCCTGAAACCTCATGTATATTATTGTACTCTCAAGGTAAACAGGGCCATGGTAAGAACAAGAATGCAGTCAAAGAGAATGATAAACCGGTTTTAGAAGCAAAAGTACTTGAAAACAACACAGTGTTTGTTTCCTCAGAAACAAACTGTTTTGTGTAAAAAGAATAGTTCAGAGGACTATCTGCCATTAAGTGAAAACCCCTCTTCAGGCTGGAGTTGTGAGATCCTACAAAGCTCTTAAATGAATCTTACTAAATGCTTGATGCAAATTTTAGGCACTACTGAGATTTGCTCTAGGGAGCACTGGGAGAATGGAAAATCCCAATGTCTCCTTAGCACCTCTTCCTGCAAAGCTGCTGGTCTCATGGTGAAGTTGAGGGGAAGCAGGGGGCAGAGGTGGAAAGTGAACAGGTGGAAGAAGACAGAGGAAGCTATGATATGGGGGGACTGGACACTTTCACTCTTCAGCCTAGGCGCAAACAGCAGAAAAATCAGAGGACAACTTTGAGTTTTAAGACCAGGATCCAATGGAAAGCTTCTATTGGCCCCTAGCTAAAATATGTCCCAGGAGGTTACAACAAAACAGAGGGAGAAATGAGGCTGCAGAAAACAGCAGAGGCCCTCAAACATAAGGGTAAGCATTGTTTAGTTTAACCCATCATCAAAATGTGGACTTTACAAGCAGCTGTATTTTTTTGGCAGACTAGAATGCCTCTGTAAAACCTCCCAATAAAAAAACCCCAGCCCTCCTGTCAGTTGTCTCTTGGAAGTTCTTTACAGATTTATTTCTCAGCACAGATATAAATCATCGTCACATATAATATAGTGTACCTGCTTCTCAAAGACTGCCAAATCACAATATCAGGCTAAATGCTGGATCAGGTAACTACCTTCAGGGCTCAAATCATAAAGGAAAATTTCCATTCGATAACATTATTCTAGCAATCATTTGTGTTCTGGTCAGTCCTGCATTTGTGTTCTACATGGGCTTACCCTGCACCAGGACTTCTGCGGCATCAGACAACACTGTAGGCAATATCAAGTGCCAAAGGCTACAATTCAGAGAAAATTCCTGAGCGCAAAGTCTATTCTTTTGGGCTTTGCATCACTCTAAGCAGGGCTTCTGGTCTTTTTGGAGTAAGACAATAAATTGGCCTACCTATCTGCAAGTGGTCAATATAGATACACTCACATATGGATGGTCCTTTTGAACCCCTCAGAAGAGCCGGAATCTGATTATTGTCCTGTAACCAGACAGCAAACACCAGTCACCCCCACAACAGACAGCCGGGCCAGTCACCCCCACGCTTCACACTCTGCAAATGGTAACAGCAAGCAGACCTCCACTACAATCAACTGTACTATTTCCATATGTGACAGCACTGAACGAAACCGCTCGTACTGAATGCAAACTCATACATAAACCATGTGTAAAACCAGCCATGCCGTAACCTTGCTGCAAATTCTGTGAGATTCTGCATAGCTTCTCCTCTTCCTTACTGGGCACAGTGGAGGAGATACCTTTAGTAACAGATAAATCTCTATAATGCAGTTATCTCTCAACTGCAGTGCACAAGCATCCCAATTAATTCAGTCCAGGCCTAGCAGAGCCGGCATAAAGCCAGAGCTGATAAACCTGCCAGAGCCAATCTGAGTCCTGCAATGATTCTTGGGAGCCTGCTCTATGCTTTCTCATGCTCCAGACTGAGGGGGGTTATTTGCTTGAGTGCAGTGCTCAGCTCTGGCTGGCTCCACATGCTCACATCATGCAGCAATTCCATTAATGAGGCCTTTCTAAAACCCAAAGCACTGGGGAGGCTGCAGAGACACCCCGTCAGCTCCGAAGGTATCAGCAAGGATGCAGCAGGTCTTATTAGCACGGCTCAGCCAGGTTACAGGTGTCCTGGTCCTGATCCTGCACCTCTGTCTGCAAAGCTCCCACTTGAGGAAGACAGTGCTCTGCAAGGCAGGCAGGCCTGGGAAGCAGGATAGCCACATTCACATGGTGTGGTGTTTGAAGAAGTCAGTCACACCAAGCAGAGCTGGTTCAGCATCCCCAGCTCAGTAAATATCAAACCTGCATAAACCACTGAAGAAGAGAAAGGCCACAGCAAAGTGGCAATGATTTTTGGATGGGATAGGGAACAATCACCCCAGACACTGCCCTTGGCATCACTGCTGTCTCACCACGTATGTGATCTTGGGCCAAACTCTAACAAAGGTACCCTCTGCTCTTCCATCATCTGTCAAATGGAGATAGCCTTCATCTATCCTCTGGGGTTTGGTAGGGCTTGTTTAATATTCATAGGTATTCAGGCATTCAAATAAAATGGACCAAAAATGCAAGGTGTTCTTATAGGCTCTCAGGAAGTCAGGTTTAAAAACACTTTTTTTTTCCAGTCAAGAACAACACTGGAAAAGCAATACTATTTCTATGGATAGCAGATTTCAGTGGCCAATTCACAAATTCCAAGGAATAAGGATAATATTTACTCATATGGTAAGATGCATCTGACAGACGAAGCTATATAACTGAAAAACATTATAATAAGAAGGAAAGCTTGTAATAGAAAAATGGCATGAGATGCTAGTAGGTATCCTTTCAGAAATGAGAAAGAACAAAGCAAATCATCTACTGAGATGCTCAGATCTCTTGCCACAAAAAGGCAAGAAATTCCAAGAGGCCTATAAAGCGTTTAGACAAAAAGGTGAACTCTAGAATTAATAACAGAACGGTAAACAGGAAGATTAATGGCACCAGAGAAAATGCAGATGGTGAAGCCCAGCCTGCAGGCTCAGCAAGACTCTGAATAGGGAGGGGGGAAAAGGCAAGGTGTAAACAAGGTGACCTTCAAAGCCACGGGAATGCCTGCCAACAGGCCAGCCAGAGGGCATCCCGAGACACAGATGTGCCATCTGGGGTAGGCTGTCTCGTGACAACATGAACAAGATTTGTCTTTTTCAAAATTTGCAGGGAGGCAAAATGGGTAGCAGCAGAAAATATGGCTGTTCATTCAAAAGGGGCACAATTAAATGCACAGGTTGGAAAAGGATGCTGTCTATTTTGTAAAGAAAATACAAAAGAATTCCCTGAATATCCCCACTCAGACAGGTCTTGTGCCCACTTCTAAAGCCTGCTCATGCAAGGCGTGGGGGAGGAGAAACTAGTTTTCACTAAACAAATGTTTCCTTTGAGGGTTTATGCTTTAGGTTTATGGTAAAAAGAAGGGGAAAAAAACCCAACAACCCCCCCCCAACAAACTCAGAACAAACTGCAAAGCAGCTCTTTAAACCCATGATAGTATAAATTTTCCCCATCTTGGCATGTCTATTCACTCCAGATGGCACATTTGGGTTGAAAGCAGGTAAAGATTCCTCAGACATCTCTATGTCCAGTATCTGCTTTTACAGAGTTCACTTGCTCCATCTCCGTGCTTAGCTGGACCTTGAAACTAATAATAAGCTCAGTGTATGCCTGGGAGATCTGTTCTTTGCCTACAGTAAAAAGTGGGAGACAGAACAGTAATCTCCTACTGTAGTCCTACAGGAGAGCCTGGTTCTTTCAGACCTGTTGCTTAGATCATTGAGGTCAACCAGGAAAATTAAAAAGTAAATGCAATCACACATTTTTTTTAAACACATCAATCAAACACCACAGTGGGCCAGTTGCTAAGGGGAACAATGCTATCTCTAAATAAGCCTTCTACAAAATAAGCCAAATATGTTCTGCTGTGATATCCAGCAGGTAGTAAATTCAAACACCCCTTTTCCATCCAGCCTGGCGCAAAGTACATCAAATCTGAATATTTCAGGCAAAACCTGACCGATCTCAGTTCAGTGCTAAAATCAGGTAATTCAGTGCTAAGTGTACAAGCAGACGTATCTGAATGGGTTTTATTCTGACAGGCTGGATGTCAACTGCAATGAAGGTATTGCCATGACCTCTGGTTTCACAGTAGGAACCACAGGTTCTGGATGAGCTCAGGCAGCTTGTGCAAAGCCCGCACAGCCCCAGCACTGCTGCATCAAGCAGGCTTGACTCAAGCGAGTTTGTGATTGCTGACAGGACCTGCCACCATGGCCCTGGACAGCAGTGCATACCTTTCTCCAGAAAGCCCCATCATGTGGTTCTGTTGATTGTTTTTTGAACAGAACAGGAATGGAGAGAGGAAATACACATCTGAAAACACTGAAGTAGCATTGAGGAAGAAATAGGAAAGAAGAAGGGAGAAAAACAGCAAGATGGAGGAAAGCTATTACATTCCTTCTCCTTGCCTACTGCAGCTAAACTATGGCAGACTTGTTCTGAAAAGCCTGAAAAATGGAAGCTGTGGACCTTGAATTATGCCTTTTCAGTATCTCTCTCCTTTCCCCCTTCTGCTAACAGAGAAACACTGTAAACTCCTAGATCCTGAAAATACACATTCTGAACTCTTCTTGCACCTTATAAAACCCAGAGAAAATAGGTGATAATGAGGAAGAGGGAAAGATAGCCATGCAAGGGGAAAACAAAGTGAAATAGATAATAGTTGCTCTTCAATCCTTTCCCCTGCTCAGCTTTCATTTCCCTTTGTTCATCTAACATTGAGCCAAACTAAGCCAAAGGAGCTGCCGTGCTGGGCTACAAGATTGATGGCTGCAGGCAGACTCCACAGTGAAGAGACGGATGACTGGTCATTTCCCACGATGCACTGAGAAACATCCATCCTTGCAGCCATGCTGTGCCCATTTGTGCTCCTTTTGAAAAGAGAGATAAACACAGGCAGCCAGAGGCACCTGAGTGTCCTTCTCCCTCAGAAGGACACAGTTATAGTCCTCTGGGTTCCTTGAGAAGGTCGCCGTGTCCATCCCTGAACATCTGGCTGTGGGATTTGCTAACTCTCTCCCTCCCCCAGCAATCATCCATCTATTAGAGCACAGTGCAGGTCGGAAGAAAACAGTGAAGAGAATGGTGTGACAACCTCATCAATCTACAGCTACACGCTTGGCTATTTAGTTTTCTTTAAGCTATTCCTAAATGCAGGGGGCGGGGGGGAGAAATGCTACTGGTATGAAAGAGTGAATTGTGGAAATGGCAATGTGGATTGGAGTAAGTCCTTATGACTATTAAAATGTTGTGCATGTACTAAAGCAGTAGGGAACTAATTAAGATTCAGGATTGAAAGGCAAAACAAAAAAGTTGGATGCACTCTGGTTCCATCTGTAGCACTTGCTGAGAGTTCAGATGTACTTGGGGCATCATCTTTAGCAAAAAGAGGTTATTTTTTTTTTTATTTTGCCCATTCAGATATTAACGGAAAGCTCCCTGGATGAATATACTGTAAGTATATTTATAGTGCCAACCCTGGTACAGCAGCTTCAGAGGCACAGAGCACTTAATCCTGACTCCTTTCTATTTAGTTAATAGTGTCTTTGTTTGCCGATACTGTCCCGGTCTATAGCATTGCTCACAGATACATCTTCTGTGTTTCCAGTTCTCCTGCCGTGCTGCTACCTCACTTAGGCAATGAGCATTACATGGCAGATGTACCCATAGCATCATTTACAAATGCAGCATCACTCCAGAAATTCCTGTAACTAGGAACCTCACTTTATCAGAGTAGCATGTATCTGTAACTGTGTCATTCACAGATACTGCACCAAGGAAATCATGAGAAGGCAAAAGCAGACACCATCTCTCAAAAATACGAAGAAATTGCTTAAAGTGTTTAAATGTAGTTTTAGCACTCTAACTGCCTGAGCCAGCTTTGAAAATTTGTCTTTTAACTTCTATCATGCAATGCTGTTTATTTTAGGCCAACAACAAAAGGATTTTCACTACAGCTCTGTAGGACATGCATAGGACACTAATCGTGACCATATGTGTTCCTAAGACATCAACCCCACACTTCCTGAGGGCAATCACATGTATTCAGAAGTGCATCATTTCCATTAAGAGGAGTAAAGTTTTCAACCTTTTTCCCTACATCAAGAACCACAGCTTTAGCTTATGGAAATTGCTGCTTGCTGTAGTCTTTAACAGAACTGTACCTACCTACACAGCTAAGGTCCTGGCACTAAAGTACCTTGTTTGTTTAAGGGGAACCATGCTCCAACTGCATTCTAAGTGAGATCTCTGGTCTGGAAGACATTGCATAGAAAAGCCATATCCACCTATTCCATTCTTAATTCCCCTCCAAACATGCATTGCATCGACCCTCCTTTCCCCAAGGAGTTCATTATTGGAAATGGATGCCATGGCAAACACCAGTGCTGTCAGAATCCTGAAGCATAAAATACCTGTAGTAAACTATTAGGCAATCAAATATAAAATGCTGGGAATATTTAAATTAATTGTAATCTTGTAAAAACATACTTAATATCTCTCAGGTGCAAGATGATTATGTTTAGTCCAGAGAATGGGAATGACAGACTGGAGACTTCCACCAAGGAAGATGGTGGGAGATGTAGGGGTGTGGGAGGGGATACCATCACACTCTCCATTCTACTCTTAGCAAATCTGCAAAGCTTGCCTTGTAAGATTTCAAACTGGGTTTTATATTAACATTTATTGCTCATTCCTTTATATTACACACCAGAAAAATATCACCTGCTATAAATTTTATAATATTTCACACTACAAAACAATTTCATTTGCTATGTGTCAGGAGAACAATAAACTTGAATAGAAGTTTTTAAAAAAATGTATTTTTAATGTAATGATATTCCATAATATCTTCGCTACTTTTTGTTAACATTTCCTTCTATAAAATAGTGCACAGGTTCTGCTATATGGTTGATCTAGTAGCCCAGTAACTTTATTGGGCTCTGTCTTGCAGGATGCTGATTACCAAACCTGCAAGTCTGGTCCAACCCAGTACTTTAGATGTGGATTTAATTTTAAGCATGTGACAAGTCCTATTAATTACAAAAGATCACTCATGTTCTTAAAGGTGCTTTCCTTGTCTGGGGTTAGACAGCTTGGCATCTTACAAGACTAAGCCCTGGGGACTTGATCCTATAAAGCCTTTTTCATATGATTACCAGAGAACTCCCAGGATTACTCACATGAACATACAAAATAGATGCAGTGAATTAGATAAAAGACACCTATTTTCTAGGACCTTGTATCCAGTACTATTCTTGCACAAAAATCCCTTTGCCAATTCAGCTTATTCTTTTTCAGGCATTGGTACAGCTATACTAAGAAAAGTGGCAGGAGGTTTGCCAGCAAAGCTGTTGAGGTTCAGCTCTAGCTGCAAGACTCCTACAGGGCAGATGACTTCCAAGCCACCCCTCCCCTTTGCTAGAGAGCTGATGTGCCTTGGGGGAAACAAATCTGCTGGGTTCCAGCATTTCCCCAGGTACCAACCCCTGGCGCTTCCCCAGGGGTTCCCATACCCCTTCTTCCTGACAAGCCTTGAGGGAACCACTTGGGCAACCCACTCCTAGGCCTCCCACACCTACCTAGGAAGCGCCAAAACACTCTTTCAAAGCCACCTTTTCCCTAAGAAGGGAATCCCATTCTCAGCAAAGCTGCACTCCCCTCTTTTTAAGGTTAAATCTGTTTATTTAAGAAATAAGTAATCCTGATGAATACTTACAAACATCAATGTTAACTTCATAGTAAGGGAATAAATCCCACAGTATTTTACCTCTCCAGCAGGAATAATACATCTCCTAGAAACACAGCATTCACAGTCAGGTCTTGGCAGCTTAAGAGGCACATGCTGAAAAAACTCTTCCCAAAGATGCATCCTAGCAGCCAGATGTAGGTCAAACACACAGTAGCCAAGAAAAGCGAAAGAGCAAAACAATGGGCTGGGTAACACAGAAAGAGTGGCGGCACCACAAGCTCCCTCTCAAGCTGCCCAGGTATTTCAAGCCAATGCCATCTCAGATGCCTGGGCCCTGAAAGCTTTCCTCACGTCTTGCAGATCGAGCCCCAAGAGATGACCTGCAGTCACACTGAAGAGGCTCTGAGGGGTTCATCAGCACTGCTCATCCTTTCAATTTAACGGCCTACTGTTGGGATCAAAACATTTTTCCAAATGGCTTGGCTCCAAAGTCATCATAATTCTATTTTCACAAATATACTAAATACAGCTGAGACTACACACAAGTGGAAAAGTCACCTCTAAGTGGCTGCATTGCTTTTGAAATTACAACAGCCTTGTGTCTGTGGGTCACTGCACATGCAGCCTATGTTCCCATTTGCAGGGATGAGACCCAGAGAACTCAGAAAAAGATTTAACAGTTTCCAAAATTGCCTTATCTTGTTCACTTGCTACTTCTGCTTTAGCCTGATGACTAGAGCCAGAGGGGTCTGGCTTCAATGGGCTTTTGATCAAAACCCAGAGAGGTTCCAAAGCCCGGTGGCTTCTTCATGCAGCTTTCTCCTAATTATGCAAACTGGCTCAACCACACAAGAACTAGGAGTAATCCCAGGTGATTCATACAAGCAATCTTAGCTAACCAACACAGTTGGTAAAACTGTGCATATAAAATGCTTGTAGTAACCTGTTCCAGATCCCACAAATGAAAGAGAAACTATTTACACAAAGTTAATTCTGTAAATTCTAGCAGCATGACTACAGAGTTAAGCAGAAGAAACAATGTTTTTGTTTTCTTGACTGTGCTATTTATAGAATATTATTTGCTTTTCTAGAAATAAGTGTGTTTTATTTGCATACCTGCAAAATCATGAAATCTTATTTGGGGGAAACACAAATTCGCTCACGCTCACTGAGCTGAATTAGTCTAAGAATTTGCAGTTTATGACATGTAACAATAACCAGCAAGAACAGTGCATGATTTGAAAAAGTTAGCACAGCCCCGGCAGCTATGACAGGCAGAAGGCCAGCTCATCAGTGGCCAAAATGAAGCAAGAAGAGTTACACTGTGCAAAACTTGAGATATCTTCCTAACATTTACACACTGTACAGCCAGTCTTGCAAAAATTGGCTCAACAATTCACCAATAGCAAGTCTCTTTATTGGTATATCTGGATGTGTAACAAATTATTTTCCATCACCCTCGTGGTACACGTAAGCCCAGGTTTTGCACCAGAATTGGTATGCTTTCATACCAGTTTTGCAAGACTCCATGCTGATGGCCAAAACGTTTAGCGCTAGTACTTTAAAGGCTTGGCAAGTGGCTTCCTTTACTCATAACATACCTTTTTATTTAAAGATCTCCCCTACCCTTCCCAAACTCTCTAAAAAGATTTATTAATTATCTGTTAGGCACTTCTCCAACACAGACAAGTGAAATCAATGTTTTAGCGCCTCCATTTTACATATAGAGAAGCTGATAGGAAAAGGTATTCCATTGTCCAGATGCTATGTAGTCCTGTACAGGCACAGGTGATGCAAGTATGTGATAGTGGGGCAGGACATTAAATGCAGAGGTTGGCAACTTTACTGCAGACTGGCAAAGGGACAAAGATATTTCACTGCAGGACTTCTACACCATGATTCGATGTCAGTGAATACATGCAGAAAGGGCTGGGTTCTCTGGTATTCTTAGTGCCGCGTAAGAAAAGGAAAGCAAACATTAACTGGCCAGAGATTTGGACTAGCAAAGGTCCCCATTGTAGGAAGAATTTAAAGGTGGTGGATGAGATGGAATGAAGTCTGGTGAAATATGTGTGTAAAATGAAGAAACTGCTTCACAAGGAGGTCCCACACTGATGAGTTTTCTCTTGGTGACAGAAAATCACTTTTTCTAACAGCAGTCATAGCTGGATGTCTAAGTGCCATAGAGCAGCAGCTCTTGCCTGTGGTGCCATGTCCTGCTGTGAAGGCAAGATTAGTGGAGAATTGGAACCTATTGTTTTGATTCAGTAGCATTGATGGACTCATCTGTAAGCTGCAGGCTTAGCTGGTGAATAAACACTTACTTAAATTTAGACCAATGTTTAGGTGGATTGCTGGATAAGAAGCCCAAAAGAGAAAGCTCAGCAGAAACCTGTATTTATTTTGGTATAAATAAAAGCTAAAGCTGGGAAATTAATTCACCCACCCACCCACCCCCATTTGCATGACAGGTTCCTAATTTGCTGAGGAAATTGTAGGAAAAAAACATCTGGGGTGTTTAGGAATTCCTACAGCCACGATGGCTGTTTCCTGTTTCTTACACACTGAAATTTCCTATGTAGCCCTAAAACCCAAAACCAAACAACAAAGCTCCCAGATTTGTATTCATAACATAAAACTTAATCTTATACTAAAGTGCTACAGAAGTGTGACACAATAGACCAACCTCAGGATTCAGCATAGCCAGCATGCACGTGTGCACTGTAACACATCAAATAAGGAAAATGTAGTATCACAAAAAGTTGAGTATTTTTTTCTTATCTTCTTCATGAGGTGCCAAAAATAAAGATTGATGGGAATGGGTGAAAATGAGATCTGCTCTAGCTAAACCAGAAACTACAGGATCCACGTGGAAGCGCTCGGTAGAATTATTTGACATAGGTCACACAGCTTCTTCAAGTGGGAAGCTCATCATCATCATCCACACTCCGCGACGTTGAGTTGTTTGACATTCCACCTAATATTTGCTCAACACTTGACCTAAATACACCGCAGGACTGTTGCTTCGGCACCACCTACCAAAATCTCATCCTGCTTCTAACAAATCATCGTTTAAAAACAGGCTATTCCTGCCACTGAGGAAAATCTGTGAGAAAACTGACTCAGGGGGCAGATCCGTGCCCCCGGCCGCTGCCTGACACGCAGCGCGCCCCGCGCCTCTCCGCACGGTGGCTCCGCGTTGCCTCAGGGCGGGCGGGCCGCGGCCAGGCCCTGCCCGTGAGGAAACGCGCTACGCACTGCGCCCTCTGCTGGCGCCGCCGCGCCGCCGCCCGCCTCACGGGCAGGGCCCTCCCCTCCCGCCACGGCCCGCCCCGGGCCAGCGGCACCGGCAGGTGGAAAGGTAGAAAACAAGATAAAGGGGACAAAAATATCCTAAAAGCAGTGATATTCTGAAGTAGTAAATAATGTAAAAAATGAGTAGAGTTATTTTAAAGGCCAAAATCCTTCAGAAGGCAGTAGTACTCGAATAAAAAGCAGATTTTAAAAAACATTTTAATTCCAAGATTTTGGAGGGCAGACACTGCAAGTCACAGCTGCTGGTAACAGGCTGTTAAACCCCATCGTACATCAGGAATCTAGACCAAGTCATCAGAGAACAAAAGTTGCTTCTGTCTGCTGGCTGTCACGTCATCCCTGCCCCAAATTCAGGTTTCATGACGGAAAATGTTTATAAAATCCATGAAAAATAATAATAATAATAATTAAAAAAACCCAACTAAAATAACCTCTACACAAAAGTATCACTGGTAAACTCACATCTGCAGAAACATGTGAGAAGAGTTTTCAATTCTTGGAAAGTAAGGGGGTGTCAGCAGAACCGCTACCTTGGACTTCCAGAGGGCTGACTGTGGCCTTTTG
>JAVJGJ010000060.1:50618420-50631556 GCA_035590215.1 Microhierax caerulescens | reverse complement strand
CCTCACTGCAAGAGGGACATTGAGGTGCTGGAGCGTGTCCAGAGAAGGGCAACGGAGCTGGTGAAGGGTCTGGAGCATAAGTCTTGAGAGGAGCAGCTGAGGGAACTGAGCTGTTTAGTCTGCAGAAAAGGAAGCTCAGGGGAGACCTTACTGCTCTCTACAGCTGCCTGAAAGGAGGCTGTAGGCAGGTGTGTGTTGGTCTCTTCTCCCAGATAACTAGTGACAGGACAAGAGGAAATGGCCTGAAGTTGCACCAGGGTAGGTTTAGATTGGGTGTTAGGAAAAATTTCTTCACTGAAAGTGTGGTCAAGCATTCAACAGGGTCAAGCTGCCCAGGGAGGTGGTGGAATCACCATCCCTGGAGGTATTTAAAAAATGTGTAGATGCAGTGCTTGCCCCTGGTTTAATGGTGGACTTGGCAAGCCTGGGTTAACAGTTGGACTTGATGATCTCAAAGATCTTTTCCAACCCAAATGATTCTATGATTCTAAGTCAGAACAATTGACACAGCGATATTATATCCTGCTTCAGGAATATTGTATCAAATTCTTCTGAACTGTACAGACACTCTTATCTGGCACCAGAATTACTCTGCCAGTGTTGATCCTAAGATAGTCTTAATGTATCTTAAAGAGGAGCTATAGGCAGGTTTTATAATATATAGGAACTTAACCTTCAGTCACAAAGAACTTTCCATATATGTTAAACAGTATCAAAACTTTTTGTTAAGAGATGTGCTTTTCTTTACAGTGTTCATAGCAAAACACTGCTGTCTTGCAGTACTGAACAAGAACCAATGTGTGATTGTGTAGAAACTATTGAAATCAAAAGTGAAACTATTCAATATTAATTGGCTTATCTGAAAAAATTATAAAAGGAAATTCTCATGAAATCAGTGTTTTGAATTATTTTTATGCTCTAACACCTTTGAGTGACATTGGACATAGCAATCAGAGAAGGAAAAAATTAAGATGGAACTCGGAAGAACGGAGCTCTTTCTGTGTTCTTCAGATTTCCAGCTCTACCACAAACCTCCAGTTAAACCTTCCAAGAAGTAGTTAATTATCTTTGTTCCTCATTTCTCCATCTTGGAATCGAAGTACTTCCTTTACTATATTTTGTCTATTCAGACTGTAAGATCTGCTATAGTACATGACTATAGCAGAGAGTGTAAGAAGCCTTCACAACCCCCAGGATGATGATGATGTAACATGCTGCTTGAGTCTCTGGATGCTATCGAATGCAAATTCTGTCCTTTACTTTTCAGTTTCATCTTAATTTTTATCTTGGTGAAGTGTCCCATCTTAAAGAGCACAGAACTCCACAGACATGCTGAGCATCTTCCACAAGAGTTGGGGGCACTCATCACTTCACAGAAGAAACACAGTACCTTGTACGATCAGACACAGTCTCAACAAGGTAAATCGAGATGGTTGAAAGAGATAATAGCTTATCTGTAAGGATTCTGTTCATTCATCCACCAGTACACTCACATAGGTATGTCCCCTACATCAGATTAAAAACATATCAGGCATTGTTTAAGCAGCATCTAAAAATCTGTTATCAGTACTTGCCTCAAACAACTCTACCATGGTTCATAATAGCAAATGAAAAATACTTCTGTTCACTTTTACTTCTTTAACAGCTGGTAAAAAAATAGCCATTTCTGTAGTTCAGCTGAACACTAGACTACCCAGAGATAAGTAACAGGACAGATACTAGCACAGGACACCAGCTCATTCCCACCACGGTAGCAGCACACACAAACTCTACTCTGCACCCTCCAAGGGGGTGAGAAGGCTGCCTGCTTGAGACCTCACTGTTGGCTTTCAGCCCAAAACCAAAAGACAGCAGTCAATTGAGACAAAAGCTTTCCAGTCAGATTCTTTACACTTATATAGCACACAAAATAAAAGGTCTGTGTGCATATATGTACATATCTATATTTAGCCATCTTGTATAACTGAAGCTTTACAACTACCAGTTTAAATTCCACCAGGGTTTTTGGCTATACAGACCCTACCTGTTCTCTCATCTGCATAGCTGCAAAGCTTAGGTAATACCTGTCAGCAGGGTTTACTGTAGGTAGTACCTTTTCCACAATATTAACACCTGACCCTACACAGAATTATGATACCACCCAGCACAATAAAATCACTAAGTATATAGGACAAGAAGCAATTAGGATCTCAAGGGCCCCTGGGTGTCATCAGGAATCTCTCTTCCATTTCTAACCCTCATCATCTAGCTGATCTGATATTACTGAGGGTCAGAACCCTACTCCTTGCCTTTGTGGCACCTGCAGTAGTGGTGGTAGGAGAGCTGGAAATTCTCCTTCTTCTCCCGTTTCTCTGGAAGAACTGGCTACCCAGCCCAGTCTAACCCTCTCCCTCACCCACTCACAGACTCACAGAACTCCCACACGCAGGAGTGCTCTTACTGAGCAGAACAGCCAGCTGAGGAGTGTGGAAGCATGAGCTGCTTCCAGTCCTCCCACTGCTCCGTGCTGAAATGCCATGCAAATATCAGTGCTCAGCTCTGCAGAGAATCAGGTTTGCCCATACTTGGTTGAATATAAGTCTAGTTTCATGAATATTATGAGAGTATCAACATCTAGTAACTGTAACACTCTGTACCTAGAAAATCACAGTCTTAGCAACATGTCAATAGATTGCCCATGACCAGGAATTTGTTTCAAATCCATACCACTGTTCACAGCAGTCTTGACTGCTACACTGTAACAACTGATGTAACAGCTCATATCCATTACAGCAATGAAAACTTGGCTGCACTTGAGCCGTAAGGCTTGGTTCTCATGATATGAACATACCACTGAAAGGTGAAGGCCAGCCCATGTGAAGGTAAATGCCAGGAATACTTAGTATAATTCCTAAAGGTTTGGTAATAATATTGACTGTATTGTCACTGAAGCAATTATCACAAGTAAGTTTTGGCAATACTTTATTTCTACCACATATCTATTGGATAGGCTATTGGATAGGATGGAGGATGATTAGAAATAGTATTAACAAGAACATTGCTAGATCCTCAAGCAAACAACTTTACCAGGGCCATCCATGCACGTAATTCTGAGTACAGTGGCAGAGGAAATTATACATCTAAAGTCTGCATCAGCAACACCTATTCCAGTGTTCTGATCTTTACAGCTTTGCTGTAACTACTCTTAAAGCCAAACATTCTCACTTTAAACCAAATAAAAGCAACAGACCAGGGCAATAAAGGCACCATGTTCTATTCAGAAGCAAGCAGCAACAGACCCCAAGAAAAACATTACAGTGCACTTTCATTTTACAAAAAGGAGGAGACTGTTGGAGCATTATTTTCTTCTTCATTAGGTTTTGATATTACCAAATATGAAACTCTCACTCACCGACTTGTGTCATGCACTACCTAAACCTGCAAGGTACCAACACTGCAAAAGTAGGCTGTAACTATAAATACTATATTATTAGTAAATGATTTATTATACCCTTGAACTGCTAGCAAGACAGTAGTTTGATTCTACTTACTGACCAGCTGATGACCAGCAATGACTTACTGAAACAAAAATCCTAGGTTTATGTATCTCCTGAATTGTGCAGAAGTTTTGATCTTTTGGATACAACTTACCACTACAATGATCTAAAAGCCCAGCTGGAGTCCAAGCAAGTATTCACACCCCTGGTGCCGATCCCACTGACTGCTGGATTGGCAACTTCTAATGCTAAGATCCCCTTCTGTGTTTGTTACAGTGGTAGTCTTAGGAGAAGTACTTCTAAACAGTTAACAAATGTAAAATATAATAAAACTAAGGTTTAGCTGTTGTAGAATTGCATTGCTTGCATATAACATATAACCAACTCAACAGCCTCCTATATAAAAATCCTTATCCTCGCACATTAACTGAGCACAAGTACTCTCCAGCTGCTGAGAACACCTCTAAGCCATGACTAGGACATCCAAGCCCTAAGTGGAATGAAACTATGGAACATTTAGATTAGATTTCTTCCAAATTTATTTTAGAAGTCCTACAGTTGTCATCTCTGTGGTTTTTAGGGCATCTTATATCGCCACATCTTCGACTCACACAGTCATCTAAGGTTTAACTGAGGAATAAAGGCATCAGTCAGTATAAGGTAGCTTCCTAGGTTCAGCATTAGGTTTTATTACAGTGTCCCCCTCCAAAAGTACAGTATTTCTGCTGTTCACATTGAAAATAAATTGCACTATCTTTTTCTTGAATTGTCAAAAGCTACCTTTAAATGGAGAGCCAATGTTTTCCATAGGCTTTATACTTTCAAATCAGAGAAGGGAAAAATCCCATTTTTGGCTAGTGAATCTATTCTGGATATGCACAGATGGAGTGAAATTATTTTGTGGTGTAACTGATAAGGAAAGTTAATCACTAGATAGAAATTGGTTGGAAAATAGATTTAAATGGCAGAGCAATATAACTTGCCTTATTTGGCTGCCACTGGCAATGCAACAAAAGTAGCACTCCTGAGATGCAGAAGAGATGTTTATGGCAGGGAAAACAACACAGAGGCAGACATGCTAAGGTCTCTTTATCTGATAACTTTGTAGTAATTGCCTTTCATGCCCTGTGGCATGTAGGATGCACTAATTTGGCATTCAGTGAGTACAGCAGAGAAGCATAATGCAAACAAAGAAGAGTCAAACTCTACACTACTACTTTACCTTACTAAATTACCAAGACACAGCAGTGTTTGTATCACCACAAAGTCTGAGGCAGACATTGTTATGGGCCAACATCACCCTCTTCCTAGAGTCCAGACTCATGCCCATCAGTACACCTGATTATTCCACCAGTTCTTTCTGCACAGCAGCAGCTCTGCTGTGAGGTCTGGTTCTATTTCCTGGCTGAGATTTTGCCCTTGGTTTGAACCTCAAGTGAGTGGTTACAGGCGTTTCTTCCTCTTGTCCAGCTGTCTGCTGACATCTCCTACACTGAAGGTAGGGAACCTTCAAAAACCATTTCTACCAAAATCAAATAAATTTTGCCTCTGATTTTACTGGGTTTAGAACTCAAGTCTATCGCTTCTTCCTCTCTCTTCACCAACTACTGCATAGAAGCAAAGTCATCAGTATTGCTGAGCATAGCCCAGTTCCCAGATGCCTTCTTCTGTCAAACAGGTTTTTTAAATATTCTTTATTTACATTTTGGGGTTTTCTCCTGTACTTTTTATACTGGCAGTGTCTCGCCTCTTAAAAACCACATACAGCTGTGAGTATGTGTATTCCCTCTTTCTCATAATAGCTGACCCAAAGACCGCAAGCCTTTATTACTAACTGCAGGGAAGAATGCATAACAGTATGCTGTACCTGACACAGCTGTAGCTCCTCCACATCTGCTTTACAGTCACTCATTCAGCATCCAGACTCATCATTTCACGTAGTTTAATTGTGGGGGAAGAGTACCAAGGACAATACAAGTGAAAGAATAATGGACTAAGGTACACATACAGGCATACATTCATATACAAATGTGTCATATGCTCACTAATTTTTATTATTTGCTGTTTATAATCTGGTCACACCCCTGGTCCCTAGTCCCATTATGAAATATCTTATCAGTGTACTGTTCCACACACAGAGCCATCTTTTTCACAAAGATTAGGCAGCAGATGTCAGAGTGAGATTTTGTATTAATAACATACTGAGGAAATAATTAGTAATACGTTGATTCTTTACATCCTTATGAATTTGCTATTAGAGGCCAGGATTCAACCCTACAGAAGCTAAATTCAGCTCCCATTGCATTCAATACAAGTTGTACACATTTCTGTAAGGGATGAATTGCATGCAGAGGGTTTGGTGGTTATTGTTACAGCAAATTGAGTAAGATGCAACAGATGCAAAGGGAAATGGTTGGAGAGGGGCAAAGATAAAGTCCAAGGTCTAAATGCCAGGTTTGCATGAATGCCAGCTGCTCTTCAGCACAGGAGAGGGAGAGAGAGAGAGAGAGAGAGAGAGAGAGAGAGAGAGAGGGAGGCAAACAAATACTTACCAGGTTTAATTTCCAGCAGCTTCAGCCTGGAATCCTCAGGGGGATGCAAACGCCTCTTTTTGCGCCAGCAACGTGCTGGGTATGTGTACAGCTGACCTGGGGCCAGGCCTGAAGATTAAAAGTAAAAAATAAATATAATCATATCTCAGTTTGTAAACCACAAGCACTTTCTCTAGCATCTTTGTTCTTGCCCTTCCAGCATCTCCTTGTTGGAGGATTCAATCCTGCAAATCATGAGGCAGAACTATGCATTCAAGGTGTTCAGTGCTCCTGAGGCTCCTGAGCACCTCTTGGGATCAGGCCTACAGAGAATCTAGATCTCACTTAGACACTTCACTCAGCTTACTGAAACCAGAGCAGCACATAAATAATTTGTGATTTCTTCAGGGTAAATAGAATTTCAGACTCTCCTGGGTCACAGGGGTGATGCCTCCTCCACAGGCAGAGAAAGCCCCTTGGGAGAGAACAGGTAAAGTTCCAACATGCAAATCCTAAGGCCAAACCGAGTAGCTCAGGAAATTTGTGTCTTTCAAGTGGGAGCAAACCAAGATCCATGAGGTCTGGCTATTTGGACTTGGTATTTTTGCTTAAATTCTGGACTTACATTTGAAGACAGATTCTTCATTTTGGTTAATATATCCACATGCCAACATCCTGAATGAGGGAGGAGATACAGTAGTAATATTTATAGGACTGCATGCTCCATTGAATCACATTTGGCATGGCTGGCTTCTGAGCTGCCCTGGCTCTCCTGACAGACATACCTTAGCCAATGTTCAGGCTATGCTTTGCTCTCTTGTATTCAGAACACAGCAGGGCTTCATGAATTTGTTGCTACTGGGGGCACAGAAGCACACTGCCAAGTGCTTCAAAGTATCCTCAACTGCCTCAGATACTCATGACACAGAGAAATACCTAGTAAGACACAGAAAAGCTGGAAGAATTTCATTCTTTACCCTGCTTTCCCTGCCTTCTCTGTCCACCAGCTCTGCTTTGACTCTTCTGTCCTTCTGCTCTTGCTGTTAGTCTTGATGGGACTACAGGGTATGACTGCAATTCCAGACTCATTGCCCTTAGAAAACAAGTAAGGCCACATAAAAGGGAGGACAGGAGAGGTGTTACCTGAGCTGAAACTGTAACAACAGTGCACAGCTGGACAACATCAAGAAGGTGCCAGTAAAGCAGAACAGCTCAAGGGCAGCAGCATGGCCCAAGAGCACTCTCATCCCCTCTGAAGCAGCCAGGAGTGAATACCAGCTTGGGAACAAAACTAAGTCACAGAATCAAATGAGGATAATGAAAACAACAATATCCTGTTACTGGGGCGGGGGACGACAACGAGACGGATGGGGATAGCACAACAAAGTTATTCGCCTCAAGGAAATGGGCTAATCAAATTCTGCAAGTGAAGCCTAAGTTCCTTGTATGAAGTATTTCAACTGTTGGGAAAGCCATTTCAGATCCCCGTACTTTCCACCTACTTCCAAGGCCTTGGTGCATATACAGAGCATCTACAGCACACTGCCTGGGTATGGCCGAGTGATGGGGTATTTGCAGAAACCCTAGCTGTAGTAGGGCACAGAATGCTATCACGCTGGAGCTTTTCACACCCTTCTTTCACTGCTGCATAGTTTGCTGGGCATTATGCCCACCCAAGGACACATTTCTGAGCAGGGCACTTAGGACTGGTTTGGGAATAAAAATGTGAATAACTAGCACTTCTACAGTGTTCAGACACACTTCTCCATGGCACTTTGCAAACATTAACCACTGCAAACAATTGCTATTATGATGAGGTTGATTATGTCTGGCACTGATGTGGGTCATTAAAGAGGTGGAGGCGAGAAGCCTCACCCTTTCACAGCAGGTCCTGTGCAAGAACTTGCTTACAACGTTGAAATGGCAGTTGCTAGACCAAAGCAACAGGACAGAGAATCTGCCCTCCATTGCACAGGCCTCCAGAGAGGAGTCATTTCAATGAAATAAGCACCACAGCTTTAAGCATTTATCCCAGACAGAGAGGAGCAAGGATCTACTGCAATTTTGGGGAAGTATCTATTAATGTGGGTTCAATTATTGAGCACTCTTACATGGAATAGCAGTTCTGAATTCAGCCAGGACAGTGAAAGCCAGCCAAACATGCTGAAAGCCCAACAACAAACAAAGTAGGTTTGAAAAGACAGAGGTGGGAAAGTCTCTTCCCTAGAGGACCTACAGCCCACTCCAGGTGGCAGATAGATCACTAAGAGATTGATGATCCAACGTCCATCTCCGCACCCTTTGAGGTAAGCTCTCTGTTCCTATTTACCATACTCTTGCTCATTAATACACAGCCATTTAATGAACTTACCATATATCAGACCTCCACTTGATACAAACCCATCAAATGCTACCTTCAGTTCTCCACCCTGACCCTCATCTGCCACTGTGCTGGCTCACATGGACTGTGGATCTTTGGTTGTTTACACAAAGGAGGGAAAAACCTTGTTTACACAAGGAAAGGGTCCATTCCAAATGTTTTGAATCTAGCTCCGCCACATACTATCTTGCAGTGCCTATGGAAATAATGCATGTACCACTCTCACTGTCTTCAGTCTTGGCTCAGTTGTCTCTCCCTCTGGTGCCTTACAGGGCAACTAGAAAAGGTTCCAACCATTTGCTCATAGAGGAAGTAGCAGAACCTGCAGTGAGTTATGTTGTTTATCTCATTAGTGTAGGAGAGTCATAATTCAAAGCTAGTGTGAAAGGCCAGGGGAGGAGGGGAAAAGGAGGGAGTTATGTGCAGTATTGTGTGAAATTAACCCTGAACTGTTTATCATGAGATGCAGTTTTCTGATTCCTTTAACAAAGACGACAGGAAGAAACCAGGTTAATGTGCTGAGATCCTGACTCTCCTCTCTGTTTTTCAAGCTCTCTGTAAGTGAAAAGAGGTCCTAGAGCGTTGCCATTTGTCTTTATAGAGTTTTTCAGGTTAGCGATAGTAAATGGCATGAACACAGCACTCAAGACAGACACCAGGGTTCCTGGTAGTGTATTTTCAGAGCCCTTCAGTATGGACATAAGCGCATTGTGTACAGCCTGAAAACAGACATGCTAAAACTGTAGAGGGGTGCTTTGACCCACCATAATACTACAAGAAAGAGATGATGCAAAGACACCCAAGGGAGCACTAGATGGGCTAATAAAGATCAAGAAAGAGGAGGGCAAATATGGGGGAGGAGGGCTGCTTCATTTCACACTGATTATTCTAATTCAAAATAACAAAGGCATCAGACATGGTGGCCAATGCAGATTGAGGCTTCTTTCACTTAAGACTCTCCATGAAGAATGTGCCACCATTAGTCTCCACTGCAGACCTGCAGGAGAAATGCCACCAACTGATCCGTTTTTGCAGGGTAAGCTGGTGAACAGTTCACTATTAGAAGTGAGGAAAGAAAGATTTACACAGTGAATTTGCTTGAGAAAGCTCGTGGCTGAGAAACACAAAGTGTTAAGACCTCTTGGTTCCTGGTGTGATGACGTAACACTGTTAAGATGATTTCTTCTGTAAGTTCAGAGGCACCAATGAGACCTATACAAGACTATCTATGTCTATCTTTGTAGCTTTTGCCAAAATATTACTTGTTAACATAGTGGATGTATACCTGCTTATAACTGCATTCAAAAAGGATGCAAAAAATAGCAGCACCTTACTCATAACCAGATGCTACAAGAACAGAAATGCCTTGGGTATTAGAAAAAAAAAACAATAAAACCAACACCAACACCAACAAAACACACACACACAAAAAAAAGACCCACAAAAAAAAAAAAAAAGACCCACAAAAAAACCCAAAAAAAAGACCCACAAAAAACCACAAACCCCCCTAGTTTTTCCAAAGCATAATCTCTTAGGTACAGGGAATTGTCAGCTAAAACAAAAAATCAACTGTGATCATGAAGCAACCTACAAAAGAAGGGTTAGCCCAGAACCTCAGACAACTCCCAGCTTGTAAACCACATTCAGCTATCCCAGATTACCCAGTAGTTTTTGGCAGCTGAAACTTTCTCAGGGTATTTTTAACGTTGGTGAAACACCTGTTGTCTCCTGCACCAGAAGTGGCTGCATTTTACTATAGAAGGAGTTTTCTGATAGTACTGCAAGACAATACTAAATCTACTTTGGATATTTTACAAATAGGAACAGTGCAAGGATACTTCCCTCAGTGTATCCTAGGAAAGGGAAAGCTTCAGCTAAGCACTCTCCAGAAGTGACAACTGCTTTCTTAGCCCCAGGAGAGGAGGGAAGTATCCTATGTGTTCTTCCCACTCCACCTCCTGCGAACTGGCCAGTGGGGGACGTAACAGTAGGCTGCATGTTCCCATAATTCCAGATCTGGAGGTTTTGAGGTTTTTTTCAGTATGGTTTACAGGAACTGGCATGTGTATATGCACACATGTGCATGTTGCACTTCTGGTGCCCATGCAACCTATCCCCCTCCCTGCCTGGGTTCTCTGGTCTGCACTGAAAAAACAAATAATTGAAACCCAGTTTGGTTCTGTCAAAAAATCTGTTCCATGAGCTAACGGTGGGTCAGATACTGAGCCATACTCTAGCAAAATCCCCCCTGGGGTTCAGAAGGACTTCTGTCTGAGTAACACCTCCAGTAACCTCTTTGAACTGGTGACTGTCCTTTGCCTTTCAAACAGGGATTTCAGACAGATTTACTCTAACAAAGGAAAGACTGACCAAAGTCTACAAAAATAACAGTGTACTTTTCCCTTGAGCTTCAGAACAGGCATTAGCTAAAGCTCTTTAAGGACATACACCAACTTCTTCCTGCATCTGAGGAAACTCCAGCTCCAGAACTGATACCGAAGTAACTTGCCCAAAGCAGAACCAGGAGTTATAGGTATATTTCTAACCATCAGAACAACGTTTATTCTAATAAATGGACTGCTCTATTTTACCACAGCTTTATATCTTTCCCAGTATAATTCCTTATTTTCAGCAATCATCTGAGAAACTCCTACCTCCACCTCTCCACCCTGAAGATAATTCCAGTCCTGCTTAAAGCAGAGCATTGTGTCTTCTGCTACAGACTGGGATCAATAGCATTAGAAGAGCTACAATGATGTGGCCTCAGAAACTACCATGTCAGGCACTTCTTTGGGTACAGAGAGAATAATTAGGATGAGCTCTCTGCAGTTACCAAAGGAAATCCCCTGCAGGCACAGAGGTTTAGGCAGCTTCTCTTCTGTGTGGCCTGCAGCAGGTTTGAGCTCCTATTAATTAAACCCCATGAGGGTTCAGTGGGCAGCCCTCCATACATGCATACACAGACAGCGCTACCAACCTGGTCCCCTGTGCCTCTTCTCCATCCAGATGTAGCAGTTGTTCTGAGCTACCCCAGTTTGCGAATCCAGGAAGGGAAGGCGGACACTTCGCTCAGCACACAGTCGAGAGTTGTAGCTGCGACAGTGCTCAATTGCTTCTTTATAGAACTGATCCCCGAGTCTGCCAAAAGAGACAGGGCAGATAGTAAGAAAAATTGCACTGCCCCCTCAGACAAGACTAAGAAAAAAGGACATAAGGTTGGTTTAAAATTGGACAAGCAGAAAAACTTTCCCTGAACACATGCAAAGCTTGCTGACACAAGACACTGCTGAAGTAGATCATGCAGAAAGCACCACCAAAAGATCAGAGCCTCAGAAAGTGAACACAGATCTTTTCAGTAGTGGCATAGCTACTGAATGAGCAAATGATGCAACCACAGTGGCCCATGACCCTGGGTCAGGCAACATGTACACCACGGTGAACTCATTCTATTGTTTCTCTGCCCCCATAGTTTGTTCAGCCAATTTAGCAAATCAGTCATTTCAATCCTATGTTACAGCAGCTCCTGCAGCACCTTTTGAGGAACTAGAAAGTCAGCCAAGTTTAGAACTTCATTCCAGCATTTCTGGTGTCAAAGAGCCCATAATAGCAAAGGACATAGTCCTCATATTGTGTGCTTCCGAGGCATGAAAACATGCCCCTTAACAACTAGGGCCATGTCTGCAATGGTCAGACTAGACATTCTGTCATAACCCTTCTAGAGTATTCCATAGTCAAGCTGGAGGCACCAACAGCAGCAGGTTAGAACAGCCACTGGTAAGACCCAGCATGGCAAATACTGCTTTCCTCTGGAACCCAGTGGGAGGAACAGTTCTAAAGAGAATGTAATTTCTTTCATAAATAACTATTTGTTCAAAATTTCTGTAGAATCTTCATCTTCCTTTGAGAAAGGTTTAAAAGCTCTGCTGGCTAGAGATTACCAAAATCCTCCCTCCAAACTTTTCTAAATGGGGAAAAGCATCAAAGTAAAGCTACTCTGAGGACACAAAGCAGCTGTCATGCTGGAGCACTGCGAAGTAGGTGGGCCACACTGCTGAACCTCATTCTTGATCTATTGTCAAGGTGAAATTCAGTCATGACATGAATAGGTAGGAAAGCTACCCATTAGGGGTAAGTTCATTAGAAAATAAGAGTAGAGTGATATATAGCATAACTTGCTCTGACTCTGCTATAGCATGCACAACAACAGAGCCGAAGGGATGCATGCACAGAGATAAAAGAGGCTCCCTTTCCTGTTCCATTAGTTGTTTTCCCCACTACCCTCTTCCATAGGCACATTGGCAATTTAAAAGTATACTACTTTTGCACACCTCTGAATGTCAAATTGGTGAAAATTGCTCTGGTTTACCATCTATCTTTTTTCTGACTCACATCTTTCAAGTCACTCCTCTATTGTACCTTATGACTTCCACAGGAGCCATACTCTTTCCCCCTGAGCTCTACCGGCCCAATATCCTCTCACTGACAGAGGCCAGCAGCAGAGGCTCAGGGAAGAATATAAGAGCAGGGCAAATACAGAGGAAAGCACCTTTAGTTCCCCCTTCTCATTTCTGATGATCAGAACTTAATTTTCCTCAGTCTCAGTTACCCAATGGTGGAGATATTATGTTTAATAGGCCTTGATGAAGCTTTCTTCCATGAATTTATCCAACACACTCTTCAACTCACTTATCTTTTTCATATCTAAAACACGGTGGGGCGATGAGTTCCACAGGTGAAATATGATTCATG
>JAVJGJ010000060.1:50571031-50618320 GCA_035590215.1 Microhierax caerulescens | reverse complement strand
TGTGAAAAAAGCATTTCCTTATGCTTTTTTAAAGCCGTATCTCAAATATTTGCAATTACAGGTTCATAAATCTCTCATGAAGCTTCCACCACGTGACTTCTCTAATAAGCAGCGGGTACCCAGCATGCTGAGCCCCTGGATGTGGAACAAGCACTGTGGCTGGTTGCTGAAGCCCACCAGCTTCCTGCTGCCCTCTGCCACTCTGACTTCAGCTGCCACATTTCAGAGTGTCCCCAAGGAAGAGAGGGGTGTAGTCCTTCACAAGCAGGAACTGCACACAGGAGTCAGTACATCCTTTGGCTACAGACTTCCTAAGGGTTGTTCGGTGGTTTAATGCAGCAGTGAATGTCTATGTGAATGTGGTGCCTCACAGCCCTGTCCTCCCAGCTCCACCAACCACCAGCTCCTGGGCAGCAGCCAGTGTGGGGATCTTTGCAGGGCTGCTGAAGGAGAGAGCTCTCTGGCCTGTACCAGTGAGCGGAGGGCAGAGCCATGGTCAGAGTATGTACAGTGGGATCCCTCCAGACACTGAATCCCCCTCAATGACCTCAAACCCCTTTTTCCACAGAAAGGCAGAGGGGGAGGGAAGGGGAGCAGAGAAGAAAGGAAAAGATAAGCTGCACTGCTATACAAAGAATGTGACTAGGAAGAAATGAAAGCTTATTAAAAGCTGTAATTAAAGTTGTACACTTGTGTAATCAAAGTCAGTAACAAGGAGACTCCAGTTGATCAAAGAATAACAGCTCTTTCCACAAACACTTCAGCTTCCACAGAGCTATGTCAGATTCCCTCTGTATTAACCCAGGATGCTCACTAACTCCAAGGAGTTTTTTGGAAGAGCACAGCTGTGTGACAACAAACTGCCACAACCACACAGGTATTCTTTATGCCAAAAACTACTCCAGTCATGATAATATGCACAGCACAAAGCATCCATATTAAAAAAACAGTAAGATCTGGCTGGAGATGACCTCAGTTTCCACCTTCTTCTAAGACTGAAAATAACTATAAATCTTAGAACATTAAACATTTGGCTTTAAAATACATTGTCAGGTAGGGTGCAAGATTAAATTTCAGATAGTTCTAATAGGGAGGGAAGGAGTTTTGAGATCCTAATGGCAGAAAAGGTACTAAGTTAATGGGTCAGATTCACTCTTGACACAGTCTTGTAGTCTAGTTGTTTCATCACATTTATTTTGAAGATTTTAAATATGCACCTTTTGCCTTAAAGAAAAATAATAATTTAGGGGAAGCATTTAGTCACCTCCATACATTAAGAATGCTTGCCTTGGCTGCACTACAGTAAGCACTATCAAAAAACATAGCTCCTAAGTATTCACTGGAAAGGTATTCAGATACTGGGGCCTTGAGGACTTGCCCTGACTTTAATTGTAAATGGAATTTAAAAGAAAAAGTGCCAAATAATCAAATATGGGAAAGTAAAGAAACAGTATTTCCTTATGACAGTCATATCTCAGTGGAAAACAGCTTCTCTGCAATTACTTTTGTGTGGTTAGTGTTTTGTTTTATGATTAGTCTTCACTGGACTCATTGAAATGACTGACTCATTTCAAATTTCAGTTAGGTTTGGTTTTTTAAGGAACTTTAAAATTAGAGATAATTTTTTCTTTGTTTTCAGTGCTACGTATCTAAATAGAGCATATTTTATCTTATGCAGGAAAATCAGAAAGAATTATTAGAATCAGGGCAAAAAATTGAAGTACGGTCCTATTGTGCTCATCACTGTAGAGTCATGGAGGTGGGACAAATCCCAGCCCCCTCCCAGGAGGTTTACAAGTGGAGCTGGACAACAGAGAAGGGTGGGAATAAGACAGAAGAGCTACATGAGCTCAAATGAAACTCAAACAGATTAGCTGAGTTTGAGCAAGTGAGATACAGGAAGCAAAAAAAAAAAAAAAGGACAACATTAATAGTAAAAATTGTATCATATGTCAGAAATATTAATTATCTGATGTTACGTGCTTCATAGTTTTCCCAAGCTCTGTTGCTATGGAAGACTTACACTTCATCTGAAAAAATATCTGTTAAAACTATGGGGAATTTCTGCATTATTTTTATGAAAAGTATGTATGAGTCAGTGCTGCACTGTGACTGACTGCAAGGGCCGATTCTTCCCCTTGGACACAGGAGTGAAAGGTCACACAGACTTGTCTAGATTGATATTAATGACAGAAAATCATCAGCATATGTGTAGATTTCAAAGATGCTGGGGAAAAAAACTCAAGGAGCAGACATGAACAACTGCTGGCCAAGGAAGGCAAATCACACTGAAAACAACACAACTAGAAATACAGAATGAAATTGTCAGCACACTGTGAAAAGCACACGGCCCCTCAGTGCAAGGCCCAGGTGAAATCCCAGATGCTTGGGACAGGCAGGCTGGTGACACTGCTGGCACACACACTTTTCATCTACATTCCAGCCCAAGGACACTAAAATAACCTGGTTCTGGCTGACTATAATAAAAGTTCCCTGGCTTGGAAAGGAACAACTTATGATAGTACAATCTTATGTAAGGCTGTATAGGAGGGGTATACATCTAGTAGGAGTTAGGGACTCTTTTTTTGGTCAAAAAGGGTGGGACTGAAATTAAACAGCAGGCTTGGAGCAGCAAAAGCACAGCGTGAATGTGAACGGGGAGGTGAGCACTCTGAAAGCACCGCCAGCCCCATGAGTCCTGGGACAGCGACCTGAGGCCAATGCAATTCTATGCAGCCTTGCAGGTAGTCACTGGCATGAGAGCGTGCACCAGGATGGAGGATCAGACCCCGTAACTTTCATGAGGTCGCTGTTCTTTTAAGCATTAAGAAGCTGAGGTTTTCTATCATGGAATCAGAACAGCTAATAACAAAGTCAGCAAAGAACAACTCTTCCCTTCTCTCAACCTTTGCCTGCCTGCTCTAACTAGATCATAAGATTTCTGAGCAGACTCCAACTTACTACGTTTCTGTGCAGTACCTAGTGCCATGACTCCTCCGTCTAGGCATGCCTTAGATGAAAAAAAAACAACAAGAGCTGGCCTGGTTTACAAGGGTAAGTTAGCAACAAGGACCAAGTGCCTAGCTTCACACCAGCTGCTGCAGGACATTCATTTCTCTGCTAACAAGGGATCCTGATGGGCCCTGAAAGCAGTGGAGCAGCTCTCCACCATTACTTTCCAGTCCATCCTGCAAAGTCCCAACTATTTGAGTGTGCTACACCTTTTACGAAAGTTACAAAATGGGCAGAACCTAGCACACCCCTCCTGCAGTGCCTATCACATTACAGGTTAGGATCCACAGAAGGAGAGCACTCACTGAAAACATAGAACCAGCCAAGCTCAGTCATGACTACAGGTCCACATGACCCCTGGAAAACTTGCATAACAAAGGACCAGTCCTCCTTAAGCGTAGCTCTTAAATTTCCACCAGATCCTTTGAGTATGAATCCAAATTGTCTCCAGTTCCTGAGGCCAGGCCCCTTTCATGTCATTTCCCTCTAAAACCATGCTCAGTACATGACTAGGCAAGTAAAAAGCTGATAGCACAGAAAGAAATGACTGATCATGCAACAGAAAGCAACACAGTTTTCCTTCTGCAGTTTGCAATGGTCCCCAGCCATGATGAAAAATGTGTGATTTGCTCTCCTCAAGATCATGGAGTTTTCATTTAATATACTTTATCCTCTAGTCTTATATTTTAGATCATTTCATGCTGTGAGGAACGCCGAGCACAACTGAAAAAGACATTTTAAACCAGAAATTGTTCTTCAACTGCACTGCCATCCAGTTTCAAACTGGACAAGATCTAAGAAGTGGTGGGAAACAAGTGATGCAATGCAGCTTCAGAAAATACTCTGCATTCTTCTTTTGGAGACATTCATGTATGAGTCTGGAAATGAAGCACCAGTGGGGTCTCAGGCCCTCTCACAAAGATGGACAGAGACTATGAAAGCATGCAGATGCTACCTGAGCTATCAGCTGTCTGTGACAATGCAGACCAAGAGGTACAGCTTGACCAGCTGCAAGTCAAGTGCTGAGAGAACTGCACTGAGCTGGCTACACTCATTCCTTTCCAGCAGACCCCAGAAGGCCCCTGACAGGCTGCTGATCCTCCTCTCACCATGAGCCTTGACATGAAGAATGCCACATGGTTCAATTCTTCCACCACTTCTATTTAATATCTATGCAAAACCTCCAGGGAATACGATGAGGTATATAGACAGCAATGCCAGCCATTACGTTGATGACATGCAGCTTTATCTATCTATTCCTCCCTCACACAGACAGCACTCTCCCAAGTCTCCCGGTGTTGAAAGCAAGGGTAGCATGGCTGTCAGAGGCTTAAGTCAGAAGAGATAGTAAGTGTGGCTGGCTGGAAGTGGGAAATGTTACAAACTATGAGCTAACAATTTTTATGATTCAAAGACAGACACTAATGTGGACAATCTTAACAGACATAAACATCAAAAGGGCCTTCCTCATCAAAAGGGCCTTCCTCTCTCTCTCTCCCCCTCTCTCCACCCAATCAGCCTAATTCTCTTCCCAAGCCATGCTCATGTGTGTTTTTCACATCAGGGCAGGCCTACTATGACTGTCTACCTTAGACTAGATAAGCAACAAAGACAGAGCTAGTTGAAAAACTGTGGTACCTACCCTACCACAAAGCAAGCCAAAGAGATCGGTAGTCCCCAGACTGTCCTCATGCCTTTTCTTTACGCACTTTGAAACACCCCTGGTTTTCACGAAGGGCACAGTAGGCTAAGTTCACTTGAACAGCTGCTTCTCCTTTCTAGACCCACAACAGCAGATACTACTGGAAACCTGTGCTTAACCGAGCCCAGTATCACCAGACTCCCACAGTGTCTTTGGACAGCAGACCCCCAGCTCCAGAGCATCCTCCTGGAAGAAATATTCTGCTCTGCTCATCCTCACATTACATTGCAAGATGCGAACACAACACATATCAAAAGATCCAACCAAAAGAAAATACAATATATTCAAGAGTATCAGACCACTGTTAAGCATTAAACAACAAAAGACTGGCTGGACCCCTCCTTTGGCTGTATTATCTAGAATTCTTGTCTATCAGCAGCTCCTAAATGCTACAATCATGCACCCTTTGCAACTGCAGAGAAGTAGGATAGGAAGACTCAACAGATACAGAGAATGGCCTTCCTGATGTTAGGTGAAGCGTAACAGATTGCTCAAAATCCTATCACAAACCCTGAGAGCAAGCCAGAAAGTGCAGGAATGTGCAAATTCAGTTTTCTCACAATGGTCAGTTGTGTCTGTCCCTGCACATCTTCTAATGATGTAAGGGGTGCGAATTTGAGCAAAGGCAAAACAGGATTTCCAGATGTGCTACAGAATGACTCAAACTTTCTGGGCTTTCAGTTTTCTAACATAAACTTGGCAGCTTTATAACGACCCACAAACATATGTCTATCCTAGACTCTCCAAAAGCTAGTCATTGGGATATCTGTTTCATTTCTATACATATTGATTAATCTCACCTGATAGACAAAAAAAGGCCTGTATAACTTTCCCCAGCATGGAAATCAGAGGGAAAAAAATGGCTAACAGAACTGTTTCAGTAGTAGACAGTACACAAATCAGCTCAGAAAGCAGTATACAGCTGCAAGCAGAGACAGTGTTGCTGGAGCAGCAATGAGAGAAGGGTAAATGAAAGGAAAGGATTGCAAGGAGAGTTAATGCCTTTCACTGGAAGAAGTCATACAGTCAAGTCAAAACAGACAAGCTTTCAAGCACTTTCTCAAGAATACTGTGCCAGGTGCATACATAGACCATGTGGTGCAAGAGGTAGGAGCCATCAGAGAGCTGATGACAAGTTCCTGAGTCAGCACTGGCACAGCCCAGACGTTACAGCAGTGCAGCCAAGGAGATGTCCTGAGCTACGAGTCTAGGTTGAATCCTACATCAGTGAAAGGGCAATGTGAGATTTTCCAGCACCCTCCTCTGAGCACCCAGCATTAGTCTATCCTGTACATGCAGAAGGACAAAGGAATCCCCTTTTGCCAGGTATTCATCAGCAGACTTCCCCTGGTGGGTTGGAAATCCCTACAGCTATTTGTGGCCAGAATCGACAGGCTTCTCACTGCATGAATCATGGTGTGATGCTGAATCATAACAGAGAACCCGGCCTCACAGAGTGAGCTAAACTCACTACTCTGGAAACAGTCTTAGACTGCAATTTAATCCAGCATGAAACTACAGGTATCATCTCATGCAAAAAATCTGTCTCTGAAGAAAAATGACAAAAGGTAGGCATAGCTTACAATTTGGGGAAAATGGATCTGATTAGCCCCATCCTCATGAGTACTGTGGAAGTGTGAGAGCTCTGCCAGCACTTCCATTTAAAGAAAAGAAACAGAGCACAAGTTAATACTGCCAAGAAGAGTGTGGTACATCAACGTATTTCGCTGACAGCAGCCTGCAGGCCATATCTGGCTTTCAGGGTCAGGAGCTGCTGCCATCTTTGTACAGGAAGAAGGACCACAGCTGAAGGCATTCCTCTTCCTGCAGCTGTGCATAACCTCGTGCAAGACCTGCAGCAACATTCCCAGCTCTCAAGCCAAAAAAGTGGGATCACTATGCCATCTTACTCAGATGCAGAGTTGTTCATTAGACACAACAGCATCTATGTATGGTACAAGACGATGTGTACTTAGATGAGGTACTTCAGAAGATTAATTTCTCAGTCCCATTAAAATATACTGGACTGTGAACACTCATACCATGGTGCTTGTGGTAATTCACCTACCTCTCTTTTCTTCCATTTCCATGGAGAGGTAACAACAGTAGTTTCCATGCCATATGCCAGGCTATCTAAGGTGTTTCCAGAGACAGACATTGCATACAATCTCTATCAGACTCAGCACAGTGACCAATTAGGTTAATCTCAGAGGCAGACTCCTTGGGGATATCTCAGACCATCAATTCCTTCTCAGGCCAGGGTTTCTGTTTTAAAGAGATGCAGCGTCATCCAATTAAATGAAAAACAGGTGTGAAAGGTAATAACCTAGCCCTCTTTTGTATCTGAAGACAGCAGTCAGAATTCAGCTTGGTCCTAACTTCCGCCAAAAGGTCAAAAATTCTCTCCAATTACTAAAGAAATGACCTAATAAAAACTTCAGCAACAATATCAGATTGGACACAACAACATCCAAGAGATTTATATATATATATATATATATATATATATATGTATGTATTTCTAAAGAAGCAACTCAAGGTGCTGGGGCTTGGGGTCACCACAAGTCTGTTTGGCTTAGTGCAATCATAACCTTAGGGGCCAGATGTAGTCAAAGACAAAGTCTATCCATTCAACTCTCTCAGCCCTGATCTCCCACAGTGGAGTTACCTTTTGTATTCCTACCTCCAGGAGAAAAGTAGAATAGTAAAAAAATGTAATTTATCACCCAAGCTGGCACTGGGAAGCCAGCAAACCAGAGTTCTACAATGACTCTGCCATGACTGACTTTGTAGCTTTGTTTCCCTGCAGAACATGGGTAACACCCTACACTTACCTCACTAATAAATCGTGTGCCTTACTTTAGGCACTGTCTACACTAAAAGATGCTCAGATAATAAACAGACATACTCTCTTAGCTCTAGCTCAGCTGGCTAAAAATATCACCCGTTCCCTCCTACTCTGCTGCTTTTCACTGCTTGTCTCCTACAGTTTACTGCTCCCACACCTCCCGCCAGTAGCAATGTCTGCGTGAGTGCTCCCTGATCTACTTTGGGCAAGGCCATGAGATCTGTGTGAGCAAACCCTACTGACATTGTCTGAAGGAGCAGAGGGCAAGCTCACAAAACCCCTTCTGTCACTAGAGGTAGCCTCCAGCAGTACAACCAGCTTGGGGTAGCACACTCATTTGTTTGCAATGGGAAAAAGCCTGTCCACACCAGCAGTGGTGACAGCTAGGTCACTCAGTCAGCACAGCCCTCTCAGGAGACACAGCACGTACAAATGAAAGGAGTTTTTCCCTGCCACCACAGTTACATCATCAGCCCAAATGACATCAGCTAAGCTGACAAGAGCATTCCTTTTCATGCCTGTGTATCTCATCTTTCATGAAACCATGTATCTCCATAAGATCTCAAGAGGCAGTGAGATCCCAGGAAAGAGCATGAGGGTGTTACACGCTTTTAGCTAGGTCAGGATCGCAACTGTCCAAGCTCTACAGCTCGATCCTGGTCTGAATGACCTCTGTCAGATCCCTTAAAAGTTCCCAGGTTGGGATTTCCCCTGCACCTACCTTATGCAGTTACTTAGTAGACAGATACACAGTGCCATTCAATCCAGATGGCAGAATTTAGAAGAGATTGAAATAAACATGCAAGTATTAGAAATGTTCCTAAATGGCAGGCAAGCTTCCCCACCATGCAGAGCGCTGATTACATTAATATTTTAGGTACTTCCTGTCCTTCAACTAGAAGGAGTTGGTAAGCTCAGGTTTTTCTGCTGACTTGCCTCTGTTGTAAGAACACTGTATCTCCTGCTGCAAAGGAAATCCCGCTACAGGGAACAATCCATTTTGCTCATGTGAAAATGATCACACCAGTGGCAAAGCAGAGACTTACATAGACCTAGAATAAACCCACATAATTATTAGAGTTTACTTTGCCTGTGAGGTCAGCCTTGAAAGACCAGCTATAGCCAATACTTTAAAGATAAAGTTACTAATCTTGAAGGAGTAGCACTTTCAGTTCCTCAATCATGATATGTATGACAAACACGATACACATGTAAGAAAACACAAAAATCTACTCTACCCAGTCAATAATCGTCAACCTCACAAAACACAACAGGAAATCATATTTTATGTTCTCTACAAAGTCATTTTAAGCCTGGATAATTATGTTTCCTTGAGTTAGTATTTCTCTTGAATACACAGGAACAATCTTTCTGTTACTTGTATAAATCCACTGACCTCAGCAGACATACAGCAGGGATATACTTGACTCATGCTACACAGGGGAATTCCCAAGAGGACTGCCAATTAGATTTCCTCTTCTCACCTCCTTACCCCAGTTCTACCCACAAATGGAAGCAAGGCAGATTACAGGCATACCTCTGCCAAAGTATCACTACTACTCCTCAAAAAGGAACAAAAAAAGTTAGAAGAGGTGAAACAGATGCACTGTGTCCTCCAACACATCATCTCACAGTTGCCTCAGCCTAAAGAATGCTCTGTATTGAGAGCACACTTGAACTAACTCAAAAGCACAGGATCTTCTGCACCTGGAGCACCTCCCAAGGGAGCAGAGAAAATAGTCATTGTAAATACACACATTGCTTTAACTCTGAGGAGTGGTTTCAAACACCTGTGCTCTTATTTCTGTAGATACTTATGCAGCATATAAGAGGAACTCTTTACTAAAGTAAAGAAAAAGCATTTGCCACAACTACCTTTCAGAAACTCAAATATCTGATGGTTGATCCCCTATACACCAACTTTTCTTGCACTGAAAAAAGGTGTTTTTCTTCCGGCTTCCCTCCTGTTCTCAGCACCACCTTAACTCAAGTATCAGATTGAGCTGGTTATTACTGTAGAACAGTTAAAGCAAACAGAAAAGCCTTATAATTCACTTAGCTATTAGCAAAGCTTGTTGAAGTGTGTTGCTGCGATTATCACTGCACAATAAAGACCCTCTCTTCTGCTCAAACAACTTATTCTTTTGGCAAGTTTCACTATTCTTAAAGACTCCAGTTATTTAAGGCATATCCCAATCATGCTAGGGCAAATCTCAAGATACATCTCTGGCCCCATATGTTCACTGAGGTCTTCAAAGACTCATGATGAAACTCTGCCTGTGACCAAGCATGAGGTCCCAGTTCAGCAAAGCACCTCATTGAGCGTGCAGGTCCCCTTCATTCAAATTTAGGCAGATACTTGAACGTCTTGCTAAACAGAGGTGGCAGCTGAACAAACACCACATGCTTCAGTGCACTTTTAGAACGAGGTCTTAGAAGCAGGTACGTGGGCAAGCCTGTTCAGGTCAGTTTATCATGTTTTCCCAGCTGGAACTAGCCAGAGCTAACACATTACTTCCATTTTCTTTCTGGGATATAACACACTGCAGTAGTTAAAACTGTAGGTCACAAAAGTGTAATCTAGGGATCATGAGAGTCATTAATCAATCAACCAGTGGAAACAGGAGCTGGGTAGATATCATTATCTCTACATTACAGATGAGACACAGGGAGTTTGCATAACAAAGCCATAGAGAAAGAAAAGGCACTTTTCTTATTTCCTGGTTTTGCTCCATCTTTTCTCTGAAATGTGTTTTCTTTCTCTTCAAGACTTCCTTCTTCAACTGCAATCCAGCTATTTCCTTCATTCAGAGGCAAAGCTGACTCTATGTCATCCCTGAAAGCTAGTTGAAGCTCTTCTATACAAAAATCAGTTAAAGAAATAGAAAAGCAACCTTTCTTTTTTCCAGACATGCTGTAAAAGCTACCTCAACACCGCAGTGAAAATTACAAGGACAAGCAAAGACAATGACTAAACAAGAGTATGGACATGGAACTAAACTGCATACCAAGTCTCCACTTATCTGCACCCCAATTAGTACAGAATGGAAACAAGCATCACAGTGGAGCGGTCTACAAACAGAACCAGGAAAAGATTGACAAATAACTGAAGGAAAAGAACTGAGGGAGTCAACTGTCAGAGCAAGGAGACGTTTCAGAAAAAAAGAAAGAGAAGTTAGCCCATTGCCTTGGAGTAATGGCTAGCCTTTAACACGTGGCCTCTGCTCCTGTCAGTATTTCTTCTTGGACAGGTTATCTCAGGAATTTATGCTTTCCAATAATTACCTTTCAGAGGGCTCTCACTTATCTTGCAAGAGGAATCCACCAGTAACCTGACCTGCATTGCTCATGCAATCGCCATCCTCCCCCTCTAGCCTTTCACCCCATCTCTCAAAGCAAAAGCAGGTGGTTCTTCCCAGACTTCCAGTGCCTCATCAGCAAGGGCTGGTGAAGTTGATAAAAATAAGAGCTTTAATGCTTAATGCTATACAAACATTGATGAGCTTGTGGGCAAAAGCAGTAAAATATTGCCAGCAGGTTTAAATACCTCCTGTAGTAATGTTATATTATCCAGAACTGAAGGATGAACGCTGGTCTTGCATCACTGTAAGAAGCATTTTTACCTGAGAGTAAGTTTTATTTTTTCATTGCAGCAGACCTCAGAGTCAGGCAGTGTTGGTTTTACTAAATTTTGGGACTCACAGGGCCCCCTGTTTAAGCCCTCTTCCTGTTACCTGCCCAATCCACCTTTCTTCCGCTATGTGAATTGCTTTTCTTCTTGAAACATCAGGGCCAAAGGGAAGCTTTTGCTTTTGTCATTCACTCCAGAGCCATTTCAGATTAACTTGTCCATCTGTACTAAAATATATATTACACTCAGTGTAATTATACTCCCATTCGTGCTCTGATCAATGCCCTCCTAGGTTGTGTGTAAGGGACTCCCATTACATCCTGTACATGCTGATGGTCACCAATTTATTCCCAGTATCATGGCTGGGAGAGGGAGAAGGATTCTTATTTCCTATTCTGGATATAGTGAGACATCTCTTCAGCCAGTCAGTAGTCATAAGGAAATACTTCATCATGAAGTTCTGAGAAAGTATTAGGCCTGACACAAGGAGTAAAAATCATATAGCATCCTACATTGGACCCTGTCATCAGTCCAGAAATGGATGGTTAGGGCACACAGACCACCAAAATCTCTGTTGCAGCGTAGATTTGCCTCAAACAGGCTTGCAGCCACTTCAGACAGGTACCCAGAGGCATCTCCCTTTCTTTTTCCTACACAACTGACTTTGGCCTGGGAGAATGTCCGTGACTCACCCTGGCTGCATTATTTTAAAGGAGTCACATATTGCATTCAGACCCGTGAGAACTTTGGACCAACACATATGCTCTCCCTCTCGTTCCCATACCCCAATCTGAACAGGACTGTACCACAAGAAAGAGTTTGATGTGGGGAGAGCATAAGAGGGGACGGCAAGGGAAAGCTGCTCTTCCTTCATTAAACTTCAATAGGTGCCTGGGCCCAGCAATGCTGCACTACGATTTGGATTTATGTTCCCCAATTAACACAATTCACAGCATAAAGTTTCCTCTTTCTGTTTTGAAGGGGGAGGAAGAGGAGAAAAACCACATTCCAAGCATTTGGCACAATAAACTTCCCCAGCTATCCTCTGGGAACAAAAAGGGAGGGAAAAAAAAAGGCTTGTCACCACACATTTTAAAATAACCCGTCTTTGCTGGCTCCACTCTGTCTCAGGGGTAGATCCAAGTCTTAGCCCCCACCCATTAGGGCTGCAGGCCCAAAGCACTTGACATTCATCAGGAGAAGCAAAACAGCTCCAAGGCAATGGAAGGGGGAAGGGAAGAGTCTCTCCATGGGCAGGAGTTGAGAAGGGAAGAAAGTATCTGCAAAAAGGTCACAACATAAGAAGGGTATGGAAGCCTTCTGCTTCTGAGGACCATCACACACAGATGAATTATCTTGGTGTAGCTGCTACTGAGCACAAAGAGGGAAGTTAAATGTCTCCTCTGTCCTCAGTGGGGGTTCTCCATTGTGCTTTAGCTTAGGAACCACCACTATTTCATGGCAACATTGTTGGCTCTATCAAACACACAACAGAATGACTATCTCCTTTCTCTCCAAACATACACTCTCCCCTCTTCTCCCCAAAAAGAACTGCAAGCCATATGCCCTGAACACTAAAAAAATACCATCCATGGTGAGAGTTACGAGAGAAAAGCCTTTTAGATATTCTTCCTTAGGAGTTTTTTTGTAACATACACTGAACAGTTACACACTGAATCTTGTACCGTGTCACTCAGTGAAACGTAAGACATTTTTGCAGAAGTCAGAAAATAACCTAATGTATTTCATAGCTCACCAATGCTCAGCTTGAGTTCCTCAAAACATCACATGTGAGTACTGGAGGAATCTGTAGGGTTAATCAGAGCCTTTCTTTGCTCAACAAACAAGAAGGCTTAGCTAATATTTCAAAGCACTAGAGATTGTTCTTTACTTTTTGATGTAGTCACAGAGAAAGGCAGAAAGATGGAGACATGGGAAGCAACTCTTTTCACCAGCAGTCGGGAAGAAAACACAATCGCAGAGTTCTACAAGCTAATCATGGTGTGATGATCTGGCACTGCACTAAGGCATCTGCTCACAGCTTACCATCAATACACAGCAACCACGATGACAATGCATCAAAGACAACACAGCAACAGGTTACCACACCCTGGTGTTTATGTCGCTTCCTCTCAGTCCATTCAAGAAACAAACTTTTTGGGTCTGATTATCACGGACCTATAGTGTTGCCTATACACAGACAGATTGCATATACTTTCGAATGAATCACTGTCTCATTGACTCTTGTTTATAAGGCTACCATGAATGACTGAATATTTTACTTTGGAGGAGTTAGAGGAACTCACATTTAGTTTTTGAATGCAAGGAACGCCTGGTGTTTATTTGACATTTTATGTGTTTAGATATGATCCCTTCCAGATCATTCTTGTTGTGGGGGCAATGAAGGGCTGGGGGATCTCTTCTCTTGTTTTCCATGTGCCTTCTTGCCAGAAAGAAGTTCAATTATAAGAAAATCATACACTTAAATGAATGATAAGTTCACGGCTCTCAAACTCCTTCTTTTGGTCTAGCAAGTCAAAAGATTGAAAGAGGGAGGGGAAGCATAACTACAGAGCATGCTAAAGGAAAATGAACCTTCAGTGTGAAGACACCTGATAAACAGTTGGCACCTATGTCTTCAGTTAGCATCACTTAGATAAAATTCTGCCTGTTCCCACTGAGCAGCTTCTACTCCATTTTACCCTTCACAACTCTGTCCATCTGCTGATGAGGTTTCTCAGTTTTGCCTGGTGCATCCAAAAGTGGAGAAACAGCTGGAAACTGCAGCAGCATCTGGCAAGCATCTATAGCAAAAATTCCTAGAGGATTTGAGGTGATAGCAGGTATGGTTATAATTTACTACAGGCTGACATGTTTTTGACTTGGTTTTTAATATCCAAAATCTGACACATTTTGGAATATCTATGCTGCGTGCTTTTGCTTAAGTTTCTTTGCTTGTCTGTTTTCTGGTAATTATATCTACATAAAAGATAAAATCTTGATAAAATGCTGGAGAAGAATCTCAGAACACATAGTTCTGCAGAAAGAAGAGTTCTAGCAATACCCACCTTTTTAGAGAGTTCTTAGTGTTCTAAACATGGCAGTAAAAATATAGTACTTTGTTTCTGCAATTATCTGCTTCCTTCGGGGTTGTATGTTCTACAGTGACTTGAGGAACATGTTTATGTTATGTTCTGAAGGACCAAGCTGGCTACTGTAGTAATATCTTTCCATGTGATTGCAACTGTCAATACATTTGAGTACAGCAACAGCACAGTAAAGAAGGTGGAAGCAGAAAAAATACAACTTGACTTTCTAAAACATTTAATACTGCAGCGACAGGTAAATTACAACAAATCACATTTTAACTTCAGTCTGGATTTAAGGCCTGAATCTGAACTTCAACAACATCATTTCCCAATGCAATTGTACACTTGGTTGTCATTAAAGCTGGTACAGACTGAGCACTCCATTCTGATTTCTCCTAGTATTTTACACTCAGTTTGCTAAGGTAAAAAGACTGCACAAGATGAAAGAAGAATGAGGCCACAGCTTTCGTGTTGGTATTTGCCTATGTACTGAGAGATTTGTTCAAAGACTGCTGGGTTGAAAAGACAGGTGTCAATCCAAATTAGTCTAATGGGGAAACTGTAATCATGGCTCCCACTGAACCAAACAGCAATACCATTGGAAATGAAAAATTTGAATAAGGAAGGAAAGATGGCAAGGAAAGAGTGAAAAGGGAGCAGTAAATGGAACAGCACACAAGAAATTTGTGTCTTTGAACAACAAAGGACTGGAAATTACAAACTGAAAGATAGAGCCCAGTTTCCAGCAACCCCAGAAAATAATGTACAAGGTATCTAGCACACAGAGATCAACAAAAAACTGGGTACAAATTCCCAGTATTCTAAAAAGCCTTAAGATCAAAAATAAAAAAAGACCAGGACTCTCAAGTACTATAATCTGCCCCAGAAAAAGAAAATAAAAAAGACATCACCAGGGTTCTAGGGCATGCACAGTTCCAAGGAATTCATGGAGTGAATGTACTCAGATGGTCTGAAGGAGGTGATCCATATCCCAATGCTATAGATAAAAGCAAAGGAGGAGACCAAGAAGACAGTTGACAAGCATCTCCAGCACTGCAGACTCCCCCTATCCATCCTTCTTTTTATATCACAACGCATACAAGGGATATATCAAAACTTCATATAAAGGCCTATTCCAAATGCTAGAGCTGAAACTTCATTGTAGAGGGAAGCAGGAAAAGTCAGATCAGGCACAACTCCACATCTCCCCTGATTTGAGAGCTTCACAATGTAGTATTTGACTGAAACTTTACCAATAGGTTCCACCTTAAACTTGACATTCAGGCACATCTCCTATTTTAACTGGAAAAATAGCCAGGACGAGGATGAAGTCCAAGAAGCTTAATCCTGGATTTATGGCAAAGAAGTCTTTTTTTATCTTGGTACTCTCACCTTTCTTCATGTATTCCAGCTACCTACCACCTGCACCTGATACTTACAGTACTTCCATACCAAACCACTCAAAAAATCATGAGTTGGGTCCTGTTCCTGAACTGGTAGATTATTTTAGATTTAGATATCTCTACAGCCAGAAGAGCCAGAAATTTCAGCTATAAAACTGAAATTTTCATGCAGTCCCTGTCTTCTAGGAGCTGAAATTGCTGAGAAAGTAACAGATTCTGAAAGCATTAACAAAAATCAGTCAAATGTCTAGAGAATAAACGCAGAATCATACTTGTGCATTAGTCCTTAACACATATTTTAGCAAAAGCTGGCAATTTGAGTTCAGTGAAACCTTTCTCCACCAGCCAGGTCTCCCTTAATTAAACAAATACTAAATACAGCCTGTTTTTCTCTAGTGAAGAAAATGCTTTTCTGGAACAGGCCTGACTGTTCCTGCATACTTCAGAGTAGTTCTGACTTCCATCAGTGCAAAAGGAGAACCAGGACACTTTGTACTATTCTTCCTATAGCTCTGTAACAAGAAGACATTTTAGAGGGACTGACAAGACTGTAACAAGAGCATATCAAAGGAGACAGTTCAGGTTACTAAAATTTAAGTAATTAACCAGTCCAAAGGTAATTCTCATAATGTAGCCTGTATATTAACTGTTTTGCTTTCCTAGGTTTGACTATGAAACTTGCAGTTTCTAATCTGTTGTGGTCCCTGCAGCTTGATTCTATCTTGAATAAAGCAGAAAAAAAAAACTGTGGGCAGAGACTGAAGCAGCACCAGGAACCCTTCCTGTTCCCGCTTTTATTTAGCCAGCCACAAAGCTGGCTGATGCAGTGGAAGTGCCAGGACACAGCAGAAGTTACATCCCACTACACCCTCCAATGACTTCCCCATAGCTAGAGAGTCGAGACTGGAAATAAAAATGGCTGGGCATTTTTGAACAAAGGTGGGTCCTCAGTTTCGAACACAAACGTATCTTTGATTTACCTTCTCCCTTTCTTGAAATCTCCCAGGTAGAGGTTCTGAAAATATGAGTCAGTCCTCACTGTAAAATTACATTTTCCCAATTCTACCCCACTGAAAATCCATTGAATACCACAGGGCTAAACAAGGATGGACTTTGTCCTACCTTTCTGCTACAGATAGCATTTTACTGTCACTAAGGGAATAAAATAATCATAAGACCATAATGATAGCATGTGTTTTACTAGCTGCTGTTCTTCACGTGGGGCAATCACTGGCAATTCTCCGATTTAATCTCTCCCCTTCCCCAACCATGCAGTTGATTACCGCTCTCATTCCCAGTTAAAAATCCTTGATCAGCGTAAAGCACATAAAGGAGTCTCTGACCCCAGCTAAGGGAACAACAAGAGATGACATTTGGTTCTTTGAGAGAGGAGTAGATAAAAAGGAAAAATGACAGCTGGAGTCAGGAGGAGCTAGTTAGTGGATTGCAGGCCCAGGAGGGTGCAGGGTGGGGGCCCACGAAAGAGAAACAACAAGAGACTGCAGCCAGACTGTTCCCTCTCCTTCCCTAGGTCTCCTTTGAGTCAGTAAGAATGACTGCAGCAGATGTCAGGACCCATGGGGATCGCTCTTTTGGCTTTCTTATTTCTTAAAAAAAAGGTAACCTAGAAAACAGAAGAAATATTGGAGAAAAAAAGAAAAATGAACGAATATCTCTGCTTTGACACATGGGAATGAATACAAAGGTGAGCGCCAACTTGTAATGACCTGTGGTATGTAAATACGCTTAAGCCAGCGGGAGGAATTTTTCTGGGTCTGGTCCAACAGGGGCAATCATTTACAGGATTTGACTGGGATTAACCTGTGGTTTCCACTTCAGGATACAAAGAAGAAATACAATAAGCAAGCACAAGGCAAGCAGCAATTGTGAGGAGCATCCCTGTGCTTCTCCAGCACACACAACACAGCCAGAGCTGGCTTGCAAACACACCTGGCAAGCACATCTCAGTTCTGGGAACATCCCCAGAAAGCAATCAATACATGTGCGCATGCACGGACGTGTGTGTGCTCACACGTGGGCGTGTTTCTCAGTATGCTGCACCGAACACATGAGATTTCATCCATTTCTAAAACATCAAATCTCAGTCAGCATTACTTAGGCCACCAGACATAAACCAACAAAATTTAGTCAAAGGCATTTCAGGCCAGACTCACTGCCACTGGTCTAATTCCCTTGAAGTTCATGGAATTACACCAGGGAGAAAAAGGTTGGCTGTTTAATATTTGCAGCTTGCCAAATTGTGCATCTGTGTTGGTTCTTTTGTTTTGGAGACACAATTCTACAAATTATCATTATGATAGAGATTATTTTTTGTTTTAAAAAGATCACATTCTCAGGGCAGTGGAAGTCCACTTCCATCCACCAAGTCCCCCTTCCTCCATTCCACACACCCACAGATGGACACCGCACTTTCTCAGATTTGCAAATCTGCAAAGGTGTGCAGAAACACTGACAGTTTTACACTAGAAGTCATTTCCTGTGGCAGAACAACCTAGCAATGACAGTCTTGGATGAACCTCCTTATCTTTCCAAGATTTGCGTAAGGTGTTTTAAAAGAGACAGTCAAGTGAAAACTGTGTGTTTTGACTTTGTGCATCAGAAACAAAAGGAAGCTCAGGGTCTGCAGAAGGGGAGACAGAGTTCTGAACTCTGAACACGCTTTTGTCCACTTTTATAGCAGGAAAGTTGCATGTACTTGAGGCATACTCATGGCTAGCAGAGAGGTTTTAATCCAGATTCTTCCAAAACCTGTAATTCCCTCCTTTATAACAATAGGTTTCAAAAATGCAATAGTTTGGAGGTTTCCCATTTCACCACTCTGGTAAACCCACATTCAAAGAGGAGGAAGTTGTGTGAAGTCCTGAAAAATAAAAACCCACCCCACTACTGTTTTCCTTTGATGGGCTAGTCAGGAACTATCTCTCCAGACCACTTGTTTGACTCAAAGGCACAAAGTAGTTTACAGAGAAATAAACAGCAGTTAATCAAGATGAACCTATTTGCTTATACAGCCTAACTGGCTAAAACACAGCGCCAGCCCTGAATACTATTTATCTTGGAGGTAGCAACAATAGAAAGTGAGCAACTGATTACACAGCTTCTCCACCAATTATGAACCAATATTTATCTCCTGTGTACAACAATGGAGATTGAACTGGGCTCTTCAGCCTTTCTTTAATATTTCTCAAGCACCCAGTAATATAGTCAGCACCTTGTCTAGTGAACCCGAGTGAAGTCCCAGCACCAAAAACACTTTATAACACTCATCAGCAGTCTCCCACACCTGCACCTGGAGGGCAAAGGCAACTGCTGTTACAGAAAAACGTGTGAGCACTCAAAAGTCAGGGATTGTGTCAGTACATGTTTATGCGGTGCCTCGTGCAGCAGGACCCAAATGCAGAGTAGAGCCCCTGGGCACAGGGTAGGTTTCTTCTTCTTTCTGAATTTAGCAAAAATAATGCAAGATAATATAAGGGTGTCAACTAATGAGGTTTAGGAAAGTGTCCTTGATCTGCTTTCTCTGTAAATACCAAAAGCTTATTCCTTGGGTTTCATGTTATTTTCATCTGAAAGTTGAACCTGCTACGATGGAAATGAACTTGGCCAAACCCAAAAACACAGGGCACCAGTGTAACTGGAAAAAGAGACCAACGGTCTGAGAAGGAGAAGTGCTCAGCATTCGCCATGGGAAAAAAAATTAAAATAAAAAAAAGGAAAGACAAGGAAGAACACTAATTAAAGATACAGTGTGGATGCAGAAGAGCATGCAGAGAACCCCCCCACCCCACCCCTGCCATCCATATGACAGTGCTGCTTTGTGGAACAGAACAATAGGTACATTATACTAACCTATAATTATCCCAAGAAGAATGATAGCAAAGTCAAGGCATTACACGAACATTGGAATATTGGATACAATCCCATAAGAAGCAAGGGGGTGGAGGAGGAGCTTTAAGAAGAGATTGAAACCTTCCCAGCACAGAACATCAAAGAGGAAATTTCATGTTCTCTTCACATTTATTTGGGTTTTTCTTTTATTTGATGTGATGATTTAAACACAATTCCCTTTTTCATGTGTTTCTTGGCTTCTTTATGCTGCAGTTGGTTCCAGCATTGTAACACCCTCCTCCAACAGCATGGTGGATTTGGCGCAAGCAGGCGCTCAGCCCAGTGCACGACTGCACCACGTGTATAAGCAGTGGGAGACAGACAGGTGGACAGAGATGTACTCCAGCTCTGGACAAAGAAAAGCAAGAGGCTGGCGATTCAGTGAATGTATAATCAAGTGTTACCAAGACACAGGGCACACAGGCACTCAATACCTGTGCTCTCATTCCAATCAGATAGCAGGTACTGGAATACAGGAAGCAGTGAGGCACAACTCCACACCGGTTTAAAACACACCGCTTGTATTTAGTGTTATGCAATGTTGGGGAAATACTGGAAGAAAGACTTGGAGTTGTTTTTTTGCTGCTTCTATTTGTTTCTGAGAGACAGTATGGTGCATTAAACACTTCGCTCTTGTCCCAGAGTAACAGAAAAGAGTGGCGTATCCTATCAAATCTGCAAAATCTGAACGTTCCTCAATATTATTTTTTTTAAGAGTAGGTAACTATGACAACTGGTATGAGTAACTGTGTTGCTTGGTCCACAGAGTGGACCATATAGGAGTATGCAAAAAAGCTGACTAACATAAGAACCTCTTTCTTTGCTTGTTCTAGGTGGACTCTGCTCCTCCCTGTAGACACAACTGATTGAGCCCTGTTTCCTCCAGAAAGAATGTCCAACCACTCCAGCAGCACACTGTGTCTCCAAATGAGGAGCAAATATTAAAAATAAACTCCTAACAAAACAAAGACCAACCCCTGCGGGATCTTGCCATGTCACTTGTGTACAGCTGCGCTCAAGCCTGAGCGTTTCTAGCAATGCTTCCCTGCCTACAGCACGGTCTGACTTGCTTCCTCTGAGCTACAAGCTGGTTGTGCTCTGGAGCCGGGAAATGCCAATGTGAAGAGTTATTAAAGGTATTTACAGCCCAGTAGTGACAGGCTATGTTGCAGGCCAGCACTCTGAGTGCATTCCCTAATGGGACTCAGACCTCATCTAATGTTCAAAGTTGGAAAGGGAATCCAGGAGCCCCTACTCTGCATGCAGCAGGATACCTGTGACCACCCAGCTGGTAGCGTTTAACTCCTGTGAGACAGGTCAGAGCTGTTGCTGAGTTCACGCAGGCTCAGGAACCACCGTTGCAGGCTGGGGTGAGCGCTGAACCTAGCAGGAAACGCTGAGCACAGGAAATGACCAGCCATGTCTCTCTCACCTTTGAGAGAGAAGGAACCCTGGTTCCTGCAGAGCTCAAAAGGCAAAGGGAACTGGAAGAGACCGTTTTGCATGGAGGCAAAAGTTCAGTTTGCCCCGTTCCAGGGAGGAGCTCCCAGGCTGGAAACAGCTTGGGCCAATGGCTCTGAAGAAGGGAGGTGCTGCCCATCAGCTGTGTGACTGCTAGCACTCTGCCTTTGCAATTGCGTGGCAGGTCCTAAACCAGCCTGCCGCACGGTCCTGCGAGGGGAAGGTGAGCAGGGCTCTGCCTGAACCCGGCAGGCAGTCTGAAAGCAGCTTGTGCACACCAAAAGCCTGTAGTAACATAATTTTGGGAAAAGAAAGTAGAGGTGCACATTCTCTCTGCATATATACCCATGTGCAGCCCTGCCTGCAGCCACAGCCAAGAAGTCAGATCCCATGCTCAAGAAAATAGGATATTATTAAGCATTTCCCCTCTCACTTTGCTAATGGGTCCCTACTCCACATTTTTGGCTGCCCCAAACCAGCAGGGAGGGGAATGGAAAGCATATGACACATTCCTGTGCTCCACCATGCCTCCTCACACCAAGCAGACAAAAAGACAGGAACATCTGCAAGAGAGATAAGCAGCTGTCTGGCTCCATTCAGCAGCATGGGAGCCTCTCTGTTCTTGCTAACAGGTGTTCACACAGTGACCAAGAAGTACTCTCAGTTGCGCCAGGTTAAAAAGAAAACAATTGGCATAACTCCATTGACTTGGGAAGAATGGCTCCTGATGTCATGCTCCTGAAGCTGTGAGCAGAATCTGGCACACAGGCAATTACAGAAGTTAAGGAGTTACAAGGAGACAGGAATCATCCAAGACAGCCAAAACAACAGGGCATAAATACAGCTTGCTTACAAAGAATGCTGTATAGGGCAGTGCTGACACCTTTTTTCACTCTGAAACAGATAACCTCAATAATAACCATTTTTATTTGGACACTATGTAATGGAAAACTTACCCTTGTCATTTCACACTTCTCTCACTACAGACACCCAGCTGATCTCATAACCCTCCTCCCTCTGCCACATCCACACATACACAACTATCCCCTCCATGCAGTGCAGCAACTCGTATTTCATCTGTACCACGGGCTTCATGAGTTTGTAACTCTGCCCACCGAGTGTTGTCAAAAAGCTGGAAAGGATGCTGGAATGAAATCTATGCAGCACTCTGGCCTTCTGAGTGATTACAACTATGACACTTAAACCCGCTAATGTGCTAAGCATTTTCTGGCAAAGTTGGTGTGTTACTATGGTATTTTGGGAGGCGGGAGCTGGAAAAGATGTCTTCCTTGGGGAGGGGCAGAAGAAAGGAGACAAAAATGTAACAAAGCAAATTCCTCCACAGTTTGGTACTCAGCAAACACCTCAAACTTGCCACAACAAGGGTTACATTTCAAAGATCCAAAAACAGCTTCGCAGGACAAAAATAAACTTGTGTGTTCCTGCCAGGTGGATACACAGGACTGCCTTTTGATTAATGTCTTTCAATTTCCTAGAAGTAGTAGCTTCCCTTCCTCTTGCTCCTGTTCTGGCTTTGGTCAAAGCAATGTCTGGTAGGTTTATTCTCATGCTTTTCAATTTTTTTCAGGAGAAATCACTCTGTTCCTATATCCTCTATTTGACTTAAATCAGATGAATACCAGAGAGGAAGCCAACGCAGAAGCACCACAGGCTTTTCTACGAGGAAAATCTCAAGGACTGAAAGTGCTGACCAGCTGCTTGTCATTCCTACTAAACTGGGGGCCCAGGCAGGTTTGGCTGAGGAGCACAGTAAGGCGTGGGGAGTCCTGCAGAGCCCCACGCAGGCGCTTCATGCAGGATCCCCCAACGCTTCTCATCCCACCTCCTCTTGCAAGAACTTTGGTAAGTTTGCTTCTTGCCCACTGTTCCTGCACACACTCAAAACTTGCTCAATGAATGCCATTAGAGCAAGTGCTGTCAAGTGATGTTAGGTTAACAACCTGTGTGGGAAAATACTAAAATAATTTTTTCTGAGGTAAGGCCATCTCGGGAACTATTTTAAAATAGTGGTAACAAGCTGTTCTGAGACAGAACTATGACTTGAGTTGATGTTCTTATAAGAAGCAGAACATTAATTAATAAGAACTAAAATGTAGAGTCAAAGCACAGCCAGAAATAAAAGTACACCAAATACCGTAGTACTTGATATTCCCTCCACTCACACATGTGTAGTGCTGGAAGACAGGTACATCTCCAGAACAAAAAGAGATGCAAACACAAAGCCAGAGGTCTTAAGTTACACTACTGGTCAGGACATTTTTGCAAATTAACACAATTCCATGTTTACAATATTGTTATGGCCCATTTTCTTGAAGAAGGGAAGATAAAAGTGCATTTGTTATATGACTGGAAGATAAAAGGAGACAAAAGGAATCTTCCATGAGGAAGCTAGTTTATGGTGTTGGTCTCTTTTTCCCAAGTAACAAGTGATAGGGCAAGAGGCAATGGCCTCAAGTTGCACCAGGGGAGGTTTAGACTGAATATTAGGAAAAATCTCTTCATCAAAAGGGTTATCAAGCATTGGAACAGGCTACCCAGGGAAGTGGTTAAGTCACCATCTGTGGAGGTATTTAAAAGATGTGTAGACATTGTGCTTAGGTTTAGTGGTGGACTTGGCAGTCCTGGGTTGTTGGACTCAATTATCTTAAGGGTCTTTTCCAACCTAAACACTTCTATGATTCTGTGACAGTCAACATTTTGTTCAAGAGCAGGTTTTGACCTAAGAATATGTTTTTTAACATATAGTGAAACAGCATGGTTTGAGACATATAACTGATCAGTAGCACCAGAAATACACAGAAGCAAACTGAAGAATCAGTCTTCTTGTAAAACCAAGACCTTAGCTTTTGCTTTAAACGTAGCACATTCCTGGGGACTTAATGGTGTCTCCACCTTTGCCCTTTTTAACAGAAACAGATTTAAACAGAATTATTGCACATATGAACTTTTAGTGGGTAAAACCAAGAGTAATCAGAAAGAAGTCTGCTTAGCAAAGCTACAAGGAAGCAAGCAAGAAGTAGGCAGGTCCCTTCTCCAGACCTCTGTGCACTTTCATTACTGTTACAATAGTCCCCATTCAAAATAAAATGAAACATCACATCTTCACACGCCTCAGCACCATCAAGAAATTTTCCCTTCTGTCACTGTAGCTTATTATTCCCCTTCTGGAGGGTCTGGAGACTAGACAGAGCCTAAGGATATATACTAAAAGGAAGTAACCAGAAGCAAATTTCACCACTAAAAACCTTTCCAACAACATCCTGCTCTTGTTCTCCCGGCTGAGAGGCTTCTAGATCAATTGCTTTGTACCATCTCCCCTATCATGCAGGTGCAGCTGCTGCCTGATATAATCAAGGGTAGAGTCTCAGTCGACACTCCACCACTTACACAGGGACAAATTTGCAACCAGCAAACATCACTGAGGGCAAGGTGGCACTTCCTTCCCTGCAAGCACTATCCCTCTGAACACACACTTCCTTAGCCCTATTTTTCATCACTGAAGGCTGCAGGCCTGAACGTGCAGCATAAATCCAGCATTACAAAGCCAGGATCTCCATTTCTGAAGGAAGGGCTGCACCAGACCAGAGAAATTTGCATGCTCCCAGCCAAGTATACATGCTGCAGACTTTCTTGGTCCAGCGCAGGCACCTGGTTGCAATCTACAAACACTGCCTATCTCTATAAACCTCCTCTCCTGAGGGCTTTACTGAATTAAACCCCACAGGAGACCCTTGAGGGAGTTATCTGCACTTTTACTGATAGAGGAGCTAAAGGCACAGGGAGGACATGAACCATCTCCAAGCACAGGACCTGCTACGTTAGCTTTAACACCTGCACTATTTTAATCAACCAGACACACTTTATCTCCTTCCCTGCCTCCGACATGGCCACTCTATGTCATAGTCCCACAATCAGTTTAAGCCAGCAATAGCTAGCACTGACCTTGAAATAAATGTCCTCTACCCTTCTCCTGCCACTGTTCCCACCCTCACACTGCTCTCCCCCTTATGCCAGCACAAACTCTAGCATAATTACTAAATGTAAAGCAGTGACATAAAAACAACAAAAAAAAGTTTTAAATGCAGTTGGTTATCTGGACTGAACTACTCCATGCCTGGTAGAAGAAAAGGTTGTGTCGCGGTTGGAACATATAATCAGGGACAGATGGAGGACAAGACTGAAGCACTGGCTTAAACAAATTACGAACCTATATCATCAGTCAGCAAGCCCTACACATCCTTCACTGATCCAGTCATTTTATTCATATTTTGAAAAAGATGGAAGCAAGGACGTTATAGGAGTTGTCTCTGTTGTTTCAACATATCTGAAGGATCTTCACCCTCACCTTCAAAAGTCAAGAACTTGTTATTCCAGTCTCACTTTACTCTGTTAGCACTTTCAAACTTTCTGCCATCCCAGGCTACAAATAAGTGTGATCATACAGACACTCTGAAGAGGACAAGACAGTTTTCCCAGGAACAGACTGGTCAGTGTTATTGTGCCTGCCACCTTGGGCTTTCCATGAGGCCGCAAAGTTCAACTTCCCTTCTATTTCTTCTGGCAGCACTGTTACTCTACCACTTTCTCCTCTCACCTTTTGCTACCAACCATACATACTTCTATCCACCGTGTTCAGTTTCTCTATTTCTTATGCAAGGAAGTCATTAACACATGTTCAAGCCCAAAGATAATAAAAAATATGGCTAGAGCTCTCATTAAGAGATAATCCTTGACACAAGTCCAGATGCAGGTCCCTGTTCACCTAGATGATATTGTGAAGGTGCACCAATAGACTCAAAAGAAGAAAGAGGCAGTGTTTAGTGAGATAATACCACCTGAGAGACAGCACAGAAATTCTTTCCAAATAGATAGTCTGCATGCTAGTCATAAGCCAGTCTGTCAACAGGAAGCACTGTTACTCCTGTGCATTTATCAACATAATGTATCAGCAAAAAAGAGTCTCTCTTTCAAGAAGAACCACTCCCAAGAAGCAGGCATAACCCTTGCGATGTTATTCAGCTAGATGCACCACAGCAGAATATGATGGAGCTTCACTCTCCTTAGAAGCAGAAATGCATGGGCTTTGACTTTTTACCCCCCTTCTCCTCCTGTGCATACTACAGAAACCTATTAAACTAAATCACAATGGTGAATCAGAAAGAAACCTTTATGAACAGTGTATTCAATTTCAATGAACGTTGCTGCTGGTGGAGACTATATAGGCAAAACAGGACTTAAAGAATTATGAAGGGAAATGCCTTTGTCACTTGTCTTCTGAGGGCCACCATGGTACACAGAGAGTCTACTACTTCCCACTGAGTCCCCAAGGCCTCAGAGAGAAGTTACCACCCTTGCCACTACTGAAGGGGCTTGTGCAAGCATTCCCTAACCTTCACCAGTTGAGATAAACTCAAGTAAAGAAACCTACTGCTTAAATTATTTGTTTATGCTAATCTAAATTATTTTTTAAAGAGATATCTAACAGGAGGAGCTTAGGTGGCACACCAAGGGGACATTAACTTTCAGCAGAGAGGCAAAGACAAGCTTAAAGAGAACAAAGCTTCAGCTGTACAACTGCAGCTCAGAGTACATATATATACTGCCTTGGTCTACAGCCATCCAGCATGCTGCAGGTGACTACAACCACATGTTCATTTCAAGTGTAATGAGTTCAGCCTTTCATCAAGCTATGTGTAAATAGCATGCCTATAAATAAATAAATGTTCCTCTCCAATGCTCTTGGTAGCCTCCGCAATCTTCTGTGATACATTAAACCAAACAGACAGAATATTTGCTTCTGAATCAGCTCACACTGCACCCAACACATCCACCAACTACCGTTGGTGATGTCTCAAGTATGTCACTGGTAGGAGGGGGGTCTCTGAACAAGGCCCTAAGTGCCAAAGCCTGGTTGGCTCCAGAAATAAATCAGAATCTCCCAGGATGCTCTGCAATTATAAAAGATTTCTGACCAGTCCCCAGTATTTGCTCTGCTTACACTGCTGTATTATGAACTGCTTGGGCACGTATTTCAAAGGAGGGCTGTGTTTCTGAGTTAGTTTAAAACCCCAGGCAGTACAGAGTGCATAGCTGGTACTTCACGTAGCAATGCTCTGCCCCCAGTGAGTCACCACTGAATCAAAGCCCAAACTTGACGCTAATGGAACACTGTGCAGATGCCCAGACCAGCTCTAAGGTGGATGTCCTGACACACCATGATTGCTGCAGATCCTATAGTATTCATCATATGAGCAGAAATGCACACCAGGGGTAGACCACACTCCACTAAAACTCAGCAGTGCATTTGACCTCATGAAAACAAAAGACAAACTTATTCCTATGGGGAGTAGGAAGAGGGGTTGTGTGGTGATTTTGTAATACTCACACTAAGCTGTGAACTCTCCTGGGAAAAGCGCTCACCTTCTGTTCCATCCACAAGAAAAACCTCACAGCAGTGCCAGGCTTCTCTACAGTGGGGTGGGAAGGCTGGGGGCCTCTTGTAACAAAGCTTTCAGTAAAAAGAACATGACCAACTTCAAAGTCACATTCCTATCAGAAGGATTTTAGCCTTCTGTTAACACAAGTCATACTGAAGGTCACTGTAAGGAAGATACTAGGAAAAAAAAAAAAAAAGAAAAGAAAAGCTAATGCTTCTCTGTTTGCCTACACTGCAGTTTTGACAATTTCTTGCTTATATTTGGATATCATCATTTTTCACACCTTTCATACACATGAGAAAAAAGTATATAAAAAATAGAAGAACTATTAAAAACAAGTATAAAGCAAATCTGATGTCTGTATTCTACTGAATTTGAGTTTCTTGCTAGTAGTCCCTTTAATTCCTCTAATTCAGAGTACTTTTCCATCTTCTTTCTCCAAAACTTGCACAGCCAGAAACAGACAACGTGTTTCCATGTTGTCACCATCCTTATAAAGATTTCATAATGTATATGTACTCATATATGGATAAGCCCTATATAGCAAAACCATAACTAAATTTTAGTTCACAGAAGTGTCTATAGTCTAAAATTAACAGTCTCCTCTCAAACACCTGCATTTGGGGCAGGCACAAAAAGCTGGTTAATTGTTGCAGGACTAATTCACTGCTTTGGGAAGTTTTATTACAGCTCTCTAGCCAGCCACCTTGGAAGCCCACTAGCAAACCAGTTCAGTTGCGATTTGGACACAAACTGCCTGGTCTGGCACAACTGAGCTAAGATTCCACTTAAGCACAGCTCTCCTCTGGGACAGCTGACATGTCTGCCTTCCCAGCAGGCTCACGATCCCACAAGAGCACTTTCACTGTATTTTGACTTTTCTACTCCTTTTTTGCAAGATGGAATGTGAAAGTGATAGAGGAGGAAATTTTTACTTTTCAGAAATTTTTCATCCAAGATGGTTCAATTCTAGCAAAGGCTCAAGTTGCTTCTTACTAAATCTGAATTTGTTTGTACTATTTGTACTAAGGGTTCTCCCAATGCAGAGCACAATAATGAGAATTTGTACAACTGCCTCTGAATGTCACTTTTGTTCTTTATACTGGTGGGACAAGCGAGGAGTGAATGCAGAGTTGTACTTTATCTGTTAGATGCGAGAGTACCATCAACTGGTGCAGGTCAACATACACCTTGACCATTCTACTTTTCTCTAAGTGGTTCACAGATAATAATAAAGATCCATCAACAAAAAGAGTTACTGTCAAGTAATACCATCTTTGTGTAATATGAAAAGCCCCAGTTCTGAGACATTTAGATCGGTAGGGAAGACTAACAAAATTTGTGATTTTCAGCCACATTTTGAAATAAAAGGGGGGCAGGAAGAAAACCAGAGAGAAAAATTTTGAGAGAATTTAATGAAACTTACACCCTCACATACCACCTTAGGAGTCTAAATCCAGCCAATAGCAGTCAGATAGTGATACTGAACACCACAGTGAGCCTGTTTCTTCAGGACCACATGTGCCAAAAAAAATCTCCGAGGAGCAAGTTACCTAAGGAAATTGTACCAATTTCTGCTGTTGCACAGAAGTCTTCATCTAGCTTCAGCAGCAATGGTTACAGCACCACCATATTGGAGGGTACTGCCCCAGTTTTGTTGAAGGAGGTTCATGATTTGCATCAAGCAAAAGAAACTGTGTTAGCTTAAATAGTTTACACTGGTGGTCAGAACTGAAGCAGCTGATTTCACCTGAAATGAAAGCAATTGCACACAAACTGCTCTGCTAGGAGGCTGGGGCAGCAGTAATTTCTGGGAGCAAGGAAGTCACAAGCAGCTTATTGCAACATCACTCTTCAAAAGATGTCCATTTCTGGACTAACTACAATGGTTAAAATGTGTATGTGTTTAACACAATGTCTTTCTATATGACTTTATTTTGCTTTAGATAAGTAATATTTACCTTAAATCAACTGCTTACCAATTTACTTTCTAACTGAAAGAATAAGAAAGATCCAGAATAAGAGGTTATCTCACATATTCATGGCCTAGTATTGGTGCAGATCGGCAGGACAGCCTGTGGGAAAGTTTCTGTTCCTGCTGACAATATTGCACAGGCTCATCAGGAAGGAGATTTAAGTCAACAGATCTGGAAATCCAGCAACAAGAATCAACTTCAGTTAAAACTGTTTAAGTGGGGAGAGAAAAAATGTCTACATGGCTACTACAAGCCTGAAGTAAAGTGTGTTAACTCATTTATCTTAATGACGACCTCGCCTCTGATGTGGAAAACGTTACAGGACCACAGGGTACAAGATATTCTAATTATAAATCTTTGATCCATTACTTGGGTTTTAGAGACAAAATTTGTTTCTGCTGTAATTCCAATGAAGTCAGAATAATGTCAAAGATGAACTCCCAAGTTAAATATTGTTTGGAGAAAATACCATGTTATAGGAAAAAACAAAGATTCCACACAGTGGAAGTGTTACGTATCTTTTCTAGCAGGATAAACAAGGTTGTAGAGAAATTAAAGTGGCAGCTGACCTTAAGAAGAAAATCAAGGTACACGTTAAGACTTCAGCACTTGTTTTGCAGAGTATCAGAGTTGTTGTACTTGTATTAGCTAACGATATTAGGTGAAAGAACTGTAACAGAGCTCTGTACTTGAAAACATGCATTTTTGCTCCTTGCAAAAAAAGACATACCTGTTAAATGAGTGGACTATTGACTGTTCAGAAGTGACTGAAACAATAACCAAGCCTGTGTTTTGCATTTTCTGTAATTCCCACAATGGCCATTCTTATTCTTGGCTCAAACATGTTCTGGAGCTTGTGACTGGCTCTTGCTAAAACTCATCTCCTACACAGCAGGACATTCCAGCCTGGTTTAAATTTTCACTTACTCCTGTGATACCTTTTGTTTCAGTGGAGATCCTAAAGACAGTCAGTGAAGCTGTTCCTCAGGTACACGAGCCCATCATGTGGCGATGGGCAAATTCCCAGTCGGCCATCCCAATGGTTTCACCAGTGTCCTTAGAGGACAGTGTATGGCAGAGGGTCTTCCTGCTGTAGATCCCCAACCGCAGTCTTCATTCCCCACTACTCTCATGAGCATCTTTATGCTTACAAGAGATGTTCTGAAATTCCTACCCGAAACTGCTTCCCACCATTACATCTTAGACTACAGGACACTAAGAATGGTCAGAACAGAAGGTTCTACTCTGAGACTTGTCTGGGAATAGGATAGAGGAGGATTTTTAGCATAGAAAAGACAGGACAGGAGGAATAATTGCAGAAACACATGATTGAATAGACTCTCCCAGATGCACTCCCTTATCTGCCTTAGCAAAGGATGGGAAATAGTCAATTAGAAAGTAATTCTTTAAGGAACACAAGACACTCACTCAAGGGTTAATGTGTAAATGTGAAGCAATTTGTTTAAATACATATTTCTTTGACCAGCCTTGTGCTGTGCCCTGTCATCCAGGAAAGCCAGATTAGATTCCCATCCCAGGTTTTTTGTGTTGAGTTTTTTTCACTCCCTGGAGTGACAGGCTAATTAAGGAGTGACAGAGACTGTCTCAAAAGAGTCCTGTTCAAATATCAAAGAAACAGATGCAGCAAGACAGACAGACCTTCGCTGCTAGCTGATGCTCAGAGAAGCTCTCTCCCAGTGCACCATGCCACCACTGGCTTGTCACATGACATGAAAGAGACTCTGTTTTTCTTTTATCACCTCTCTAAACTAAGAGAGCTGTGCAACTTATAGGAATTAAACCAATGAAATCCAGGAGCAAGAGGCGAATCAGTTCTTTGGTGTTTTAAAGTGAACCTTAAGCAGAGAAAGAAAAAGGACAGGGGAAAAAGTAATCTCACACATATCGGAAAGGAATGTTGGCTTTGTTTAGCCAGTGACTTCAGTAAGAATGAAATTAGCTTGTGATATCTGCAAAATAAAGTTGAATCTGTTGTGCCAGTGCTATCAGGCAGTATCAGAGCTTGATGTAACTGGAATACACCACCCTGTATCTCCTGAAGGCCACAGGTTTACTAATGAACACAGGGTGAATAGCAGAGTCACGCAGCTCCCCAGAAACAGCCCGCTTTGCTCCCCCACCTCCAGTCTGAGCTCCAGCTGTACAGAGCACATCCTGCCTGTTTCATTTCAGACATAACCACCACTCAGCACATCATTAGGACTGGCTGGACCAAAACCAATGCTCTCTAGAAAACAACAGCTACTCTAAAACACTATGTCACTGGAACAGCTCAGGCCTGTAAGGATTCACCTGAGAGGCTGGTGGAATATAAGAGACTGTACATAGTACCATAAGAAAAAACACAGGATCGCTGCTTGCTCTCTCTCATAATACAGAACCAGGGCGAGTACTTGCTGAAGACAGGTTATTTCTGTGTGTATATTTTCAGAAGAAAAGTGTATCTTCCCATACAAAGAATTTTAAGGTTTTATATCCCTCAGCCTGGCACAGATACAAAGCTGTTCCTTCCAGAGGCTTCTGTCCTGCCCCTTACTGGGGCCATTGCATATCCCGCCACACAGTGAAGCTAGACTTTCCACTGAGATCCCCACCGCTGCTCAGAGGTTTCCTGTTTAGTACTATGAAAAGGTGATTGATTTATTATTATTATTTTAAGTTGCTTAAACTGGGTAAAAGACATCTTCTCCTTTAGTTATTACTACATTTGCACAATGCCATAGGTGGGCATGCCACATTAAGGAGAAATGAAACAGAAAAAGAGTCTGATGTGAGGAATTTACAATCTAAATTAAGCATAGCACATCAAGGGTGACAAAAAACAGTGGCAAAGGAGGACACATACTACAACAGTGAGAGCTCACAGGATCTGTTCAGAGGGTGTAATGAACTTAATGATTCTTTTTCTCATGTCACTTCATTTCCCACTTCCCCCCCATTCATAACATTTAAATCTGCAGACAGTGAACTCAGTCTTCATCTCAGTGAAACAAATGGCAACATTTCAAATGACTTCAGTACCGTCAGGATTTGGCTTCATATCTGGCATAAAAGGCAAGGGTGGAGAACAGCAAAGGACGGCTAGACTAAAAGGAGTGGATTTTGTGAGCGGTTTGGAGAAAAGTTGAGTAGCACAATGCACAGGGTTGGGAAGGCATCATTATATACACACGAAAATGCACAGAGACATTTATGGCAGGAGAATGCTGAAGCAACACAGCAAGCTAAATTAGGAGAGAAGCTGGCACAAGAAATAAAGCAATCAGATACACAAGGTGAAATTCTATTCCTGATTTCACCAATATAAAGCCACTAGCTTAATTGTAAACAGTAAAGAATATGGTTGAAAAGAATCAGGAAGGTCTGGAGAGAGCAATGCAGTGTATTGAAGGCAGGGCTAGAATCAGATAAGGAGACCAAAAACATCACAGGGAGTCTGAGGAGTGTGGGCAGGATACGCTGGCGGCCCCATGGAGAGGAAGATGTTTCTTAGCAATCACCCTGTTGTATAGTACAAGAGAGGGGGAGGCCCAAAGGATGAGAAAAGGGGCACTAAAGAAGGGGCTAATTAAAAATGACAATTAGTGGTGCTTCAGCCTCTAAACTGAAACAGAACACAATAGAATGACCTTTGTTATATGTAAAGAGTCAGCATTTCTGCTTGAAAAAAAATGTAAATAGAATCAAAATGGATAAATATTTACAAAGGTAAACATGTGGTTGGTGGGTGTCTGTAGGAATGCAAAATGATATAACTAACAACAGTAATGAAAAGCAATATTCCCCAAGTTGCAGGGAGTTTAAGACCAAAGATCTTTTGGACAGGTTGGAAAGGGAGGTGGAAGAGAACAGCAAAAAGAAATATAATCCTAATAGGATCTTAAAAGTCATAAACAAAGGATAATAAATAACTGTGTGTTCTCTTCTCCAAAAAGACCACAGGGAGTTTCCAGGATACAGTAGAGGCATCAGGGAAGAGACCTCAGCTGCATCAAGAGCCACCACGGGAATTAGCACCATCTGCTCCACAAAGCAGAGAAGGAGGGGGAAGGGGAAGGAATGGGCAACATGCTCTGAAATTTGGTAACAAACTACTTCTCTACCCTGCAGAACTGTTCACAGAAACTCAGCAGCACCACTGAGGAAAAAAATGGGCAAGCAAAGGATTTCCTCCAAGAAAGAGCATCAGTCACATACAAATATGAAAAGTAAAATAAGATATGCATGGTGGTGGTAAGGAATAAGGAAGGGGAATGATCCCATTTGTTTCCTTGTGGATGCTGGCACACTTCCAGCAAAGTCCATAAGGTGACCAAGATTTACAACAGTTGTGAGGATCTGGTCCAGTGAGTTCATTTTCTTGCACTGCAAATTATTAATTTGGCAGAGAAAGTTCCCAGGAAGGGTCCTTTATTTACTTTATTTGGAATCAAGAGCACTAGTATAGAGGTTCCCCAGCCAGGGTAGACATTGTGTTTACACCAGAAAAGGAAAACCTGTAGAGGTCATGTTTTGTTTAATGGAAAGAACACAACTCTACCCACACACAGCCAAATGTTATGAAGCTCACTCAGCTGAGTACTTCCAGGATTGCTGGTAAGAGCGAGGCACCCCAGAATACTAGTCTTGCTCACCTGAGCAGTCTTCATCCTCACTCTAGATGCTACTTATCTACAAATAGCAAATAACCAATGATAACTGTTAGTGTGCCTGGTGCTGGCCTCGCAGCTGCCACATGAGAGAGCTGTGGCATTCTGTGCTATCAGGCATTGGACAGCCAAGTATTTTTGTGTGTAGTTTTAAATGGCTGCAGAGTATTAGGACAGTTAGTACCTCCAGATAGACCAAGGAAAAGAAACAAAAAGTTACAAGCCTGTAGAAGGAGCTGCTTATCACTTTTGTCCTCTGAAAATCTTCCAATAACTATCTAGTTAAAATATACACCTTTTACATCTGTCTTGGGAAGCACAACAGCCTGCATAGATCAAAGTCTGATTCAGCTTAATGTACATTATGTGGAAAGACCATTAAGTGTCAAATGTCAGGAAGAACTTTATTTTCAAAAAGTGCGATGGAACTGCACAAAATACTAGCCTGGTCATTCTTCAAATTTGAGAGCAATCAACTATCACCTTTAACTAGATCTCAGTTTCAAGAGAAGGCCTATATCCACAAAGGCTGAATCCAAGAGCACACATAAGCTCCAGAGCATGCACACCAACTCTGTGGTATGTAGAGTCCAGACTGGGGTTTTCCAGAAAGTGAGCACCATTAAGACACCAAATTCCCACTTTAATCTCTGCCAGTTGTTCAGCTGGATTTGTAATCTTCTACCTCTTTTCTTCATTAGGAAAACACTATTCCAAAGCAAAGCCCTATACAAAGCATTTACACTATTAACATGTGTTATCAGATCAAGGTAAACTCTTTAAGTTCTGCTCATCACTTCATTTGAGCAGCTAATGGGCTAGAAAACCATGTTTTCATGAAGATTTTGCCTGATATTGGAGCTCTGCATGGGTTTACTAACTGAAGGTAAAACTGCATCACTCTTTCCAACGCAGATAGCACCATTGCTTTTCCAAAGCAGACTGCATGCACTTTTTTGAGTACAAAATATACTTAGACCAAACAATTTTGGAAATCAAATAAGTTAAAATACATACAAGCATTGGGCCTTGATGTGTGTTCTTGACATGGCCCTTTTTCATTACAAATTTGAAAGATGTAGGTAGATCTATCCAATCCTACATACATGGCTTGGCTTTTGAATTCTAAATCCAACTACCACCGGAGTCTGGCAGAAGGGATGAAGAAGACAAGACGATTCAAACATGGCCAAAGGTTGAAGAAGCACCCTGAGCCACCACGGGTTGCTAACAGCTACTCAGGGATAGCAGCAGGAAGACTGCTGGAAACGGCACAGCTGCCATGTTAGTCAAGGTGTCCACACAGGGATTTCTCCTGTGACCACTGACAGTGTTCCTAAGATCAAGTTTTCTGTCTGGTATTAAAACACCTATGCTCTGAGGGGAATAAAACAGGATGTAAAGACAAGATGTGCCAAAATCAGCCAAAGGATCTACAGAAGGGTTCATGTGCCAAAAAAGCCCTAATGCTAGAAACAGGGTTAACCAGGGAAGGCCCTCAGGCAGAGCCAGGAAATTGAAGCATACCAACTGCTTTTCTCCTGCTACTTCATATCTCACACAAAACAAAGGATCGCAGCTTAAGAAACAGAAAGAGAGATAATACTGGTCATTTGACTAACCAGAGAATGAAACTCTGCAGCTCCTCATGTTTGGCTTACCCTGAAACACTTCAAAAGCAGTTATGAAATCATGCTAAACCTAAAGAAATGCCAGAAAGTAAACTTAAGGCTCACCCCGGTTTTCAAGGCTGGCCCCAAGGGGAGAGAACCTAAGCACTTCCAAAGGAGCAGGATACTAGCGCTACGATTCGAGGCTATCTTTAGCTCCAGAAAACTGAGAACTATTTGCTGGTTATCAAAATAGTGCATGCATAAATGAGAGAAACAGGATGTGGCAAAACGACCAGAATCATTTAAATATTATTCTGAATCAAGACTCTGCCAGCCTCCACACCGTATATGGAACATTTCCCCTGCAGGTGCAAGAAGTTTCTGCAGGATTTGCTCTTGCATGTAGTATCCCACAGACTAGTATCTTAATAGATGCAACGGTTGATTAGTCAAATTTTTTTTCTGGTGTGGGGGGCAGGGAGAAGAGAAGGAAGAGGAGGTAGGGAAAAAGATATGTAAGCTGCAGGTTTGGGGAGGGGGTGGGTGTTCTTTCCCTTTCAGAGGCCCAGCTGTATAAACCGCATGTGGTAATATAACTAACTACCTGGTCAAACCTTAAACAAGTTAAAATAAGAGTCTGAGGGAGAAAGACAGGAGGTTTTTCACAAAGGAATAGTCTATTCTCAGACAGGAATGGGAGAATTGATTTTCATGACAGGAGATAAAGCACAGCAGATAAAACAGGATACTGTTTGATCTGCCCAACAGAAAACACCAGCTGAAAGGGTGACCTAGCTGAAGGAGCTGGGATCAGGCTAGGAGAGCAGCAGCGGGGCAGGTGCCATTGCAACAGCACCCTGCAAAAGCGCCAAGTGAGGAGATCCAAATTGCCCCTCCAAAGGGCACAGGGGCATCATTCACTCGACACCAACAGCAGTTCCTCACCTCAGCCTCCACAGTGAACCTGATCTTTAACAGCCACTCTGTAAACTAAGTTGCACACACTGGAGTATATATGTTTTTAAGAGAACCTCGTCAGCAGGAAAAGGATGTTAATCGTTTGTGTTTAGGTACAACTGTAAAAAAGGGAAAGGGCTGTTTTCAGAGCATCCACAGGTGCCCCCTCTATCCTGCCAGGCATGTCTAAAGGCTTTACTTCCGTGACTACTGAAAAGCTTTAATGAGCCCAGACCCTGTAATGAAGATGTAACTGACTTGTTGATTCATGAATGATTTAGCTGAAGGCAGTCATTCTCTGCCCACTCGTGCTCTCCCTACGAGTGACTCTCTGTCCCTCGTACAGTCTTCAATCTATTTTTTGTTCATTCACTCGTTTGGGTTTGGAAGTACGCCTGCCACAAATGTCAGGAAATGCCCCATGCATTAATGCCCCCATTTTGATGCCTTTTGGACAAAACATCAGAATTTAAGCAAGATATCCCTGACTATGGAGGGGACTGATTTGCATGTGAGGAATGGGGAAAGGGAGGAAGATGAGGATAAATATTCCTGGTCCTCATTCTCCAGATAGTGTGTCAGACTGGTCTACAGTGCTAAACTCAGCTAAGCAGATAATGCAGTGGGTGACCTTGTGTCAGCCACTCATCTTCCCTGCATTATTGTTTACCCATCATAAAGTGGGGCAAAAGCAGGCACCTTTCCTGAAAAGACAAACAAGCTTGCTTCCAAACCAGGTCAATAAGTTATGGAAAGTTAAATATATTCTGGCAAACAAGAAAGAGCCTCACTTTGTTCCAGTTTGAGATAGGCTGTCATCACAGGAAAAAAAGGGGCCAGCTAATAAATCTGCATGAACCACATTGTCTTTGCAACTCCAGGGAACTTTATAAGCAAGAATTCATTTCCACATGCCTGTTGTGTAGTCCGTCAGTCCATAAACAAGAATCAGGAATGGTCAAGTTCCTATCTTGATTCTCACAAGCTGCCACTAGTTCTCAATTCACTTGCAATATCACAAAAAGTATAAAGCAGCTCTTACTACCTCTCATGGATTGATTTCACATTTTGTGCAATGTGGTGTTCTTCCTCAAATTTCAACTCCAGAGCCATATGACTTATACCTATGAAAGCTATGACTGTGCAAATGTGTTTCTAACTCTTGGATCTGCAGAGAATAACTTGGACTGGTACCCTAAAAGCTCAAAACCCAAAAGGTAAAGACAGACATTCAAAAAGACACCATTAAAAAAAATAAAAATCATAATTTTTAACCTTCCCGAAGAGAAGAAAAGCATCTGTCTGTGTCACAATTTTCAGACTAGCCATACTGCAACCCTGCACAGCAGTAGTCCCAGTTATAGTCTAGGCTTCTGATTTGTTCAACACAGCACAGACATTCAGAGAACTATGATTAGAACTTCTTGGATTCACATCTCTCATTTACTAAATCCGATAGTACCATTAATTTCTCACCTTTGGTGATCTGGAGGAGATTTGCTGCTCTCTCCCACAACAGCACAAAACTCTAAAATCTCAGAAAAGTTTATAAACTAACAATACATTTTAAAATGTCTTTAATGTAATTACAGTGTTTCACTTTGATTTTAACCTTTGGGGCCTTTTGAATTATTAAGTAATTTCCATTTAAAAAGAAATAATTCAGAAAATATCAAAATGGAATGTTCCTACATGTTCTAAAGCTTTTCTGAAAAATAAATTCAATTATTTCATTTAGGAAATTAATCAAAAATCTACTGTGTTCTGTGAACTGGATTGGTTTTGGTGAATCAGCTTACTTCAGAACAGTCATTGAAAAAAACTCCCCAGTCTTCTCTAGTTCAGACAATTGCCCTAAAAACTCCCTGCTCCCTCTGCCCACCTCACAAATTGAGCATACAGCATTCTGCTCTTGAGCAACAACTCAGAGAGTTCAGGTCACCCCTTCTTCAGTTAGAAGGGCCAGTCCTGCATTTATATGGGTCTTAGCCGTTCTCTGATCACAGGCATGTGAATACCTAAAAATTTCTGTTAAAAAATAAAGCAGTATTTCTTTGACGACTTCCATTCCTTTTCAAGGTCTCAGAAGCAAGAAAACTAAAAATACCTGGGAAATTCAGAGAAGAAAGAAGATGTCCTGTTAAAAGACTCCACCTTCAACCACACCTTTCAGTTCTTTGCACTTCTTGTCTTCCCATCCAAGATCAGTAATACTACTGAACTGAATCAAAATCCACACTTTTCTATTAAACATCTATTGTAAAACCACAGTCACCAAAATTCATCCTTGCCTTTTCCACACAGCTCTTCATGACAGTGACCCACTCTTACATGTATGGTGCACATGGCATTTGTGAACGGGGAGAGGGGGAGGTGTTTCAATTTAGTTCCCTGTGGACAAGCAGGCACATCACTAGAAACACCATTAGAATTACCTCCCTTGGAGAGAAGCCATAGGCTTAAAAGGATTGTGGTGCATAAAGTATCTTCTCATTCCTTTGAATGAAGGATCCCTTGATCTTTTTAAGGCAAGATGAGGGAGTCTTGTAAGATCTTGCCTGTAAGCATGCTGTAGATAAAGGGAAGAACCTGCAACCACCAAAATATAAGGAGTAGTACTTCTTTTCCTCCTTCATCACCCCCTCCTTGCCTAAATTTAATATCTCAGTAAATGTCAACTCCCACTGAAGCAAGTAATTTACAATTAGCAGAAGACTTCTCCTCCACTTTCCAAATCTAAGAACTCCTTTTTGAACCTGCTACCAGTCAGGTGCCCTTGGCAGACTGTGCACCTGAATCAATTGTGTGCACACATGTACACACACAGAAGCAATCTCACGTAATCATGATGCACATGATTTAGCCAAAATTACAGTTAGTCTCTCAATAGGCCCTTTTAAGGATTTTTACAAGTATGCCGCATCAACTGACACTTAAACACTCCTTTAGTGCATGTGAGGTTCATTGTTCTCCTCATATAGGAAACAAAACTGAACCGCTGAGCAGTTAAACAACCTGTCCAAGGACACTAAGGATGCAACAAACACAAGTTGTGTGTTCTGACTCATTACGTCTGAAATCTAACTGCTAGGCATGCTTCTCATGCTAGTTTCTCCAGACAGCTTGTAGAGTTCATTAATATTTTCAGGAAACACACAATCTCAACTGTCAAAAGGACTTTCCTGTCTATCTTGACTAGACAGAGAGGAGGAAGGAGGCTCTTCTTTCATATACTTAAAATCTCAGCCTCAGTTTTCCTGTTCTAATGGTGTGCTCTGAGCTCAAGGGAAAAGGGAGGCAGGTTGCTAAGCTTTTTGGAGCCTCAAGCTAGCAAAGGAGAGGTGTCCTCTTACAGCTTCAGGTGTTCAGTGATGAGTGGAGAGTCTCATCCTATCTACCTTTACCAGGTGTCAGGTGAGAGGGTCAGAGCTTCTGTTTCAGTTTAAAAGCCTTGCTTTCACAAAAGACAGGAGGAGTCAGGCAATGTGTTTAAAAAGTGACACCAAGGTGGGTAGAGAAGGGTGAAGTGTGGCAAGGACTTATAATGTTGTTTTCAAACTAGGAGCTCCAGGCAGGAACCATTATCATTGCATTGCTTCCTACAGCGTATCCAGTTCAACTATTATTACTCTGCAGCTGTAGCCTTTTTTTCAGGCATTACGATTTTCTTAAATTATAACTTTTTATTTCAGGTTTTGCGCAGTGCAGTTTTTCCAAGGATAAGTGTTTCAAACTCAAATCTTGGTACTTTAGAATACAAGATCAAAAATAAAAAATACAGCATCCTATCCCATGCAAAACCTACTGCTTCCAGCAGCCACTTAAAGTAGCTCTATTGACAGAGTATAGTGCAATAATCAACAAAAGTGGAGTCTACAGTTTTGAGCAAAGAAAATCTAACAAAATTAAACATACTGCATGTCTTTTTTCTAAGGAAAGGTTATTAAGTGTTTAATATTAGTCTGTTCCCAAAATGTAAGATTTGCAAAAACTCCATTATTTTTCCCATTAAATCTCTCTCCAGAGTGTGTTATAAATTCCTCAAACCAAACACTTGTGGCCTAGACAGTCTTCATTTACCTTAGTCAAAAATACAGTTTAGAAATTACTTCTTGAAAATGTGTATGTCATAGACCACAAAAAATGGCCACTGGAGGTAACACGGGTTGCAAGTAAGCACTATTGTGCTTCACCCAGAGAAAGGAGCTGTGAGGATGTTCCTCCATGTCTTCAAACACCTATGAACTGTTAAGAGCAGGGGTCCTCAAACTATGTCCTGTGGGCTGGATACAGCCCCCCAGGGTCCTCAATCCGGCCCCCCGGTATTTACAGAACCCCCCCACCGGGGGTTGGGGGGGAAACCAAGCAGCCACAGATGACTGTCTGCCACTTAATCCGTGTGCCAGCCCCCTGGTTAAAAAGTTTGAGGACCCCTGGTTAAGAGAGAGCCACCCCAAGGCAATGCTTCTGGTGGGAAGGAGAGAGAAGGGAAGAAGAAGTCTCATCCCTTTAATGTTAGCAGGAATTATGTGTACCATCTGAAAGAGATTACTACTTTACAGCTGTGGAAAGCTGAAAGGAGCTCTTCACACTGCTAGTTCCAGGGTACAGGACTGTCTGTCACCAAGCCTTCCCATCAAGTTCTTGTGCGTACCTCCGTTACAACTGAAGAGACCCAGAAACTTTCAAGAAATGGGGAACATTTTACTCTAGCACTCCTGCTGTCGTGTTTGTTCTGTTCAGCTTCCTTTCCATAGCACACATAGCTTTCTAGAAATCCAATACAAACACTGATTTGCAGCACATGAGGTAAAATATTGCATAATAATCCAAGGATAATTTAGGTTGGAAGACACCTCCAACAGTCTCCAGTCCAACCTTCTGCTCAAGCCAGGGTCAGCTGTGAGGTCAGACCTGCTTTCTCTGAGCTTTGTCCAGTTCAGTCTGGAAAAACTCAAAGGACAGAGGTTGCACAACCTCTCTGGGCAGCCTCTCACTGCTTGACTGTTCTCAGGGTTAAAAAGCTTTTCCTTACACCCATTGTGAATCTCATGTTTCAACTTATACTTGTCTGTCTTCCTCCCACCATGCAGCACTGCAAAGAGCCTGGCTCCATCTCCCTGATGACCTCTCTATAACTGTTCAGTTCCTGCAAAGCTGTTTCTTCTCCAGCCTGAACCTGCCCACTTCCCTCAGCCACTCCTTACAGGAGAAGGGCTTCATCTCTCCAATCTAATTACATTAGATTGTGATTTCTCAGAACAACAAGAAAAAGTTATTTTAATTGTTTCTCACATTCAACATCGTTATGTACAAGAAACTGAAGAGATGGAATGTCAATAACATCACCTTTCAGACTATGGTAAACTTTTGTTACTTCCTAGGTTGCACATGAGGGGGGAGCAGCCACCTGTTAGAAGGGTCACAGGGAAGATCTGAAGAAATGACGCAAGCAGGTGGATCTGTACCAGGAACACCTCAGTATGGCTTTTAACATGCTTTGTCTCCAAGATGACTGACAGCCATGAGGAACTGTAATATACATATACGCATAAGATTATATAAATAATATCCAGACAGCAGCACATTTTGTCATGCTTAACACAAGTATAGGGGCCAGCAACTCCTAAATGTTACTTAAATCTTTCTAAAGTCCCAAGCCTCTGACTTCATATCTCTCTCTTTCAATTCTCTAATTTAAAAAAATGGGAATAACATCACTTGGCCCTGGCACAGGAATTTCCAGTATTAGAACTGGTGCAGCGCTTTGAATATGTGAACTGCTACTCTGAGCACACTAATTCAAGCCATGAAGAGTGGACAATGAGGTATATCATAATTACACACTTTTTTGACCATTTCTGCACTACATGTACAGTCACACAGCAGTGATTAAACATGCAAAATCCTGTCCAGCATGCACCGGATTCAGTATAAAGCCTGGTAAGTCTCTTCACCAGCTGCACAAAATTCCTCAGCACAGTTCTTGAAAATAGAGCTGCTTTCATTAAACTACTCTCCCACCCGTAGTCCCAGTGCATATAGTGAAACTCCCAGTAGTACTTAAGCAGTGACTGTAAGGAGGTGTATTTCCTTACCATCAAGTCTGTAATGAACAGAAGCAAATACAGAGCAGGTTGTGGCTCCCTTCTTTTAAGGCAGTGTGTTAGGATAGTGGCAGTGGAGGAAGGAGTCTCTGAGGCACATCATGCAGGATAGACAACTCCTGCTGCAGAACTGTCCTGGCCCTCAGCACAAGTTTTGAAGCCCTGTCCTCAACAAGGGACAAAACAAAGCAAGGCAGCAAAGTCATCAACCAACTTTCTACAAGAAACTACACAGCATCTTCTTGTATGTTTTTTTGCACACAACAGATGAGCACCACTCCAAACCATAACTGAAAGAGGATGTCCTTAGGACTACTGCAACACTGATTGCAAATGCCGACCTTCTAGAAAAGCCTTTCCTGACATTGAATCGCTTTTATTCTTCTCCTCTGAAGATGAACGGCATGATGCCTACACTCCACTTTTATGTACTTGTGAGTCATGGGCTGGGCTTTTGTATCCCTTTGTCTCTTATCTATGATGTGAAAGAAAAGAATATGTTTGCCTTGTATGTGCTGCAAAAATGAGAATGTAAGGGTGAAACAGTCATTTAGGACAACATGAAAGGGTTGATTCTTAAGCCAATATTTTATATATCAACAGAGCCTGAGGCTGGTCTCACCCCTCTTGGCACACCTTGCGCTGTTGTTAACATCTGGTCAAAATGTGACAAGTTTCAAATGGAAGTATTTTACACACTCTCTCACAAACAAACCAACATATCAGGAAAACAACAGAGGCTGAAGCTCTTACCAAGTCCTTATTTATACTGATCAATTCAGATTTTTTAAAGAAGCACAAAATAAAGAACTACTCAAATTACTCCAGCGCAGATAGATTGATGGTTGGGAAGGTTGGGAAACTGCCTTTGTTGTACTTGGTGATGCTGTATTTTGAGAGCTGTTGTTGGGCAGTTATGACTTAAATGCTTTCGGGTCACACAAATGCTGCAGCAACTTCAGGAGAAAGTCTGTCTGAGAGAAGCAGGGAGGGAGAAGAGGTGGTCAGATCAGTTTAGCCACTCACATGCAGGCAGGCCCCGAGGGAGTTACTCTCACAGGCATCCCCTCAGTACCTCCTTGCCAAATTCAGAGGGCACAGAATCCATTGTGTATCCATAAGCAAAACAAATAGTGGGATTACATTCTTCAGTCCCTACAGATTCCTAAGAGAAGGAAGCGGGAGTGGGAATGGCACTGAAGAGGGAAGCTGTTAAAGCAAACAGCACCTCTGAAGACAGCATATGCTGTCTCTTTAACTTAAGCAGTTGGGTTCTCATGATAAAGCTTTCACTGAAGATCCCTAGAAGACACTAAAAATCCAGCTTCAAAGACTGTTGCCAGAACAAGATTCTGGATGAGGCAGATAACAGGTCTGATCTGGCACGACAAATCCTGCTTAGCAACCCAAGGGTTAAGTCTATGAGCCAGAGCAAAAGGATCCTCGCTTCTGCTTCCTCCCAGAACAGTAACCCACAAGCTTCAACGTGACAGTTGTGCAGGTCTTTTCCATGTTGCAATGCACTGGTGCAGAGGTATCCCTGACACTGTCTCTTGCCCTTTCTAGCAAGGCTGCCATTGCATTTCCTGCCTCTGCTCTCCAGCGGGAGGAGCAGGAGGAAAATTGATTTCCTTCCCTTGCCAGTGGGAGGAAAAGCGGTGCGATCCCCTGAGCTGCGGTACTGTCTAGTCTCTAAAAACCCAAATGCACAGAAGGGTCTCTGCCTCACACCTCCCCTAAGGAACAGGAATACAATTGCCACCAGCTTTGGCACCTACTGATGAAGCTGTGTTTTACTCCCCTTTGCCCCCCGCCCTGTTTCCACTGCAACCCTTCCCAAACTTTCCCTTGCCAATTTTTCACATGGGGGCCAGAAAGAAGATCTTGCTGTTGTTCTTCCAGATCTGAGCCTTCTCATACAAAATCCCAACATTACACCCATGGATATCACACCAGGCCCCACAAGCTATCCTCTCCAAGGAACACTGTGGATAGCTAATTGCTCTCAATGCTCTCCATTTGCTGATGTACGCCCATCCCATTACTTAGCAGGGATCAGAACCAGTGGTGACTGCCAGCTCTAAGTTCCTTGGGTCAGAAACTGCTCAATTAGTGCAATGAAATCACAGCCTAGTGGGAGCTACTCACAACACTGATTTCTAGTTAATAGTAATTTTTAAAAGAATTAATTATAGGAAATGTCTTTATTTTGTGTTATATTCTGTCTTTTTTTGTCTTTGCTTCCCTTCTGACCTACAAAAACCTCTCTTGCTACCTTGCCATGTCTCTTCCATTCTTCCTATTCATTTCCCAACATCCTTTTACCAGTCACTTCCCCTTGCAGAGCCTTCCCCATCAGCCCTCTTCCAGTAAAACACTTCTGCTTTAGAATCCAGGCAATGGTCCTCTCTGAGTCTCCTTGTATCACCACACCTTCATGTCTGCTTTCACACCCTCCACAGGACTTGAAAGGTTGCCACCACCACCACTACCTTACTTTTGATTAGTATATGAGGAGAGCAGTGACACATGAATTTACATTTTGGAGGAGTCCTTATTACAATTACAGGGAAACCAAGAGTTTAGTGAGGAAAAAAACCTGCATACAGTCTCTTGTTCCACGGGAATACCAGTTTCTTCAAATCAAAATGCTGCAAACCTTTTAAAGGACTGGATGCTTTCATAATTGCAGTTCTTTCCTCTGACTCGTTCTCAAAGCACAGCAGCACACACATGTAAGCACACACTCACACATTTTCTTTCCAATCTTTCTCTCAGTCCTGACCTCTTGCCCTGCTTCAACAGTGGCAACTCATCACTTCATTGGGGATTTGTTTATCTTCCCCCATCTCATTCCAGCCTTTCCAGGAATTAAAGAAATAGAATATCCTAACACATAGAGATATTTCTATTTTCTTCCACCAAAAAATGACATCAGGTGAGCAAAACCTGGGACTGAGCTTGGAAGACTGGCAAGGAAAGTATCCCTGGGCCCCTAAAAAGAAAAGTTAAACTGCAGGAGGGAACTCAAAATTAACACTTTCACAGCATTTTTACACCCACTTTAAAACTGCCAGAAGATTGTTTTCAGACACTCAAAAGGCAGAGAAAATCTTTAACCATAACTAGAACTGCAACTACACACAGAGAAATGCAGAAAGTAAAACTAAGATACAATACTCCCAGAAACTGAAATATTGACTCTGAATTAGAGTTCAGTTTTGTATTTTCATTTAACATACTTTGCTCCATTTTCATGGGCACTTCAAGTGTTTGATACACACCTCAGTACTTGGCTCAAAAGGTGGCTTATCTTAAACTAGACCGGGTGATTTCTTGTGTTTGGTGGGCTTTTTAATCAGTTATTTTACTTTGTAACTGGATGCCTGTGGTCACTGGGCAGATAGTGAAGCAGTACAATGTACACAGACAATCAGAAGTAAAGTTAACAAGTGAAGCCTCAGACAAGACCACCCTCTGAGCATCACCACTAGCAGCATAGGCTGGGGTGAATGCCCTTTGCACAGTTACTGTTTGCATAGCATAGAATAACTGTTTGCTAAGTCGTGTTTAGGTACCTCTCAACACTTATGCAAAGAGCAAGAGGGCACGGTGGCCTTCATACAGAATTTACGTGTGGGGAAAGAGAAACTACATAGAATTGAAAGAGAGATGTCATTCAAATAACCACTTTTTTCCAAGTCAAAAAGCTGTAGCTGGCACACAAGTGGCTTAGAGTGTAAGTGGAAACGAATTCCAAGGTGAATAGCATGAATGAAGTAAAACTTATGGGTGTGGGTGTTGTATTAAATCTGGACAGCTTACTATTGCAATTTTAGGTGCAGAGCAGTGGCTGGATTCACTTGAGTATTACCTTGAGATGGGCAGAGTTTATTGGAGGGAAAGAATGGCATTTAGGAACTGTCAATTAACACCACTCAGTGTGGCATGTGTGCTCCATGCCACATGACTCAGTATGGCTCTACAGGTCCTGCCTGCAGACAGTCCTATCCTGACTGGTAGATGCCATTTCTTCCTTTACTGCAAGCCTCACCCCACAGTCCACACACATCTTCCTAGCAGCCACCTGCAGCGGCCCTGTGAACCCATCAGCAAGCACTGGAAAACACTCAAATGTCACAAAGCAATTGCACATCTTCCACCCTCGCTTTTGCAGTGGAGACTTGCATTCATATTGTGACTACCCCCATACCAAATAGGACTATTCCCTGTACAAGCACCAAGCAGGTATGTTAACAGGAGCTGCTCATTTCTTTTGCTGCAGTGAGGTTCTCCATACGAACCCCATAATCCAAGCTATTTCTTTGAAAAGCGTCTCAAAGTTTATCAGTGAAACTTAGAGGAGGCTTACACAACCACCTGGTCCTCTCCCACGCTTCCTGACCCGTAACAGCTCTGAGGCAGAGGACTGATGCAATCCCAGAGCTTAAAT
>JAVJGJ010000060.1:50551929-50565497 GCA_035590215.1 Microhierax caerulescens | reverse complement strand
AGACTCTGAAAATTTAAGGGGGGGGGGGGAATAAAAGGAATTTTCTGTGGTAGTACAGTTGTCTTGAAATAACATAGACGTGGTTTGTCTTTCACATTGGCATAACTTTTTAGACTTCAGTGAAAGCACACTGACTGAGTACAAACAAAAACCACAGTCTGTATTAAGCTAAAGTTTTTTTTTTCACATTCAGTGTGTTGAAACAACACATTCCAGCCCAGCCATAGAAGCTCCTGCTGCCTCGTAAGCACAGAAAACAGAGATTCACCCCAAATCTCCCACTCTGCAAATTATTGTGAGTAGAAAGAGAGAGCAAGCCAAGCTTTCTCAGCTCACAAAGATGCCAAACTGGCCATGCTTTCAAAAAAAGAATCGCATTTCAGCATGGCTTTGGCTGTCTTACTTCCTGGTTTGACTACACCAGGGAGAGAAATGGAAATGCTGGACAGATACCTTCCTTGGGAATGTGCAGGAGGGCATGTTTTTTACATGACCTTGCTCCTCCTTTTACCAAAATACTTCTCTTACTTTCACTGACATTTACCCCAAGGGCATTGAAGCAAAGCAAGAGAGGAAGACTAGCATGCAGACTGCCCACCTGCTCCAATAAAAGCTTTTCATTGGTGGATTTACCAACAACTGCGATATCTGAGGAAGACTGATGAATTCATAAGTGCCCAGGGTTTGTGTTTCAATGTTGCCAAGTCACACGACAAACCTAGCAGAGGACTAAAAACCTAGAATTTTGAAAGGGGTGAGCTAACACGTACCACACGCTTTGGGAGAAAGAAGAAAATGGCAACAGTACATAAAACAGCCTCCAGATTTCTGAAGTGCCACCTATCCGATTCTCTTGAGAGCTGAATTTGCCCACAGGACCCCACCATCCCTTCCTCTGAAGAACCAAAGACAAGCAGTAATTGCTAGCTGAAATGGGAAAAAATAACCAGCTCCTCCATCCCCACCCAGTTCCCCACTGTCTTGCACTTCATGTGGTCCTTTCCATCTGGGCAAAGTGAACGTGAAACACTTCCAAACCTAACACTAATTTACACTCACTTCCACTGCATTAGGCATGAGACTGAAGAATCAGGCCCTCTCTCACAAGCAAAACGTCCCTGACAATGAATGACGAGTAAAATATAGGCTGTGTAATTCCACTTGTTTTGGAAAAAAGTCAATCTACAAAAGATTACCATAAGACAGCAGGAAAAATCTGCTCCTGAACTCCCAACATCTCAAGACATAGCCTTGTCAATAGTACACAGGGTGCAAAAGATTATGGCCAGCTTGGCCCATTAGTTTCCTTTCTGGGCAGGAATCCCAGCATAACAGATACTTATGCATATTCTGTCCTCATTTTATCTAATTACAAATATCTCTCTAGAGATGGGGAGGGGAGAAGAGGTTTGATCGCATGATTTTAGGTCACTTATGCAAGGGATTGCTGGGATATGCATTGACCCAAAGACTGCTGTAATATTTTAAAAGTTCCCATAGCCCTCTAGTATGAAAAAAAAACTGTATAAATGTATCCTTCCTATTTATGCGACTGTGTAATGACTAGTAGGCAAGAGTTGAACCATATACCAATTTTATCATATACTGATAAAGTATATGGGAATGTTTAAAATGCCAAGACTTTGATTAATGAACAATACCATGTTTTCCTAAACACCATCTGTAAATTCTTTCTTTCCTATATTATACACGAACACAAATATACATATATTACACGTACACACAGTCTTCTCTGAATAAGACCTATAGCATCAGAGAAAAATGGAACAAGATCATTTAAGAAAAAAATCAACTTTATGCTCATTTGGATTTTTACTTAATGGTTGCAAAGATGCAACAATGTTTTACATTGATGAAATTCTAAAAGTCACATTTAGGCATGATCTAATTAAGTAAAACAACTTAATATTAAGCAGAATTGCCCCTGCTTGCCCTAGATCACCATGGCCTTAGTCTTCTGCAGAACAGGTACAAAACAGTACAATTTCCATCACCATCACAACCATCGCAAAGTGCTTCAAACCTGTTCCTGATTGCTTCAAACCTGCTACTTAAGCATAGGAGGAATGGAAGACAGCAGAACTTGGGGAATTTCTTTAAGAGAAAAATGCAAGAATTGTTTTAAACTTGTATGGAAAGACTGGAGAAGTTATTGGCTGAATAATTACCTTGGAAAAGAACATCAAAATTAAACAGACATCCTTCAGGAACAGAAAACAGGAGTAACAGAAGAAAAAAATGGATCTTAAAGGTCAGGAAGCATAGAGAGAATTGCCAAAGTTGAGAATTAGAACTTGCAAAAGCTATTAAAAAATAGTAATATTCTTCAGACATCAAAATAAAAGTGATCAAAGAAAGTTCAGCTGTTTTGCTGTTAGAATGGTATAGATTAAATATGATGTAGGTATAGGCCAAGAACTAAAGGAATGCTGTGCTTCAGTGACATGACTGAGGTGGAAGCCACAAAGACATTTGTGCAGTCAAGGCATAAATTCTGAATAATCTCTGCCCAAGAACTGCAACATGAAACCATACATCTACTAGCAAGTTCTTTAAACAGATACTGCAAATCATGGTTACTACTATATTACTGAAGTATAGCAAGCAAAATTAAATACTCTTTGTTAATTGTATTAGAACACAAATCTTGCAAATCATTGCAGTAAGGCTAACTGAGCCAAGAGTTTAGTCACATGCGGTTTTTCAAGTGCAAAATGATCAAGGACACTCCTGAACAAGAAAACAACTAAGATGTAATATGTACCCTGTACCAGCGTAACTTGACATCTTGCTTTCATAAGACACTGATATTCTAGACATCTTCTTAGCTATTTGGACTTTTAGAAAATGTTTCATACAGTATTATAAGGGAAATTACTGAAAATGGAGAAGTTGAGGATTAGTACAAGAATGGTGATATGACTGAAAATACACTGAAAGAGGGTTGGTCACAGGTAAAGTCCTAACAGAGACAGTAATTGGTTGGTGGGAGGTTAATTCTGGAGTTCTAGAAAGGATTGTTCTGGGAACTGATCTTATTCAGTATTTCCATTAACAATCATGGCACAAAAAGTATGTGTGCTGATAAAAGTTAGCCATTTACACAAGTTGAAGGAACATGAAGGAAATTAAGAATATCAGGCAAGAAGAATTACTACAAATTTCGCTTAACCTGGAGACCATCATCTCAACAACAACAACAGCTGACAGGACAGAAGACACATAACAGTATCAGACTACCACAGGATGACTATGAACCAGCGGCACGATACAACCACAAACAAATGCAAAAGCAAGGTGCTCCCAGAAGAGATAAAAAATAAAGTTACTGTAGAGGACAAATCTGCACCTGGAACAGAGCACAATTCTGTGTACTCACACTCAAGAAAGCTGAATGTGAGTAATCCAAGCTGGAGTAGAGAAAGCGAAGACAATAAATATTCCAGTAATCAAAGTAAAAGATAGAACAGACTGTTTAGTACATCAAAACAAAGACTGAGAGGGCTTATAATAGTGTTGTACAAATGCATGACAGTGGAGAGGAAGACATGGAGGGAGCAATAGTATTTAAACTAACAATTCCATGCTGGCACCAGAACAAATGGGTATAAACTGGCCACAAGTAGGGCTAGGCTAAGGATTAAAATGCTATTTCCAGCCATCAGAGCAGTGGGTTCTGGAACCCTCCCAAGAGGAGTAATGGGAACAAACAGTCCAAGTGGGGATTTAAGACAAGGACTTTGCAGTTTATGAAAGGGATTATCTGACATGGTACCAGAGGACTGGATATAAGACCTGGGAACCCTCTTTAAAACCTACACTGCTATTAATTGAGCCTCTGTGGCCAATTTGGTCCTTCTTACCTGACAGTACCCACACAGGAACCAATTAATGCCAACTGGATGGCAGCCTTTATGACATAGGTACCTACCCACTAGAAAGAGGACCGGGCTCACCCACATGCTCAAGACAAGATACTAAGCACAGTCTCTTGCTTCAATAGGCACTCTAGCCCAACCTGACCTTCCACAGTAGTACAACAAGCCAGAAAGTCATGTTCAAGCCACTGTCATGGTCCCTTAAATGCTTTGCCAAGGTATCACTAGAGCCAGCACTCAAAACGTTCTTCCAGAGGCACATGCAGAAGTCAAAGGTAGTCTGTATCAAACCTCATGGGTGAGCATCTCCCAGACACTTCAAGAACTCACTACTTTCTCATCCAGTCCTCTCAGTCGGCCACTCAAAGGAAACCTCTGCACTATGGGTGCTGCCTGGAACACCACACAAGAACTACTGGCCAGCTTAATGAGGCCTTTTTGACAAGCAAAATTAAAACCCAAGGGAGGCAAAATGACAGAAACAAAAAGAAATATCCATGTTTAGCAGAATCTCCTCACACTAGGACTGAAATTTTCATGCACATTTGTATCAGTGTAAAGACCTAACACTCAGCATTTGAGCTGGCCCCTATTGGAAAAAACGGTACTTATGAAGACAAAAGCAAAAGGTCAAAGTCCTACAGCCCTGAAAATAGATGTGTTGGAGGGAAAAACCTGACAGGTCCTGATTGATAACCATGCTTGAGGGAAGCTGCTGGAGGAAAACTGCTGCAGCAAAGGCTGCAGGGAGTTACTATTCCAAAACCCTGCTGCAGCAGAAAAGGCACATGTGGCTGCTAGAGCAGGAGATGGACATGGTTAATTGACTGGGAAAGTTTAGCAGAGATGGAATTAATGCAAAGAGCTCAGAGCCCAGGCGTGCAATTCTGTTACCAAGGGAAGGAACCATTCAGCTGGAATTGCAATCCATTTTCAGGTCAGAGCCTTTCCCAAAGGCAGAGTGCTTACCCCTCCTCTGTTTCTCCTCTTCTTCTCCAAGGGGTGCATGGAGGAGAAGGTAGCTGGGAACAGCAGCCTGGGAAATAGACTGCCCTTTGAGGGCCAGCCAGGTTTCGACTTTATGTGGTGTGTGCTCAGCAGTGAGGAATTCAGAAGATGTGTCAGGAGAGACAGCCTCTCCTAACCCTATGACTTCGTGGATAAGTTAGTTGTGGAAACAAAACTAGAAAGTTAATAATAGGGGAGGAGGGAATACACTTTCAGATCTACTCAGCAGAATGAATACCTGAACCAGATACTTTTGCAATGTGGTCAGATGAGAATGCTAGGAGAGTTACTATGGAATTACAGCAACAACATGGAAAAAAAATATACTCAAACAATTAGGTTTTTAAAGTAAAGTATACTGCAGAGGAAGACAGGAAAGACAAACACAAACTACAGGCCGGATGACATAGATGGCCTTATGCAGTGATGTGCTGCCAATACTTTGATAAGTAGCATTCATGACTGTGCTCCTTTCAGCTAGTGTTTCAGAGTCACTTTCCCCGGTAAGGGCAGACTAGATCTGGGATCTTCTTATTTGCTTCTGCTATTTTAACAAAGGGGCTTTAAATACACTTACACATACTTACAAGTAGCCTTGTAAAATAGACTGAGTCAAACTGTGCTCACACCAATGACTTTGAAATCAGTGCATGAATTGTACAGAACAGACTATCTGGTGTGCAGCATGTATATTTTGAAATGCAAAACTACTCACCACTTGGTTCATTTCTGTGGTAAAATCTTTGTACCCCAACAGTGCCTTTATCAGCTCTAGGCATAAGCCACCACCATTCAGGATGGTTTAGTGATATTTATTGATGAACTTCTTCCACCAGAGCCAGGCAGACAGTCTTAACTCACTTTTCCACCCTTCTTCCATGCCCCTAATTTCAGCTCAGCCATGGAAGTGCTATCAATGAAGGATTCCCATTCACTTTCAACACATCAACACCAAACGCAAAGCAATGTGGCTTCTAAACCTCCAATTCTGACAATAGTTGATGATGTGACTAGTGTGACCATCACCAAGTCAGTCAGTGCACGCTATTCCTCCCATCAGAAGAATGGAGAAAATAACCTCGTGAAAGGGACTGCGATGTTTCTGGCATGAAAGTGCCACATACTTTACATTACAAATAACATATATTTTCCCAAATACTTTGTGCTGGAACTTCCTGAAATTCTCATTGTAGGACATGTAAAGAGGAAATGCCAGGTGGGAGAAATTTTGTGTAGCTGCTTTCTTCTCAGTCTGAAGGAATCTCATTTGGTAGAGTTACTCACAGTAGGCAAAGGTAGTCTTTTGCAGGTGAAGAAGGACCCTCCATTAGACCTGTCTGCCTGACTAGCACGAGAGTCATACCTGACTAAGCTCATGACTTATCTATGCCATACAACAAATTAGGGGTCAGATTTAATTCAGTAGGCTCTGATTTGCCAGGCTGCAACCATGAAACAAAGCTGCTTCTCCCTGTGCATGGAGGCAGACCACTGAAGCAAGCCTTGCTCTAAGACAGCACCAAAATGCAGCACCTCCTACTCCCCATCCTCCTCCAAAACACCTGAGTAGATCACAGGCAGTCCATCCTCCCAGTCCAGAAGCCATTAAAAACCCTCCTCCTCATCCCGTGTGAGGGGCCCGAAACGAACATTTCCTTTTGGAAAATGACTGAGGAAGAACATGTGAGGAAGTAGAGCAACAAACAACACATAAGGTGGATATAAATCCAGATAAAATATTAAAATCATTAAAGGGCTGCTGCTCCCTGAAGGTTGGAAAAAAGAAGAGAGTTAATTAAAAGCAAATCTCCACACAGTGCTGAGCTAGCCTGCCCTGATAAATCAACAGCTAGGACTGCACTTGTAGAGGTCAATGGGGGAAAAGGGTTGGAAGGCGAGGGAAAGGAAAGCTAGGAGAAGATAAAACATTTAGCTGAGACTATCAACAAAAACCAATCAGATCTGGTGACAGGAAATTGAGAAGGGTTTTCCACATATTTCCCTCATTGACATTTTTTTGTTAGATTTTGACCTCAGGAATACTTCTTTGCCATGAACATAACACCAGGTAACCTGACCAAGTTCCCATTCATTTGTACCAGCATAGGAGAAGAGAGAGAAGCAAGAAGTCTTCAGGGCCCCATTCTACCTGGAGAGGTATTAACATTGCTTTCATCCATATGCCATTTGATCACTGAGGACTAATATCACAAAAATTAACAGAGGGACACATCCTTCTTGGAGAAGTGAGTCCTAAAATTTAAAGGGTCAGTCAGATATGACAAAGTAGTAGAAGTATGTCAGTACTACAACTGAGAGGGTTTCTCCACACCTGTGGTGGAAGAGGTCACTGCAGAGTCTGCCCATCACCAACCCCCCACCCATCACATCTCACTTGCCTCTTAACCTGCACTACTCTACCTGTAAAAGGTACTAATCTCTGGATTAAAATTGTGCTCCTGATTTATTCCATGTTTCACATCAACAAGTATATGCCAATGAACTGAAAACTTCAAAGCTAAAGAATCCAGAGAAAACACAAAAACCTACAGTCTTAAAAATAACAGTCTTCAGTAATTATCAAAAAAAAAGTAAAAGAAAAAAAAATGCAATCAGGTTAGCCTTGTAGATACAAGTGAGTTCATGTTATAATTTCCGATACTGAATACCGGTAAGTGTTTTATCTGAACATTCAGGAGGATACCAGCCTCAAATATGATGCAGTTTTAATTCATGATCAAGACCAAAGGAGTTTAGCAGGAAAATAGGTTTCTGAACCACTGTTTCCATTATTCCTTATTCAGATTGCACAGGTTTTAAAGTAATCATAATGAGAAAATATATTTGTCCCCATCATTGACTGAATAGTCTCTCAGGAAGCAATATTGAGACCAAAATACTTGAACAGTCACAAATTCATGGACGACTTTCTTCAAAACTGGTCTTGAAGGAAATGGGAATATAGACATTACTTTTCACTTGAAGACATGACACTTACTTCGTGTCTCCATTATAGGTTTCCCTATAGCACTGTTCACTGGGTAGTGACCTATCTGGGCTGTAACTCTAGCTGTTTCAATTTTTCTCCCAACTCTGTGACAAAACTAACCATATCAGGCTGTGGATCCACAGGAAGACTAGAACCTGCAAAGTTCCTAGAACCAGACCAAAAATTTCACAGCCATGTGACACAAAGCACTGAACTGGTGTTCACTTACTCTTCCAAAACATGAAAAGCACCCAAAACATTTTCAAGAGGAAATTTTGTTCCAACAGGCATAATCTATCTTCCTGCAGCTAGCATGAAGCCAACTCACAGCATAAAAGCAGCATAAGCACTGTACTTTGCATTTTGGCAGAAGTAGCATGCCCGCATCTGATCAGATCAAATCAGCCCTGCCAGCTGATGCGGTAGGGCAGACTGGAATTAACCAACTCAGGGCATGGCCTTATTTCACTGTGCTGCACCTGATTTTCATTATACCATCCAACCTAGGTAGGTTTTTGAGACCTGAAAGGCAGGAAGCATTAAGCCATGTGTTTTCAGATAATTTAGCACATCTTAAGGAAGACTTTTATCTTGTATCACAAGGGAGAACCTGAGAAGAAACAAGAGGGAGAAACTGTAAGTTACGTGGGGTTCCTTTCTTTTGCATACTAAGATTTCATACAAGTTCCAGTTGGCATTTTGTATTAATTTATACAAATTATCAGAAAGCAAAGACAGCATTATCAGATGTCAAAGACTGATAGAACTCCTGGTGTTGTATGAATGGAGAGATGATCCCCCGTTAGGCTGAATCAGTTCTGTCACAAGGGACTGCAATATTAAATATCACTTCCAGCCTCTCTCACCAGAAGAGTAACATTGATGTAGTCTGTGTCCCCATCAACACCTGAGCAGGGGACTCTCTCCTAGCTACAACTCAGCAGAACATGAAATTAATGAATCAGGATTTGGCAAGCACACGCTGCTGATCACAGCCACCTAGTGCACACTCATCAGTACCCATCCCTGCCCTGTTCTCGCTGCTCCGCTTGACTCCCTGTGAAGCCTCCCCTCAGATGGTGCTGGAGTGCCAGTAAAGCCTTCCATGCACCTGGAATTGCAACTCTCTGACCGCACCTGGCTCAGGCAGGTAACCTGAAAACTGAGACACATGCTGACATACTCCTGCTATTCCCATACTGGAGGGGATGAGAGTGTGAGAAGGATATTTGCCAGCAGCCATTGAGACACTGCATTATTCTTCTCTGAGACATCTGCTGGGAATCTGTGGTTAAAATACGCTCTGCTGGGAAATAAACCATATATAACAATTTTAAAAAAAAAAAAAGTATCATGGTTGTAATAATTTAGGCTATTAAAGATAAATAAGAACTTTAAACATTCAGTATTCAAGCAGTCCTCATGATATTTGTGTTACATGTCACTCAGTTTAGACAGTGAAAATACACTGAGCAGTTCTTTCTTTTGAAATAAGAAAGGAAAACCACTTTCTGCTTCTCGTGCGTTAGTCCAGTGTATTTGGGATTGTTCCACAAATTGTAGAGAAGATTTTAAAGACAAGAAAGAAGCACTTCCACCTGAAAAATTTTGTTTAAAAAAAAGGGGGTGGGATTTTAAAAGTATGCTTTCTTTTAGATTGCTTTGATAACTTTCCTTAAAAGAAACAAACCAGTGCTAAAACTGGGACCTGCACTAAGGAAGCGATTAGCACACCTCAGTTTCTGCATCCTGGGCAAAACTGCCAGGCAAAGCCAGAAGAACAGTACAGTCCTAATGAAGCCTTCAGAACAGTCTTTAAGCAATGCTGCCTTGGTGCTGCCTCTCTGCATGTGGGAGTATGTCACCACAGACAGGGAATCCTCAGATCAGAGGTTGGTCTGTCCAAGGGAGAAAAACGTCAGCTCCTGAAACAGATTCATTCCACTCCTACAAGTCCTCGGGGATAAACAATACAGGAATGGTTCTTGCTCAAGGCAACATCACATACAGACAACACAGTGATGAGCCCAGAATAAATACCAAGATTGTAAAATTGATCTACCAAGCAAAGAAATTCAGCTCTGACATGAAAGACAAACCAGAGTGGGAAAACACCAGACTTGGTGTTTTAATAATCCTAAAAGATGGTTTATTCTCAGCCAATGGCGGCATTGGAATGCCTCATCTCGGGACAGCAGAGGTACAGCCAACTGTCATAAATTGCAGAAGACAGATATACAAGATGGACAAAGTCTGCTCTTGAGAACAACCTCCAAATACCACACTTCCAGTTATAGGAAGGCAGAGGAAGAAATCAATTTTCATTAGGCTGCACAAAGGATGAGCCATATTACCTTTGCCGTGACTCAAAGTGCGGACAGACCCCCCATTCTGCATTGTGTACTGGACTTCTGCATGGTCTGGGTAAACTATTCCCACTGGGACACTGTGAATCCCACCTAACAGGCATTACATACCCAGCCCATTGGACATATGCTTACCGTGAAGTTTCTAAACGCTCAAAAAAATCCCACCTTTGGGCCTCTAGCACAACTCGTTCAATATTGCTTTCACACACCACACACAATGTGTTTTAGAAACTTTTTCTTCAGTGACAATTTTGTGATACAACCTCCATCCATCCATGCAACTGGACAGACTGTGAAAGGCTGGAACACAAACAAAACAAAATTACAAAAGCACTGCAACCACTAATCATGCACAAGCGACTCATGGAACCAGACATAATGCTGTAACTAGTAACATACCATTTATCAGACTCTCTCATATTCAAACCAGTGTATCCTCAGATCTTCTTAACTTGGCTTCTCTGCCCCCCAGTGACTTTGGTTTTATGCTTATGTTTCCTTGCATAAATATAATAACATTCATCCCTCATTTTCTCTGAAAACTGGTGCTAAGATACAGAAAATACAGTTTTCATGTGGACAAGTTTTGGTTTGAAATGTATCACACTAGGGCTCATTTATGTTTTTAAGTGACATCAGAGCCACACTGAAAATACTGTAGAGATTTTGGTACACAATTTAATGTGCCCGACAACTCTGTTCTGTCAAGCAGAAGAAAATTCCCGTCTGCAAAGCCACATTAAAATCACCTCCACATCACTTGTAACCACTGAACTGTCCATCCATTTTATTGCTTCCACCTGCTGAAAGCAGCACTGCACGTTATACTTCAATATTAAAAATCAGCAACCAGATGCTTATGCAACAACATCCAAAAAAACCAAAATTCAGTCTTCATGAGCACTTAATCAGGACGTAGGGCTGTTTCAGGGATGCATAAGGGGATAGAGGGCCTTTCAGTCAACAGTCCCCAGCCTGAATTCAAGCCAAAGTTACCACTAATGAAATACTCTTGCCATATGAGACCCCAAGACCCACACTGGTCTGTCACTGACATGAAAGAGGGATGTGAACACAGACCGCTTCTTCACAGGTGTCTCATGCCACAGAATTTGTCATCACAAGGACGGCCATTTGGCAGCCCAGGGGTCAGAGCTGGCTGTCAAGGTAGTTTTATCTGAGAAGGTACAGCAATTAGAAATCTGACCACTGCTGCGTGTTTGCAGCGGGAACACAGAGACAGAACAGGTCTGGTAGGGTTTATAAGGTCAGCCATAGCACTGCGCACACATGGCTGTGATGATCTGGTCCCCAAACACCTGGCAGGGAATAGGTGTCCCCAAGCACGTCAAAGTTATCCAACAATACAATCAGCATGCAAGTGACCTAGCCTAGCAATTAAGCCCGAGTTAGCTTCTTTTGTCCCACAGGCTGTCTTGAGCAAAGAAAGGGAGAGCACCAGCACTGCTACTCCAAGGCCAAACTATGGGAAGGCAATAGCTCCTCTGGTGAGCTTCCAGGCAGAGAGTTATACAGCATGAGGGAATCTCACATGCAAGAAAGGCAATAGCCTGACATACGTTTATGAGTGAGTATGTTTAATTGACAACCTGAAATAAGTCACCTGTGGGAGTAAAGACAGAAAAGAGGTGAGGGGAAACCAGCTCTGCTTCCAGATAAGCTTTTGTATATTACAAGATCTTAATTACATTAAATGCATTACGGTACCATATGCACATCGCTAATAAGGCAGAGATGGAGGAAATGGGACTAAATGCTAAAACTGGAAGTTGAATGCCTGCATTTTAGACTTCATCTTTTAGAGAGATTCTGAACCACTTTGTCCTAGTTTAGCCATCCATAAAACAAAGGCAATAATCCTTTCTTCACAGGGGTGTTGAGAGGTTTAATTAATTAATGTTTACAAAGTCCATTGAGATTTCTGACTGACATTTGAAGTAATTCAGAATACTTTTAAACTGCATTTGTTTCTTCTTCTGCACTGCTCAAATGTCGCCATATTAAGATAGCCAACAGCAAAGAAGATAGAAAGAAAAAGTATAGGGATAGGTACACAGACTAGTGGAAAAAACAACCCAACAAATCCAGCACTTCAATTCCATGACTGTCCCATCAAAGCTACCTGAATACTGCCTTTTCTACAGATGAAGAAGAATGTGTTTATCCAGACACCTGCCACCTTTCCCTTGCAGATCTGTTACACTTAGATCTCTGCTATTTTCACCTGTAGCACTGTGTTGGTAAACAACAAGGTATTAAACGGCAGAAATAATAGGCAGTCATGTCAGGTTGATTCGATCACCAGAGGAAGTGGAGAAGAGCAAAGGGATGAAAGCACCAAAAGAGAACTAGAAAGTGAGAAGAGAGCACTAGATGGAGAAAGAGGCAAGCTGAATCTAAGGAGGTGCCAATCATTGACAAGGAACTCCACGCACTGAGCTATTCTATGTAACGTGTTCCCACAGATGCCCAGGTACACTGTCATACATTATCCCAAGAGATTAGTCTAGCATGAACAAGGCCACATGTGTGTCCAAGGGCCAGAGATAAACTGAATATTGGCCACACTTAAACGCACAAGCACACGCAGGGAGCTGCTTGATACCTGAGCTAGGATTTCTCAGTGTCTACATTGTCCCCCATCTCAGAGCAAAACCTTTGTGTGGCCAGTTTCTGTAGGGGGCGTTTGTGGGTTTTGAGATACAATCAAAACGCAGACAGAGGAAATGCAAATGTCATTCAGCTCCCTTTCATTGTCAGGAAGGACACACGAGGATAAAATACTGTGCACTGCATCCCTTCCCCTATTATGTGTCCTACCGCTTTTGTCCTAATTTATCCCATGCATAATTTATTTACCTGTGTATTGTTTTCCGATCAGCAACTTATTCTTTAAAGTGAAGATTATAAAATGTTTTATTAAACAAGTTGCCAATAAAAAACGCAGATGGTGTCAGCCAGCTAGTACCAGTTCTGTTTCCTCCACATCGCATTAGTACTTTAAAAGGCACACGGAGAAAACCGAACCCGGCACTTGATGTCTATTGTTTCCTCCTCTCGCACCCCCCTGGCGCGAGGGGAGGAGAAGGAAGCTAATTATAAATGGCCTAATCGTGCCCTCCCCGACTTCAGCAGCAGCGGGATCGGGCCCCCGATTCATTTCGGCACAAGCCGCCCCCTCGGCAGGACCCGCCCTCCCGGAGCTCCGCCGCGCCTGTCGGGAGCCCCACGGTGTCACGAAGTGCGAGGCGAGGGGGCGAGGTCCCGGCCGCCCGGCGTGCT
>JAVJGJ010000060.1:50532883-50549298 GCA_035590215.1 Microhierax caerulescens | reverse complement strand
TCCCACAGCGCAACTTCTGGCGCGGCGGGAGCCGGGCCCCGGCTTGCGGCACGGGGAGCCCGGCGGGGAAGCGCCCTGCCCTGCCCTGCCCGCGCCTCACCGGTGCGGAGCGAGCGGCAGGCCGGAGCCCGGGAGCGCGGCAGGGCGCAGGCAGAGCCCAGGTCTGGGGAGGCGGAAAAACTCCAGGAAGTCTGGGCTTACCTGCAACTAATTAAAAAGGCTCGCCAATGAATTCTGGAGCACGACCTACGCGAGCTAAGTGCCAATCCTGAGCTCACTCTCAGCACTAAACGCACCGAAGTTTGCAAAATTACACCAGTGTAAACGAGGCGTCAACAAGAGCATAACCTAACCAAGAAGTTTTCTCTTTGTCTGATTTTAATGTAAGCTTTGCCATCCAGTGCTTCTCTCTCTCAGGTCTTCCCTCCCTTCAGGCATCCTCTATCCCTTTAAAAAATGCAACCACCACCAAATCCAAGCCTGCTTCTCCGTTCTTTGCATTTATATAACCAGACGAAACTTAACTAAAGACAGTTAAAATATACTGCTGTAGGAACAGTAAAAGAGAGGGGACTACAGAACCAACTTGACCCACGACTTAATGACCAAAAGAATTCAAGTAATGATGGTTGTGAGATATTAAAGTATTAACAGAAGTAGAAATAGCAATCTTCCTGAGCTAGTGGGCTGAATCTTAAAAGGCAAAGACAACCAAAACCTCTCTCTCAACTGTCTGACAAAATAAAACTTTTAATACTGGAGCAGAAGAGAAAAGGAAGAGGGATGGAGAACAAAGATACAAGAAATGATTGCCCACAGTGAAGAGGGGAGAAGAGAGCAATGCAGCAGTGTCCCATTCAGTAAGAAGGATTCATCAGAAGTTCGCAGTAAGTTAAACTTTCTAAGATCTGCCTAGGGTCCCTTTTTCCAAAACATTGCCCACTCCAGCTACTAGGTCAACCTAGGTACAGTGCCAAGCGTATATCCCTGGAGGGAACCATCTCTTCCATCAAAGCAATCTAAGTCATTTGGTTACAGGCACTGCTTAGGAGAAATAAGCTTTCTATCAGCTGGAGAGTTGCCAGGATGCTGAGATCTATCCCAAAACAGTTCTGGGAAGCAATCTTTAAGAATGTTTCCATTATCATATTACATTATATTATTTAATATGGTAGCAGCCCAGGTGACTTTGAATGTGACTTCAGACCCTCCTGTTCAGTACTCTCTCGCTGTTCACAGGAAAAGCTAACCACAAACTGCCGAGTTTTCAGAAGCACACAGTTGATGTACATGCTGCAAAGAAACGAATGGCTTAGCATACACCTGAAGTGGTGACATAGGTTGCTAGTTCAGGGTCATATCTCGCTATTATGAGGGTATCTGGCCCGACTTTCTTACTGCCACGACATTCACTCAATGGCAAACATCAACCAAATGTTTGATTTACCCTAGGATGGGCAATATTCACTTGTGGGATAATGATGACTTCGCTTCACATGAAAGAAAAAATAACCTAGGACCGTATCATGCTGCAGAAGTGGAGGCAGATTTGTGCTACTGAGAGAAGGCACCAAAATTCACTGAAGCTCTAGAAAGCCCTCAGATACTCTAACACAAACTGGTGACATTTTCAAAGAATTAAAGAAAAAACTGTTTGAGGTCATTTTAGGAGTTTAATTAGTCTCTCTGGTCCTGTTTGATTGGTTATATAGGCCCATTCCTGCTCTGCAGGCAAAGAGCTCTTGGTGCAGCCTGGCAGGGGGCATATTGCAAAAATAGGATTAAGCCACACACGTGCTTCCCTTGCTTCTCCTGTTGTTCAGATGCTGGGCCTTTATCAGCTACCAGCAACAGCGGCAAACAGTTGAGAACAGCCACATATGACCTTGGATTGTTGATAGCCCTTTTCCCAGTCAGACACCACATTACTGGCGAGGAGAATCAGTCAACAGCACTGCCTTGCTCAGAGGAATCTCCAGACACCCAAGGCCAGAGCTGCCATATCAGAGCAGTGGAAAGCTTCACCCATGGTAACAAAGACATCAGGCTTTGCTGAGGTGCCAATACAGTTTTCCTATAGCGTGTTTCATGTAGAATTCCACACCAATTGAACATTTTATCTGGAAAAAAAAGTACCCAGCACTGAAAAACATTTCACTTGTAATGAACTACATAACTTACTCATATAATCACTGTTTGCAAGTAAGGGGACCATCACAAACCTATGTTAACAAAACTTTTATGCCACACCATAGTTACCTGCATTTTCATATACACACCAGTCCATCATCAACCAGTCATTTATGATTTTTTTTAGAATTATTATATATATTTAGAATTATTAAATTTTTAGGTTATTTTTTCTTCTGATTTTAGGCACCATAAGTCACTAATAATATTTTTACTGTTGTTTTACACCCTACAAGAACAACACATCTGAAACACACTCAGTTACACATGCATTAAGTTCCAGCTTCAGGATTTTTACATTCCTACTTCGCTACTGATAGTTTTATTCAGACCCACCTGAAACAGAACAAGGAGGTTGCAAGAAAATATAAATACTTTAAAAGTATTTGGCATGAAAAACCTATGAGGGCACATTTTTAACAAGAGGTTGCCAACTGTTTGGACTGCAACACATTTAAAAAAGGCATATAAGCTTTGATATAAAACTATTGGTGTAAAATCTAAGCATTAACACAAGGCCTAAGTATGCTATTACTACAGAGTTAGAGCAAGCAGGTACAATCTACTACTTCACTTCCAGCCCCTGATACAGAACTGCAGCTGGTCTCTACCCAAGCAGAAGAAAAACAGTGTCATTTCTTTCCATTGTACTGGGAAGTGTCATGTCTAATAGATCATACTGATGCCCTCCTGATCCACCTCTATTCCAAACATTTTTACTATTTAGATAATGCAAGTGCATTGATACTTTCTGTAAGGTGTTAAAAAAAAATATTCCTGCTCACCCTGCAAAGCCTTATTTTGGCTGATTATCTTTCACTGTGAAAGAGTTTTTACCCTGTATTTATTGTTTCCTGCTTTCCTTTTTATCTTGTTAAGTTTTAATGTAGAGTTGTTAATTTCTGAAGTAAGGGAAAGCTAGGTTCTAACTTAAACATTCCTCAGCTCTTGAGAATTGGAAAGTGAAACAAACTAGACACTGACATGGAAAGCCACAAATCTAGTTTTGCTATGGAGGAAATGTACAAGACAAACTGTTGTTAGTCTATCAGAAGCCCTATTTTTTTTCCAGCTTCAATATTCCCATATATTTGCAGTGAAATACAACTTTATTTTTGTCAAATACATTAATATTCAAAGGACCAGATTCATACAGGTTTAAGTATGACAGCATGCTCTAATGTAGCTCGTTACAGTAAAACAGGGCCCCACATGCACAGATATCCTGCAACAGATTTGAAGTCTTACTCCCTTTTTATTTATTTTAAACTGTGCAGGAATCTCTCATACATGTTTCTTGTCAGCCCTCCTCCTCACTTTCTTTGATCTTTACCAATAGTTGGTTAGCTGAAAGAGGAGGGAAAGATAGCAGAGCGTCAATGTTACAGACTCAACACCAACCCTCTACAGACACATCACCAGAAATTTTACACAGTCAGCATAACAAAGATAACTACGGAGCTCCACAGCTTAAAAATTGGCATCAGCAACTCGTTCTTTGGAACTTTAGGAATTGTATTCTTAAAAAGTTAGGTTGATTTTTTATTTATTTTTTTAAGCAAAATTTCCCCTCTATAGCTACAGCAACAATTCTGGATGTCTTTAAGCTATCTTAGTTTCAGACCTGATTCTGACTTCCCAAAGTTTTAATTTTGTATTCACTATTCCATTTTCTGTCACATTACACCTGAATTGCATCTACGCTGAGGTCTGGACTCAAGCCTCTATTTTTTAATGGGATTTTATTATAAAGCAAGTATATTTTAACACTAAAGAGGAGTCTGGACTATTAAGATGTACATTGAGGCCTCGATCTGAAGCTTTCAGATCGAGTTTGGGGAGACAGACGTTTAAGATTTCAGACTCTGATTCAAGTGTCCCTCTCCCCAATTTAACAAACTGCTGAAAGTTTATTTAGAAAATTCTTTTATGTTATCATTGATTATTCTTAAGCTTCCCCAACAACAGAAAATAACATTAGGAACAAGCTGCCTCAGAAGGAGAATACAAATATTTACGGTAGCCACTGCAGTACAACTGTAACAGTAGGAAAAGGAATCTAATATTACAGACAGACAAATGCCCTGAAGAACACACATACAGTAACTATGGTTTCCTCTCCATGAGGAGAGGGACGTAGAGGGGTTGCCCTCTCTATTTAAGGCAAGGAAGCTGGTGAAGGGTCTGTAGAACAAGTCTTACGAGTTGCAGCTGAGGGCACTGGGGTGGTTTAATGTGGAGGAGACTCAGGGGGCATCTTGTTGCTCTCTACAACTGCCCAAACGGAGGTTGTAGGCGATGGGGGTAGGCCTCTTCTCCCAGGTAACTAGTGACAGGATAAGAGGAAACAGTCTCAAATTGAGCCAGGGGAGGTTTAGATTGACTGTTAGGAAAAAGTTCTTCACTGAAAGGGTGGTCAGGCATTGGAACAGGCTGCCCAGGGACATGGTGGAATCACCATCCCTGGAGGAGTTTGAAGCACACATAGGTGTCATGCTTCGCAGCATGTTTTAGCAGTGGACTTGGCAGTCCTGGTTAAATGGTTGGACTTGATGATCTCAATGGTCTTTCCCAACTTAAAGGATTTGATGGGTGTTACAGTTTAGATAGGACTAAACTGAGTTCCCATCACAAAGCACAAGATTTACACATCCAGAGACACAGGTCTGCCTGCCTTATTTCTTAAGTGAATAACTAGCTGGGAGAAAAAGAAAAGATAAAGAAAAAAGTTAACCCTTTAGGACTGCTTTTCACTCCCCTGCATTAAAAGTAGGAAAAGTATTTCTACACCTACATGCATTAATAGGATACAGAAGTGGCACCCTGATACATCTAAGATAGTGCTATGTCTCCTGTCTCCATCTATTCCTAGTGGGAGCTGAAAAGGAGTTTCTAAGGTGCCTTGAGTCTTGGAGGAAACAGTACAGATTAAGGCATAATTACATAGACAGATTTGACCCTCAAAAAAAGTTCGTCATCACCACTGTGGATGGAGTCTGGGGATTCTGCCTACCTATGGTTTTAACCCCTTTAAACACAGATTTCAAACATGACTTACTCTTGCCCATGAGTAGAAAAAAAAAATGTAATACCTTGCTAATCAATCTTATCTCTAATAAGCACAGAGCACACACTGCAATTACAATTTTAAGACAGGTTTAACATTTGGATTGAGCACAACAAATAGCACTCCGAGAAAAACATAAACTGCCACATCCAAAGAGAATGTTAACTTTGAATTTTGCTGTTGATTTGAACAGCTTCCCCTTTCCTTCATTCCTGATGAGACCACCTCAAAGAAAGGAATTAATATTTCACTGTGACTATCTGCTGACCCCACTATGGACATTTTTTTTTAATAGAGTAGGCAGAAGTGAGATGTTTAGACACAGCTTAAGAACAGTAACTTGTTTTCTTTCAGTATTCAAGCTTTCTTGTTTATAAAGTGTGTTTCTGTCTTTATAAGGCCAAAGGAACAAGAACTACCATAAGTAGACTCCTTTTGTAGCAGATACAGGAGTTCTACAGTTTATACAAAACCAGACTTTTTTCTTAACTACACTGAAAATAAGATTTAGCTAGAAAAATCTCACCTATTAACTTTTTTAGTTTACTATTACTTGTTAAATACTTTTTTCAGTATTTTTTATTAATAACACCTTCAATGGTTTCACCCCCTCTTCCATATAAATACAATAGAATTACAGTACTACAGCTTTTAATTTTTTTCTTTCCTTCTGTTGTTTTTTTTTTTTCCATTATTTTCAAAGCAATCTGTAACTTAAAATATCTTCCACTTTGTAAAAGTTCAGAGTAAGAAAAATAAAACCTGATGGGGTAGTTGAGGTGGAAAGGAAAACATCCACATAAACAGCAGCTTGGAATTAGTGAGGGGATAAGGCGGCACTAGCTCATTTTATTGCATTGATTGGCCAAACACCAGAGGAAAAATGCAAGGGGGAAATAAGACTCCTTTTGTTTAGCTATGCTTTAAATCCTGCTGAATAGAAACAGCTTTAAAAGTGTCATGAAATTGTTTTTCATTTCCCATCCAACTTTACTTTGGTAGAGAAAGGAAATAACAGAAAGGCACGGATTGACCTGCCTGAAATACCAGTTTAGGTCAAGCCTAACTTTAAAAGTTGATGACTGTAGATTTCAGTGGCCACATGCGGTACTGGTGTACACAAAATCAATCCTGGGAATCTACTGGTGTAAGTTACTGCAGTCAACATCACAGTGGAGGCCAGCCCTGATTCACATGCCCCCAAAGCACCCCAACAACTTGTGCCTGTGGAGCTAATCTGATACAAATTTCCCCAATCCCAACAGGCTCTCAGGCCAGAACTCTTCCTTTCAGAATAATTTCACTGATATTTTTAACAGAGGTAGCCACACTGATAAAAACCCTTAGGTAGAAACAAGCATTGCCTTATTTGTTAGGGAGTTTAGTTCATTTCCTTGTTTATTTTTTTAAACAAGTGTGGAGCAGCTTTGGAGTCAGGACACTTCCTTCTAACACAGGAGCCCCCGCAGGAAGCTCTGCCACAGAACTCTTGCCTCAGCCATTCTCTCACATCTAAGTCCTTGCATCAAGTTTTCTACAAAAGTTCAGGCTTTTGCTTGAGTTGACAGGCCTTTGCTGACACTGTTACTCTGTGCTGCCTCAACAGAACACAGCTAAGAACTTGTCAATGTTTATTATGAAATTCCAAGCAAAGGAGAAGGCTGATGGGATACTGCTTGATACAAAGCCCATATTTTTGCTACCACTGATGCTGCTTATTAGGCTATTTCTAGGACTGTCCTGTAAAGTCCTTGTGCCATGCCAAGAAAGACTGCCTAGTGCAGGATTTACCAGGCATAGATACAGGGCCAGATTCTCATCTTTCATGTTGTCCTGGTTTTGGCTGGGGTAGAGGTAATTTTCTTCTTAGTATCTGGTACAGTGCTGTGTTTTAGATTTAGTATGAGAATAATGTTGATAACATACTGATGTTTTAGTTGCTAAGTAGTGCTTACTCTAAATCAAATACTTTTTAAGTTTCCCACGCTCTGCCAGTGAGCAAGTGCAAAATAAGCTGGGAGGAAGCATGGCCACGACAGCTGACCTGAACTAGCCAAAGAAATATTCCATACCATAGAACATCATGCTAAATATATGAACTGGAGGGAGTTGGCCAGGACCCACTGATAGCTGCTTGGGGACTGGCTGGGCATCAGTCAGCAGGTGGTGAACAACTGTATTGTGCATCACTTGTTTGGTTTTTTTGGTTGGTTATTTTTTTCCCTCTTGGATTTTATTCCCTTCTCTCCCTCTCCTCTTCATAAAAATTATTATTGTTGTTATTATTTGTACTTTAATAATTAAACTGTTCTTATCTCAGCCCACAGGTTTTACCTTTTTCCAGTTCTCCTCCCTACCCCACCAAGGTGGGGAGCAAAGTGAGCTAGCAGCTGTGTGGTATTTAGTTGCTGGCTAGGGTTAAACCACAACATGTGCGCATTACTAACACCAGCCTAATGACTTCAGCAGTACTACTGCTACTATTTACCCCAATATCCACAAGAGTAGTACAGGCATCATTCCAAAACCCACAGTTAACAGCTGTTACCGGTGAGCAAAAGTAGGCTGTAGAGGCTCAAGCTTCCTAACTCGTATGCCCACGAACCACACACTCTTTCCCTCACATTGCTACAAGTAGCACTCATATATACTATGTATTTAATACACCTTCCATCTCGGCCTGGCAGGACAGGAAGGATTGCTAGTCAACAGCTGAGAGCAGAATACAAGTCTAAATAGAACACTGTCAAATAAAGCTTATGCTCTATCACGCCAACTGTGCCACAGGTAGAAAATCCAAGTTCCCTACCTCGCTATTCCTTCCAGTGTCTTCTTGCAGTGGTGGGGTTTTTTTATTTGTTGTAAAGGATAACAGTCAGCTAGGAGCGTACCAGCCTGTATATTTGGGGGGGAGGGGGAAAAAAAAAAAAAAAAAAAAAAAAAAAAAAGGCACTGGTATTTTTAACATCAGAAAAATTCCCACCAAACATACCTGAAGAAACCTCATAGCATTTATAAAGTTTTGGCACCTGTAATGCTCAGGAGTGATCAAGCACTGCATTTTTTAAACTGAGCAAAACTAGGTGTAAGCACAGTCACCTAAGGACACTGTCTTATACGCACTGAATTCTGCACTCACTTGCAAAAGCCAAAAGGTTTGCCCATCTCACAGCAGAATGCACCCACCAATCTGGTGTCTACGGCTCAAGCCCTTACAAAATGTGATTTAAAGGCATTAGAACAACTTTGATAAAATAAAAACATCTACAAAGAACAATATTGCAGCTGCTGCTGCAATGCTCCAGCTTGCACCAAGTAGAATAGCTTAACAAATTATTTTCTTATAGGAGATTCTCCCTGCCTGGCTCCTGCAAACATCAGCATCTCACTACAAAACACAAACAATGAGAATCCAGCTTTCAGGAACCCTGTGCAGCCAATGGCCACAAAATAAAGCCTTGCGATTGACCCTCACCCAGTTTATGACTCTTCAGAAATGGCATCAGCAAGCATAACTGACCTGTGTTCTCTTCCCCCCTTCGGCCCTGCAACAGCTTCCTATTCTTTCCTAGCCATTGGCTAGTTCTTCTCCAAGTTCTTTTTATTAAAACCTTTTCTCTCCCCACACAGTAATAATTCCTCCTAGCAATCATGACCATCCACTCTCATCATTCTCCTAGACAGACCAAATCCACTTAGGGGGAAGGATAGCACAGGACAGTCTGAAATGTACTTGCATTTGCTGTGGGTGAGAGGTGCTTATTGCTTAAGATCACTCTCATATCAGACAAGCAATGGATTCCCATACTCTATTTATAAACTTGGAATAATTCACTAGCTAACACTTTTCCCAGCTAAATAAATGCCCACCTCCTGAAATGGATTCAAACTTCTGGAGCATGGAGGTTACACAACAAGGGTCACTATGCAAAGCCTGTTTCCCCCATGCAGCTGTTTCCCTCACTCACACTCCCTCCTTCTGATTATTTAACATGAGAATCCCACTTGTATTCCAGATACAAACGTAAGCATGTTATATGCCAAAGCTGGGCGCTATTCCAGACTGGAGTGCTGGGGACATCCAAGTCTGGCCTACTTGTCAGCAAAGCATCAAGAATGCTGGGACAATAGGCATTCATTTTGCAGTCAATGCAAGGGTTTGTTTTTTTCCAAAAAAAAAAATAATAAATATATATATACTCCAACCCACCAGCAAAGCTTTGTTTCCAGGCCATATTCTTACACAAATATCATAATACCTCTGCTTATATGTTTATGGAAGACCTATGCTGTTTTCAAAAAAACCCTGTCAAGAAAAGTAGATCCTAGTTCAGCAAGGCACTAAAACACTAGTCTACACATAATCATTGATACTATTCATTTGCTAAAGGTGGGCTATACCATTAAATACCTTGTTGGGGAAACAGGACTGGGAAGAGAAGCAAAAGAGGTATCAGACAGGACTGGAAAATAATTTAGGAAGCAATGGCTGCTGAGGCTTGGATACTGCAAAGAAAGAAACTAGAATCAGAGTAGGATTATATAGCTAATACAGAGTCACTAAGGGATAAGAGCCCATAACTAGAGTACATCTTGAAAAAGCAGGCTGTAGTATTTTTGAGTGCTGCAATATAGCTGCGTAAGCCTAGATTCACACAGCCTAAATTCCATACAGGTCCCTGTGTCTAGTGTTTCCTATTAGGTAACTCTGGGGTTTATTGGATTCAGGGGCCTAGCTTTAGTCTCCTTAAGGCTGAATGTTTGGGCTACAGATGTTAAAAACAAACAAACAGAAAAATCCCTGCCAGTCAGGTTCTGCTCCCATTTGTAATATGCAATTCTAACCCAAAGGCTTGGTTCTGCCAAAGTTGGCTTTAACAGAAAGAAGGGTTGTCCAATGTTGTCACAATCAAATTCAGTTTATACTGCCAGTAAGATTTATTTTGCATATAGTGGTGTAAAACAAAGCAGAACATTATCTATGTTTTGTATAGAAGTTTTAAAACATATGCATGCTGCCATTGAAATCTGTGCAAGTTTCTATATACTGTTCTTGTAAAGTCAACCTAGCAGAGAAATTGGTACTGACCTGAAAAGAACTGGCATTTCTTTATATCCGTAAGTGCTGAATTTAGCCTATATACAGTATGTCTTTATGAAAGCATGACCTTAATAAAAAGGGATACTCTGAAAGAAATCTGCTAACAGCAATACACATAATTCATCCGTCCTACTACACAGCAGTCGCTGAATTTATCTGCTAACTCCCCAAAAATACGGCACAAGTGGGTGTGTCAGAATTAAAACTCGATGCGTACAACGCACAGTGCCTACCCACGGGCGTGGATCGTTGAAGGCCACGGAAAATCCTCTACGGCACATTCCTCCCTCCTCACCCTTCCAGCCCGGGGCTCAGCGCCCGCGCACCCGAAGCGGCGGAGCCCGGCGCTGGGGCGCCCCCTGGCGGCTCCCGGGCCGCGCTGGGCGGGGACGCTCCTTACCAGCCCTACGGCCAAACAAACAGGTAAGCGAAGAGCCACACCCCTCACGTCAACGCCCCCCTTCGGCGGCAGCAAGTACAGCGCTCCCCAGCGGACGCCGGCAACGCCTTTGCGCTCAGCCGCGCCCGGGGAACGCGCTCCCACGGCGGGACGTGTCCCCGCCACGCTGCGGGAGTGCCACAGGCGTGCGGGGACCCCCGGCGGCACAGCCAGCGCTGCAGCAGCCACCCTCGCAGATACCTCCTGCTCCCGGCCCGCCTAGCCCAAAGGCTTCCCCCAGAAAAGGGGGGTGGGGTTCGGGCAGGTCGGTTTTTTGTAAACAGGGATGAGAGAGGGGAAACGGGATAAACACCTTTTTTAAGTTTCGGCGTTTGAACAATTTAAGCATTTCCAACAGCGAGAGCAAACAAGGTATCTCCCATGTAAGATCAAGTAAGGTCGAGTGACTGCACGCCTTCGTGGCTTTGAAATCCAGATGACTCAGTGAATTCAGTGTCAGGTATGCGGCCTCACAAATTTTCTGTGGAAAACACACCCACAACTGCATAAGCCACAAAAAATGCCATCAGAAACCTGTTGGGATGTGGCAACTAAACTCCCAAGGCTTCCCTCGGTATTTCTGCAGTATTTGTTCCTTATCCAGAAGTTACTGCTGCATCAGGGAGGGAAGGGCAGGACGTCGCTGCTCTCCATTTTCTCTGCTAACGTACGAGAGCAGCAGGGCAGGGGAGAGTGGGAGAAAGGACTCGGCCCTGCAGTGAAAACTGTACTTCAACAGAATCCACACAAAGGAGCTGAACTGAAACTCTGAAGACAACATTTGTTCCGGCACCTTCAACATTTTTTTGAGGGCTTGACTTTGCAACCTTAGTATTACTTCTATTTTTTAATATATCATATCTATGCTATTAGACCTATACATAGCTGTGATGGATTCTGCTTTTGCCTAGAACTCTGTATATGTGCAGTAGCACTAGGACAAAGAGGTTACACCTCAAGACTTGTACTTTGACCACTCTTTGGACATACACACCCACAGTCCCTCTCCTGCATTTGGGCACGCACACGCAAGCATGAACAGAGATCTACAGAGTATCACTTAACCTTTGAAGTCAGGCTGTAAGCTTCAGGATGATCTCAAAACTACATCTGAAAACAACTTTTTTAAAAAAATAATCAGCACTATATACACAGCAGCATTAGTTTTTCTTTTCACTTCACTAGTACAAAGAGAATACCTTGAAAGCCAATTTTGGAAGTGTTTTAACTGCTTTTGCTCTGTTCACTTGAAATCATAGTTCTGTTTGTAACACTTTAATTATTCATACAGCAGCCAACTCTGATTTTATAGGGATGATGATGATGCTTCAGGTGAAGAACAAACAGAAGGATCAGAGGAACACCTACACAGAAAGTAGTGTTTTCATGCCAAAATTTTTGTTCAGGAAAAATCAGATAAGAGAAGGATGAAAAAAAAAAAAATGTATAAACTTTATGGTAAAGTTTAATATTTTTTCACCATACACTGATCTTTAAAGAAAGATTAACAACCTGTAGTCAGGTTCCCTCAGGATTTACTATGTATCTCTCTCAAATAGCAGGGGACTTGTTAGTCACTGCCTATAGAGCCAAGGAAGCATGCAAGACATTCATTTAGTTGAAACCTTATATCACAAAGCCAGTTACAGTATTTAAACTTATTTCTTCCATAGATCCGAGAAGGCAATACTCAGTTTATAAGACTCCCAAAAAAGCTAAACCCAACAATATCAGCCAGGAAATCCTTGACAATTAAAACTCATGATTTCAAGATCAGATACTTCTTATTTTAAGAGTCTATACATTACGGCACTGTTTCCAACCACCAAAGCAGTTTCAAGCTTATATGGACAGATCTTTTCCTTACAGCAGAAAAACACCCCATCAACAATTAATGCTTTTTTTTCCTTTTTCTTTTCCTCCAGTCCACAAAACGCTTCCCCCAAGAACAAAGGTTACACAAAACATTCAGCCCAACCAATTGTCTAAAGTGGCGGGGGAACCCACAAACAAAACCAAAATTCTTTAGCAGTCTAAACATCCCCAGTCCTTCCACTTAGCCCAACTTCTACTGAAATAGACGTAGTCTGCAGGACAACCCTGTGAAAAGGATACCATGGTTAAACAGCTTGTCACTGGCCCTGGCATTAACGCACCTAGCACTACTCTTAGAGCATGACATTTCAGCTGTCACACAAATACAGAGCAAATTCCTGCTTTTCCACTTTCCCAACCCTTCACACCACAGATAGGTGGCAGGGTAGGATGACATACTATCTGTCATCCAGCCTGACAAAAAGCCAGTGGCAGTAACCAGCCCAGACCACTGCCCATGAAAAGGGGCATGCATGCAAATAGTCTCCTACAGGAAAGCAGGTGGTGTGGTGGGTTGAAACGAAATGCAGTGGAAAAGCCAAATAAATGAATTCTTCTAATTTGTTCATTAACATCAGGAATATCAAAGGACATAGCCAAGTTACTACACCCAAAAAATAACAAGATGGTGCCTGATTCATCCCTCAGATTAACTTAGGTAGTCACACCACAATTCTGGCCCAGAATACTTACAAATTACCAGAAATTCTGACATGCATATTATTTTGATACTTTAAGTCAATGGGTTGTTTTGGCTCAGCAAAATGAAGGAGGGCACTTTGTCTCTCTCAGATTTGAATGTTCTTAGATTAGAAACCTTTAAATGCCATTCCAGGATTTAGCACCTAATCCACATTCCATAAAAATAATTCCAGAGAATTAAATAGGCTTTGCATCTATTGGGGGGCATATTCCTACTCTGCAGCCAGTCTTGCCTACTCACTAACTACACCATGATGCACAGCAAATCTGGAGCTGTCGGAGCTGTCTACAGTTGGTTCGGTTGGCCAGCTGAGCAAGCTTGGGTCAAGTTACCACAACAAAGTACACTAGCCAAGTGTCATGCTTACTATAAACTCTACAGGTGTGCAAAGCTGCACATAACTCGGCACAAGAAAGGAGCTGCTGGCCCATCAAACAGGATTTATTGTCTCAGGCACTGTTCNNNNCAGGTGTAGCAGTGCTAATTACACAGCCAGAGGTTGATGCTGACTTAGCTACCCTTCCACTGCTGCCATCATCCCAAAGCTGTCATGCAAACACAACATAAACACTGGTCACATCTCTGAACTCAGAAAACAGAAGAGGAAACGGTTGCACAAGCCAGCATACACTGTTAATAACATTTTAGAAATACTGCAGAGGTGATTTTAAATTGGAATATTTATGAATTCATTCCTCCTAATGAGTAGGATACATCTAACATGTTAAGACTAGTACAGTTTAGATAAAATAATGTCTTTGTGGCATTGCCTATATCCTTAGATTATATCTACTTTAACACAACTAATAGAATGTACTCATGGCACACATTCAGCAAGCAATCTGAAAGCCATGCATTTCTTCTACACCACACCTTACATACTGCAGCTTACCACAGGCCAGTAGTACAAGAGATACACAAAGAATGTGGCTGTCCCTAAAGAGGATAAGAGCTGGCTACTTGCAATTAAAAATAATTTGTGCTGCAGAATTTGGGTATATGCTACATACAAAACTTTTAATAACATCTTTTCCAGTTCCTGCTTGCCACTACCAGCAACAGTCAGAAAGAAATCAGGGTCACTTCGTAACCTTTTTCCAGTGAAACTTATCTTTCCATGAAACCATTCCACACCAATTCAGAAAGCCTGTAACCATTTAATAGCAGTCACATTACATTTCTAGTGCATTCCAAGTTATTTCACCAGCACCAAAACCACGAACCTGGAAGTAATGGATTTCTTCCAAGCTCTCCCCTGAAGCTCCCCTCAGTCCACTGAAAGGGCACTGTAAGGTGGTAGACTGTCTCAGTAACCGTTTCCAATTGACTTGCAGAGAAGCTTGGGAACTGAACTTTATTCTTCCCACATAACTGAACTCAGTAGGAGTAATCTTTCCTATTCTATTTTGGAGGTTTTCAGAAGATTGGGGTGGGAGGAACTGACTTTTAAGACATTAAATGGCAGGTACAATGTGTGATAAAATAACATACATTAAAAAATCCTAACTTTGCATATCCAACTTCAGTCTCTGAACTACTATTATCAGTCAAGAACAAGCTCTTGGGGTATAACCAGAAATTATTTGAGACAGCTCACTATTGAGCCACAAGCCAAAGACAGCACGCTCTGGGCACTGTGCCCATAACATAAGAACCTATAGCATGCCTAATTTCTCAATACTCTGTACGGTTTGTTAGAGCTAGAAAAGGCACAAAGAAGGATGACATGGATGGTCAAAAGGTATACAACAATTTCTGTACAGTAAATTTGTACAAGAAAAAGTGTTTTTTTAAAAAAAGAAGATATTCACTCCTTAGGCTGGAAAAGATGGCTGATGTGTGTTATATCAGAACTCTATAAAGTCATGACTGCTGAAAGGAGCATAGCATTTTCAATCTGTCCTAAACCAAGGATTTTTGGGTGTCAAAATTTCTAAAAGGTGGGTTCAAAATTAACACAGGAGGTATTTATTCACATAGTTAACAATTAAGTTATGGAATTATTTGTCAGAAGGTGCTGTGCCTGCAAAAATTGTGCACACTAAAAAAAGAGGTTTATGCAGTAAAAATACATCAATAACATCAGTCTTTTGGGATGAAATTTTTTTAAATCCTTCCAGATGAGATCCTGGACCACTAGATGCGTAAGACTTAAGATAACAGTTTACCAGTAACAGGGAAGACAATGATGTTCTAAATAGAAACAACATACCAGTCTAGATGCAACGATACACTTAAGTATCATGATATTCTATACTGTAAAGGCAAGGCACATAATTTTCAATTTTAGTTTCATTTCTGGAATTTAAGACTTTTTTTGGAGACAAATGTCTACTTTGCAACCTACCACTTACTGATTTAATCAACCCCTGCTATTTCAAATTGAAAGATCCATACACATACACATTTTGGGGGTTGTGTGGTTTTTGTTTGTGTTTTTTTTTGGGGGGGGTTATGCTTTGCTTTTCATTGATAAGCAACTGTGGGTTTGATTGTTTAGTAAAATTTCTAAGGCCATCTGATTTTCTTCAACGACACTAGCATTATCCTTCAGTACAATCACTGCTTACATTACTCTGTATATACCTATGGACTTCCAAGTACATACAGTATATACACTGTCCCCAAGGGAGGGCAGAGAAAAAACCAAGAATAAATAACAGGTCTACACCCAATTGTAATGTTTATCTTTAAAGTCCTGCTTTCAGTAACTTACCCATTATAAGCTTTTTAGCCTCCTCTCATGGTATACTCCTGCACAGCAAGCGTTTCCCATGTGCAACTATCAATGAACAGATTCTTCAGTACCTTGGAAAGTCTGCCCCATAGCATAATCTCTTTGGACTGAATTCAACGTACATCAAAAAGAATGCCAAACCAAAATATAGAAGACCCTCAAAATATTTTCCCCTCACTTCTTTCATCTCCACTTCTTTTTTTTTTTTTTTTTTTTTTTAAGGAATAAACCTGTCAAAACAGTTGTTTTTATAATTTCTACAAAAAAGGATCCTCCCTCATTTCACAGGACTGAGACTGGTGA
>JAVJGJ010000060.1:50475538-50532783 GCA_035590215.1 Microhierax caerulescens | reverse complement strand
TGAATTCAACGAACAACAAAAACAATGCCAAAACAAAATATAGAACACCCTCAAAATATTTTCCCCTCACTTCTTTAATCTCCCATTGTTTTTTTTTTTTTTTTTTTTTTGAAGGAAGAAACCTGTCAAAACAGTTGTTTTTAGAATTTCTACCAAAAAGGATCCTCCCTCATTTCACAGGACTGAGACTGGTGACTGCATGAATGGATGCAACTGCCTGTGAGAAAGGTTACTAAATACCCGTGTTCCTCCTAGAAGAAATATTTAGAGGACAACCTCCTCAAGTCAGAAGTACTTCTCTGTTGGACACTGTTGGCATGCAGAGCCACACCATACAAAGACATACATCTGCTATTTTAATTTTATCCAGAACCTGTGGAAGCAATTTTACTTCACTGACTTACCACCATAGAGTGCTCATCCTTTATCTTACTTCCACGAGAGAAGTTCTTCTAGACCTTGGCCTTACACACACTTGGTGATCGTACCTTCCTTTTCTTTCACACTTGACATTCTGAACAGAGATGATAAAATACGTTCAGTATTCAAGGTGAGGATGCTCTACCAGTTGACATAATTGCACCATCCGTTAGCTTTAGGAAAGCAGGCATGGTTTATAAAGAAAAAAAAAAAAAAAAAAAGCATGATGATTAATCAACTTACATGCAATTGTTACCCAGGTAGGGAAAAAAAAAAAAGAAAGAGAAAAAAACCCAAATAAACTAAACACCGCACACAATTGCATCTTGCTGGGTAATTAATACAGCTTAAACCCCATGGTCTGATAGCTTCCTAAAGCCTCTAGAAGCTCTTAACCATTTCATACAGAGCTCAGCCATCCTTCCCGATTTCCCACAAGGTTATAGTACAGAACTTGTATTATCCTGCAACCAGTTACTGTAGCTATTCTTTCCCTGGTACCTGCAGAGCTTTCCAGCTCCCAATTAGAAAGTGCCTTGCTCAGGGAAATGATAGCCCAACCAAGCCCATAAACCATCTTCTATATCCTACCTCCTCGCTCAATTTCCATCCAATTAAGCTGAGAGCTAAAGTTTTGTTGGTTGGGGTTTTGTTGTGGTTTGGTGTTTGTTGTTGGGGGGTTTTTTGGAACTGCAAACATATATTACATCTTGTATGTAAAACAATTCAGTTCCACAAAGCACACAAGCAGTTTCAGTTGTCTTTAGACTTCTGAAAACCTTACAAAATACTGCTAAGAATAAGACTACCCTATCTGCAATTTTGGTTTTAGTGATTTATCTAGTATTTCTTTCCAGAAACAGTTCATTGTTTCCATGTAAGTGTTGTATGACTTGAACTAAAATACCTTTTTATTTCGGGGGGGGGTGGGGGGGGTGGGGGGTGTCCACAGGTACACAGAAATGGCAGATCATAAACTGTGCAGAAAGTTAATTCTTTTAGTTTGTAGATACAGGACAGATCCTGCAGTGCTACTCCCACGGGCAGACTTCTGCACTAGGCACATGTATTGTATCTGCAGGCTGATGTCTATACTGGCAATTGCAACTGACCACAGCTCACTGTTCCTGGCTTCTATTCAGTGCCCAAAAGGGAAGCAGTCTGAAAAATCAGGCTCTAGAAGGGCTCCATGAAGCAGAGTATCTATGCAGCCACCTACGAGATGTGAAACAGGCCTTCCAGCAGATTGAAGGCAATGCTAAGGCCAATCATCAATACCAATATACACATGCAATTAGAACAACCAAAGACACAGTATCTAAGCATAAAATTTAGGATTGAGGCCACAATGACACATCTGGAAGTATCCAGAATATGAAACAGCATATAAATAGTAACCAAAACACAGTGGACAATGTACAGTATCATTATAAGACTAGGTATCTGTAGATTGGTATCTTTTAACTTCCCCTCAAACCCTTCCCTTCCCCCCCCACCAAATAAATCAAAGAATCCACACATACCCTCTACAGAATGTACTGATATATGGAGACTGCTTTCCCATGGTAACCTTCACTCCTCCCATCTTTCTTCCTTCAGGATGTGCTCCTGGAAGACCTGAAAAGAAACTTACTCTTGATACTTCACACCTCAATAACAGGAAGCCTCCCACTTAGTCTGCATACACTGAGCTGAGCTTCATCCTCCTCCTCCTGCCGTGTTCTCCCTGACAGAGAATTCAGAAGGAAGAGTTCTTCTCATAAAACTTTCATTCCCTTTTCTTAAAAAAAAACAACCAAAAAACACCAAAAAAACCAACACTTGAAACAAGAAATTCCACCACACATCTTCAAAGACAACGATGCAGGGGGAGACTAAGCAAGTCACTCTTGCATCATTCAGATGGTACTTTTACAAAGGGTACATCTACAGCACGAGGCATACAAGATCATCGAGGAAGCTCGTGCTCCAAGACAGCACTGTATTCACCGTGCATTTCTGCGAACCACACTCACATGATTATAATGCTTGCTGCACACAAGTCTCACCAATTACTTTCCTTTGGAAGTGACCAGGATATAGACTTTGAGAAATGAAGTGTTAGTAGCCCTGTGACACTGTCTTTAGTTAAGTTGCTATAAACTTCAAAGATAAAGTGTAGCTTTCGGAAAGCAAAACACTGATTTTCAGATTGACATTTCTGGAGAAGGGCTTTTTTCCTGCATTATCATTGGTCCTTACATCTGTTCAAAGCTTTGTGTATTTAATACAAAAATCTACTAAAAAGATGATTCCTATGGTCTGTGTCACCAATTTTTCTTCCAGTGGGAAATCAACTGCCAGAGCCTTGACATCGGCTATTGCTGTGTAAAAGCAAAACAGTTCATCTCTCTCTGTATGGAAGTACAGCCTTACATCTGAAGCAGGCAAGGGAGAATATGAAGCAGCACAAAAGATTTTGACCCCAAAAGAAAATACTTCCTTGGAGACACTGACCAGTTCTTTTCACTGGCAATTTTTAAATACGAGGCTAGAATCAATCTCATAACTGCAAAGCACTTTGTGTATTAGAGACCCATAAGCTGAACAAATGAGCCTGGAGGAAAACTGAACAAGCTGCCACTACCCTAAAGACAGTATTATTTATACCATGAGCTTAACCTTCCAATGCAGATCCTAAGTTTTGCCCGTAGGAAGAGGCAGGACAGCATTATTCAACACAGGTTTCTTCAAAAGACCACACCATCAGGATATCCTACTTTACAATGGCTCTGCAAGGAATATAAAGTCTAGTTCCGTGCTCTGGCAGTGTAAAGCCTTGTTACCATCCTTACCTGCTTGACAGATCATTTTACCATCTACACACACAGTCTTTTACAAAAAAAAAAAAGATTTTACAGAAGCACTAAAATTATTACCAAAGGGGCCATCTGTTGTTTTGTGCTGACAGATATCAGACCTACAGCACCACAGGAAACATGGCAGAGCACAGGCACCTCTGTGGCCAAAATCATCTGCAAATCTCATGTCTTCAAATTTGCATTCTCTCCACCCACACACAGAAATATGCAGTAATGACATCTTGGTTTTGTAGACTGAGATACATTCACCTATGTGTATACACACACACACACACAATTTACATATTGCTACACCACCTGCAGAAGAGGTGAATATTGCCAACTTTTTTAATAAATCTTAGATTGGGCCCAGAAGTAATAAGAAAAGTAGTCAAAAAACAACAAGAGGCATTTTAAAGTGTTAGGTAACTGTTCATACCACACACAAACAATATTTACAATATTCAGGTAAAACATCAAAAACATTCAAAAAGGACGTCACAGGTATCTAGCACTTCGCAATCTGAAGGACAGCATGCTATTTTTGAAGAGAAACGTAGTGTTAAAGCACAGCCATTTCTGGAACAGGGACTTAGAGAAACTAGCTGGTACACAGAAGCCTGTGCTACATCACAGGAGTAGCAAGTTTTTTTTACAGCAAAAACTGAAGGATTTTTAACAGCTACTTTAAGATATACACAGTATAACTTATATAGTATAAAATGCACAGTAACCTGCATAACATTCAGCACCAGAGTCTGGATTTCAGCTTGTCAACCTAGGGAGTGAGATTTCAAATATAAATCCACATATGCACAATGGAAGTGAGTTACTATCACAATAGAGTGCCTTACCTTCCGAATTCCCAACTTTAGTCTGTTTTTTCACTCTATAAAGTAACTCAGTAGACAAATCATTTCAGTCATTTGACTTTGTACACAACAGAGCCAAGCTGTTGATAATAACAAGTACAGGTACATCTTTTCTGTGTATTTAAGACCAGGCGCCTGTCCTGCAATAACAGATTTTATACACAAGTATAGCAGCCTAGTAGTAGAATACTTCGGATTCTTGGGTTCTAATACCCAAGAAACTACAGCAGGAAACACTCGCATGTGATAAACGATTGCATTTCTCAACAAATCAGCAACAGCAGCCACCAGACTGGCCATTCTGTACTCACTAGGTTACTGCTACAGGGATCAGGGATCCCTGCAACTGTTCCCTTAACATCTAATAGGATTCAGGTTCGGGTTTTTTGGTTTGTTGTTGTGTTTGGGGAATTTATTTGCTTGGCTTTTTTCCTCCATTCAGCTCCAAGTGACAGCAGCAACACAGCTCTAGTGTTGTACTGGGCTAGTGCAGTCACTAGTCAGGAAGTGACATGCAGTCACTGAGGTAGCAAACACAGCCTAGTCATCTGTACCTCCCATGGGAGAGCACAGAAAATGACAAGCAGAAGTCTCCAGTAAAAACCCATCTCTGAGACCCATCTCCTGCAATGTGGCAGCCTATTAAATAAAGAGCCATAACACCACAGCTTCCTTTCTAGCAATATACAAACCACAAATTTTTGGCACCCACTTAAGCCTGCATATTCTACAGTCAATCCTCTGATTATAATCAGAAGCCGTAAAGTCCCTCCACCAATGCCAGCACAAGTATAACCTAAATATCTTCATTACCGTGTTTTAGCAAAACCTTCCCAAGCACCTAAATAATTTTAAGATGGAACTTAATTCTGGTAAATTTTACATACAAATTGTTGAGACTTTTTATTCCTTTTGACACCGCAGAAAAACAAAATTAATTAATCAGAAGAATATTCAGTAAATTATATCTGAACACTTCCATTAAGAACTGCAGCATTGGAAAGATAAAGGTTTGACCAGAATATTTCTTACTGCAAAGGATACCTGAAAGGAAAAGACTGCAGATGTAGTCTCAGAGCACAATTTGACTTTATATCAATGGATTAACTTAAAGAAACATATACGCATATATATAAAATACTACGAGCTAATATATACAGAACCTACCACGAAGTTTCCAGGAGTCACTTATTAGCATACAAGTACTCCTGAAGATATTAACAGCCAGAACTACTGGATTTTAAAAAAAGCCAACAAAACTAGTAGCTAAAGTAATGATATAAACTGTGAAATTCCAGTTTCATTTTCCAGCTTTTCAGGGTTTTTTTCATGACCTGTGACCTACAGGGGAGACAAAGCTGATCTATCAGGAGAAAGAAACTTCACCTTCTTACTTGGCAAGAAATGTGGTTAAAATATGTAACATCAGTGCCCCTAGACCTTAGAGCTATAAATACAAATAAATACAGTTTAAGTAGTGTTGCAAAGGGATTCGTTGGTGTACTTCTGCTTTTTAAATTGATTTTTATAGGAATTCGATACTTCGTGCAAAACAGAGCCTGAAGAAATACTCCAGAGAGCCAAGAGACGGCGATTTTGTGCAAGTGCACCACTGCCCTCTCCTGGGGTGCATCAGATCTGCTCCCGTATTGACACCACCCAGCCGACCCGGACGGGAGGTGCAACTCAGGACCCATCAGGTCCGCTTTGAGAGCTTGAGATTTAACACACGCACCCACAAAAAAACAAAAAAAAAGCAAACAACTACACACACAAAGAATAAACACAGCAAGTTATTGAACATTATATAAACTGCAATAATTCATCACCTTAAATGCTACAGCAGTTTGTTCATTCCTCCATGACCTGATGCAGGAGAACCCAAAAGTGATATCCAGCATCAACAGCAGAGCTAGCCTGTGGGACAGCAGAATATTCTGAGAATCAAGAAGTCAAAGAGCAGTTTTCATATTCAAAAACATTAAAAGCTTTGACATTATTACTGCAGGACTACTGCAGCTCATAATGCAAAGAGTAAGCGTACAAAGTTACATAGGTCTTAATGTAATCGCTTTGATTTCAGCAGCATCAGAACAAGGATATATTTTACTGTCAGAAAAACGCTTTTGATCACCCTGCACAAACCCAGGTTAATTCATGGGCCCACATAAGCTTTGGTAAATGGGAGGTGTAATTAGTTGCCTTATGTAAACTAAGCTTTAACTGGCAGAATGCACAGTTTTAGCCCCAAAAAAGCACAAGACAAAATACATAGCTTAAGCCTCATCTTACAGAAGAAGAGTTTAAGCAAACTAATTTTAGTTTTCAGATGTGACTACCATGAATGAATATAGGTTCAGGTACTGCAGTTCAACTGAAAGGCAGCTCGCTAAACTGCAATAATCCCAATCCTATGGCTGAACCATAAATTCTAATTTTATTATCAAAGTTAAAAACATTTACAGACTGTTTTAATGCAATTTAAAATTATCTTTTAAATGTAACTAATAAATATAGCCTGAACATATGTATTTAATGGACTGCACAGGCATAAACCCACTTCCTCAAGTCAAATAGATAGAAAAACAGCCAGAGCAAATGGAGCACACAACTTGACGGCAGAGTGCATTCTATGGGCCAGGATGGCCTTGACATACCCAAGAAATGCCCTGAGAAGAAAAGCATACAATTGCAGCCAGCCCAAGCACAGCCAGTTCCACAAACCCAGACTGAAAACTGACCCACACAGTAGTTTTCAAAATGAAACTCCTCCATCCATTTTGATCATAAGCTTCATGAAAGTTAACACTGTCGTGTAGCTGTAAAACATAAAACTCTCAAATACCAGTACAGCCTGTAAAACATATCCAACAGTAGAAAGGCCTCAGCTGAGTAGTCATATATTCAGGTTTTTGGAATACGCTTCAAGAAAAGATGTGTTCCCCATGGCAAGAGTCCAAGAAGGAAGCAAGAATGATCAGAGTTAAGAGTATTCGTCATCATTCTTTAGCCTCTCTAATCAAAAGAAAAAGACTCAAGCGGGACAGCAATACCGATTTTCCAATATGGAATACGATTGCAGAGAGCAAGGTCATATATTGTTTTCTATACCCACAGAAGGCAGAAGAAATAGCAGTAATGGTTTAAAATTGCAGCAATAAGCATTCAGGTAACATCAGAAAATCTTTCAGTGAGAGATATAATAAAATAATCAGAATAAACCAAAGCAAAAAGCTTTAAGAGGTTAGACAAACAATTGCTAAGGAACAATGTAGGGGTGGTGCATGTATTTTATTTGTATATTTTATTTAAATACACACATGGAAACCCAGTGATCTCCGAAATACTTTCCAGTCTAACCTTGTCCATGAATTTCCATAGTAAGTGTACACAAGTGACAAAACAAATCGTTTAACATACTTCTTCCCCAGTGGTAATTCTATTTCAGTGGAGTCAAATCCACAGCTTACAAGCAGTATACTGGCCACGGAACCTGAAACATCGCTCCCTGGCATCAGAAATTAAAAAGATGAAACAAAGCCAACAAAAGAAGCAGAGTATAACATTACTTGCAAACCATTAGATATCCCTGAATTACTACCCACAAGCCAGCTAACAGCAGGATAAAAAAAACATTCCCTAGATTTCTGTCATCCATAGGTGTATCAACATAAAATTTACATACAGATCATCAAGGACCAATATCATATAAACCATGGTTTTGAATCCTGTCTACACCAGTGACAGTATTAACAATGGTTCACAGAAAGGGTTGCTGATGCAGCTTTCTACAGGCACTTTTACCCTCCTCCTGTTACTGTTTTAAAAATCAAAATTGTCTTGTGGAAGCTAATTAGTATCACTAAACCACTATGAGAAAGAGGCCTACAACAAAAAAATGCTTTGGAATTAGACCATGCTGGTTGTCTGCCTTGCAAAGACAAAGAAATAGAGCTCTCAAACTACACGAGCTACAGGTGAATTCTCCAGCTGTTCCTATCCTTAAAGGCATGCTTTCCTGAGCTATTTTTAGCTCTATGAATTTTGAACTTAAAACACAGATCAAGTGAGACACAAAACAAAATACTATCTCCCAAAACTTACTCTCCTGCCAAGTACCCACAGCAAACTTATATGAGGTCTAAACATTGAAAGGAACAAGTAAAAATACATTGCCTATTTCCCCAATACTGGCATTTTCTTATTTAAAATTATTGAGGTGACAAAACAAACTCTAAGTTTTTGGAAGAATGACTAAAACCCTGGGTTTCCTTTTTTTTTATTTTTTTTTATTTTGTAAGGTATAGCTCATGTTTTGCTGTAACCTTAATCATCCATTAGATTAATAAATATCTTTACCATACTGGTTTAATTTTTTTTAACTCCTAAATACTGTATAAGCAGGAAGGGGAGGAGGAAAGCCACTGTACAAAGTCGGCTTAAGGACACCTTTAGTAAAAGACTGAGGAGCTTCTTACAGTGACTGCAAAGAGACTGTAGTAACCACTACATCCTTTTGTCGCTCTTTCAGCTTTTGCTGACCAACCGAGGAGTTGCTACCGATTGCTGCAGCCTCGAGGTTTTCTCTCCCACCTTGTCCGTTTGCTGCATGCTTCCCAAAGCTACCCTAGCACCAGCGCCCCAGTACCACCAATCTAACTGTTCGTTGCCCAGCAGTAGAAGGCTCAAAAAAATATTTAAGCATCAAGAGGCCTCAGGTGGGAGGGTCACTTTAGAGCCACCACTCTCTTTTCTAAATTCTTCAGGGATTTAGAGAGGTTGCAACAGCTTCTAGCCCCCGGCTGCCAACGGATGGCACTTACTCAAGCAGCAACCCAGAGAAGGCAGCAGCGGTACCCTTCCCGTGGCACGCATCTCTGCCTCCTTCCGCACCACACCCCGCAAACCCACTGCCTTCAGGCCCAAGCCGTGGAGCAAAGAAGCGTTTCCCCTCACAGAGCTCAGCTACCTTCCCGCTCTCTCCCCGCCACCGCCGCGCCCCCCTGCCCGCCCAGACGGGGTGTCCCGCCCCAGCAGCCCCTCAGCCCCACGCTCGGCCCGCAGCAGGCGGCCTGGCCCCTCACCTCAGCGCCCCGCCCCGCCCCGCCCGCGGGGCCCGGCGCTGCCCCGCACACAGGAACGCGCCCCTGGCCGCTGACCGGCCGCTCCCCTCAGGCGCTCCCGCCCCTCAGCCACCCCAAGGCTGCCCCTCCTCTGGCCCGCGATGCCTGCCTACCATGCTAAACGACGCCTCTTTTGCCAAAAACTCCATTCCTACACCCCCGCGCTCCCCTATTCAGGTTTTATTTGCAGGGCCCGCCCGCTCCATCCCGCGGTCGCCGCCGCCCGCCTGGCCCGCAGCGCCTCAGGCAGTCACCGCCCCTGCACGGCCCGGGGCCCGCCCCTGCCCAGCACTCCGCTGTGGCCCCGCCCTTCCGCGGGGAGCGCGCGCCGGCTTGGCCGCCTACGGTTTGGCGGGTGAGCTGTCCATCAGGCGGCGGGCGCGGGCCAGTCAGACGCGCTCGGCGGGGCGTGGGCGGAGCCTCGGTGGCAGGGCGGAAGCGGCGAAATCCGGCGCCGAGGACGGAGTCGGTGAGGGAACGGCAGTGGGGCCTTTTGTCTCAGGGGCTTCTGGCTTGAGCGCGGCGGGGCGAGCTAGGGAGCTGGTCTCGGCCCGGCAGGGAGGTCGACAGGCGTAAGGAAGCGCCCTGTAGTACGTGCGGTCGGCGGGTCTCGCCGGCTGACAGAACGGTGGTCGGAGGTGCGGGCCCGTCGAGCCGGCCTGGCCGCCGTAGCGGAGCAGGCGCCCTCCGGCGGGCTGCCGCCGGCCTGTACCGCCGCGTCCTCGCGGGAGCAGAGTGGGGCCTGGGCCTGGGCCTGGCGGGCAGGCCGGCCCCGGGCGGAGGCGGGCACGTCGCCGTTGCTCGGTTCGGTTTGCCTCCCCCGGTGGGCAGCTGGCGGCGGTTCGCAGCCGGCGGCGGCCCGGCTTGGCCGCGCCCACGGCAGTGCTTGGCGGGGGGCGCTCGTCAGCGCTGCAGGCGGGGGGGCCGCGCCGCGCGTAACGCAGCCCCCGTCAGACGGCCGGTGGGCTGTGCTGCCGTTCTGTGCTTTAAGATCTGATGCCCTTTGGACTTGAAAGTGTTTCTCTTTAAATTATTTTTTTCAGTGTGCCTCCTCGGTTTTGCTCTAGGCCACTGTGAAGCTACTTGAAACTGGTTGAAAAGCGGCTGTGTTAAGAGACTGTCTTATATGTCGGACCGTTCCAGGCCAGTAGTGTTGAAGTACATGTGTATGTTTGCTTTGTAGGTAGACATGAAGAGAAATTACTGGAGAGGCAAAAAAAAGCGTGGCTGGAACAGTCGCAAGCACAACTACCGTCCCCATGGGTACAGAAGACCCGACCACAATAACCATGCTGAAAGGCAAGTATACGCAGCTTGCGCTTAGTGTGGGTTAACCCATTAGATGTGATGCCTAATTAAATTTGCAGTATGGTGGCTATCTGGAACTGGGAAGGTTGCCATCTGAAAATGTAGTCGACAGTACTTGCGGTATATCTGTCATCCCCAGTGGGAATGGAGTGATATTGATTTCTGGAAATGTGTCATATGTTCACAACTGTATATTGGTTTTAAACTGAGATGTGATTCCATGAGCTAGCCTTTCCAGGTGTGCCTGGTCATCCATAAACTCTTCATCAGTATGCAAAGATAATTCAGGGAAGAAAAATGTTTGTAAGTACTTCATTCCACCTGACAGTTTATTTTATGCCTCAGTGCATATTAGCATAAAAAACTATCATTAAAGGATCTTCCTGGAAGTTTGAAAGCACATGAAGTAATGTGGTAGTAATACCACACCTAGCAGATCAGGAAAGTGAAACAAAATCCCAGGAATAATCCATTGCCTTGAAAACAGGTTCTTCCAGAAAAGTATATTTTAAACTTTAGAACTACACTTGCCTGTGTTTGAGCTATTTTTATGGCTCTTTTTCTTTCCTGTGTTCCTTCCTTGGTGCCTCTTGCAGGAATAAAAGAGGCCAACCCTTTGCTTTAGTGCTCTAAATACGTTTTTTGAGAAAGAGACACATATGCATATGTATGAGCTGCCCTATTGTATTTGTGTAAGAAAAGTTAGAAATGCAGATGGGCCCTAATTTAGTGAATATAGAATTAAAAGTATTTTATTAAAAAGCTTTAAATGGAAGTGCTTGGGTTTGCTGTGGGGTGTTTTTCCCCTTGTAGATCAGTTATGTTCTTTAACTTTTCAAAGTTGTATAATCAAACAGCAATAGAGCTGGTATTAGAACTTGATTTTTTTTTTTGTCATTTTATTTTCAATAAATTACGGCTCTTGCAAAATATCTTGGCCTAATGCTTTTAAGATGACATGTAATAAGACCTGTCTTAAAAAGTGAGAATTGTATGGATGATTCAGAAAACATCCCAGTGGAATTTTGCTCATCAGTACTGAATGTGCCTGTTTACATTACTTGAAAAAGAAGAAAGCTGCAGTTACCCTTTCAACTGTGATGTTTATTACAAAAGCAGAGACTTTTCTTTCTTAGAAGAGTTTGCATTACACTTCTGTTTATTTTACATGTTTCTGAACCTTAATGAAATTCTTGTCGTGAAGGGAATGGCAAAATATTTTTGACTTGACATCAGTGTTTCACCCACACTATATCTCATTTTATGCTGTGAAGTTTTACATGTTTTCAAAGAGTGTGCTTTTCTTTTAATCAGGGAATATGGTAAAACACCCAGAATTAATCTTTCGCTGAAAAGAGTTAAAGGCACTTTAGAATCAGCAGCCATCTCTAATGTTTTAGCAAGTAATTAAGGCTTTGAAGACGTTAGTGTATCTAATGTTCTTGAGAGTTTTAAGCTGAATGTTACTGTTCCATTTTCATAGCTTAGTGTATGGTGATATCACAGTTTGTTTATCACAGCCCTGCAAAATTGTACTCCATTACTGTCAATAACAAGCTGCTTTCTAGATTCTTTGCGGGAAAGATGTGCAGGACAATTGTGAGCCTGTCTTGAAGGCAGTGCTGTTTTTTAGGCTGGAACAGGGGGAACCACAGACTGCAGTGAATGCAGGCCCCAGCAGCAGTGGATCTTTAACACAGAACTCTGTAGTACAAGGTAAGAGACCATGTTCGTGGGTCAAAAATCAGTATCTATATTCTGACTGTATGAAAAAAGCAATAGTAGCTGTGTTAACAGTATGGTGTTACAGGAAGGATATAAGCAGTAAAGTTTGTAGAAAAAAGTAGCATCAGGCGATATAAAAAGATGTAGTAACTGAAGATCTAGAGAGCAGGGCCAAATGCACTTACAGGCCCCCAAGTGCTTCTCATGTTTGAAAACTTGTGTGCTTAGCCAAGCTGATATAAACAGAAAAAAACAGAATTCTGTTTCCCTTTTCAGAAATGTTGCTTTGGGAAGAAAATGAACTTTGGGGTCTTTCTCATGCTGAAGATGTTATAAAACACATCTTTCAATAGAACGTTAAGTTAGCAAAGAAAATAAGAAAAAAAAAAAGAGAGAAAAAAAAAAAAGAGTTATAAAAAATTATAACTTGCATCTAATTATTCAGTTGAATAGACATAATGATCCACCGTTTTGGGCTGAGGGCAAAAAAATCATCTCTCTCTATGCCTTCAGTGTATTTTATAGTCTCTAAGAAATACACTCTGGTTAAATGTTTTTTAATTGTCAGGGAGTCAGCTGGTGAAACCAGCATTGATACAGTAGCAGTGCTGTTGAGGAAGATGTCCCCTTTGCATTCTGGTTTCCTGACTCATTAAAAAAACCCTAGCAACTGTGGGAAAGTACATTTCTCCACAACAGGAGAGTCCTGAAACACCACTGATTCTTGAACCTCTTAACAACAGACAAAGCCAGAGTTTAAAAAGACCTTTTTTCTATGTCACCTTTTTGTGCTTAAAAGATTGTGAGCATGTTAGCAGATTTATCCTGCAAAACATTTATTGCTGTGTAATTAGATTCCGTATACTAAACGCAGTGTGCTTTTATGAACGTTACTGATTCATTCACTGACTTTGTATTTTTCTTGACCTGAATAAAATTTGGTCACCTGTTGCTAAGCTGAAACCTAGAAGATGCTGACAAGGAACTAAATTATAAGCAGCAGCAAAAAGAGGTTACTTAAATGCAATTTCTGGTAGCAGATAAAGGTTTAAATAAACTCTTAATGAAATATTAACGCTCACCTCTTGTGAATAAAATCCTTTTTCTTGAGACAATGTACCATTATGAATCTGTCGAAGTATTTTACCTGTTTGCCTTTGTGAATTTACCTGGGCAGTAAAACACTAAAATTGAAAGTTTCTCTCACTCCAATTTATTTTTGGAGGGAGCCTCTGTGTGTTGTCCAAATGTACTCTTGGTTGCATCTAAATTGCTCCTATATGTTGAAAAACTGGTTTGTTTTAGGAAGTGAATCACTTTATTTTGGTTTGAGTGATACCTCATCATCAGTTTTGTTTGTTTGTTTGGGACTGCTCTACCTAGTCTTTTAACCAAGAGTGTCCCTTCTTGATTCATTTATGAAGAAAAGTGATTTTAGTTCTGCAGCAAAAATTTTCCTCTCTGCTTCTCTGATCTGGCTGAATTTCATCTTGGTCAGTGGTGATGTCCCTTCTGTTCCTGTGTAACAGTAGTGCATTTGAGAACTATAATAATTTTTTTCCTTTAAGTGGCTGTCATCTATTCCTAGTCTGTTTATCATGCTTGGGACCTGTTGGGAGCAAGAGCTTTGAGCCTTGTGACTGTGATGTTCCCATGAAGATGTGGGATGTCAAACAGCAATAAACAAACTTAGTTATCCATCTGAATTTGCCTGGGTTTTGCCGTTTTTTCCCCCTAAGAACTGCCGGGATTTTACTATGACTCAGAAAAGAACCGCTACTTTCGTCTACTGCCTGGACATAATAACTACAACCCACTCACCATGGAGAGCATTCAGTACAAGACGATGGAATGCAAAAGACTGAAACTCTTGGAAGAGGAAGAAAAACAAAAGAAGGTATGTTCTGGAAAAGATTGCAATTAGGCTTTATTGTGCACCAGCCCAGACAGATTATAAACTAAAGCCTTTCAGTTCTGACATTGGTACAGTTCCCTAAGAACTTGCTGAGAATTTATAGCCTTGAAGCCTTTTATTTGGCTGTTCCACACAGGAATGAAAGCAAGTCATTACAAACAAAAAATCAATAAAGAGGCAGGAACTGTGCTCAGAATTGCAGATTGTCCAGCAGTTACACTTGAGTCGGGACATTGGACGCCAGGTTTCAAATATCTACCTTGAATTGGCAAAGTGGGGTCTTGATTTTAAGTTTTCCACATGTTTAATAAGTGCATTGATCATATTCCTGGGCCCTTAAGAAACAATGATACTTTGTGGAAACAGCTTGTTGCTTTCTCATGAAGAGTTTTTTTTAGACAGGTAAAATAAGGCAGGTCTTATATTTATGTCTGGAAAGCCTGTATGCCTTTCATCATGAACTGTTACCGCAGAGTTAATGTGATGCTGCATATCGCTAATATGGGTAGAATACCCTACAAGGATGCTCTTTAATTATCTGAAAGCCATGTCTTACAACTTTATAAATCAGCCTAAATACACTCAGCTTAAATATGCTGTCATTTCAAAGAAGCAAGCAGGATTTTTCTCCTTAAGTAATGAAGTTCTCACTTCAAGCAGCTACCCAGCTTTTCAGTCTTCATTGTGAAAGTGCTGCTGTTGGTTCAGATTTGGCTTTTGGGTTTTTTTGGCTGTTCTAGCTGTTTCCATTAGCAGCTTAGGTTTCATAGAAACCAAAAAGCTGCTGGCCACATTGCTGTTAATGAGAACTGTGGATATACATATCTCCTCAAAATCTGGCTATTGAATCAGACATCTGAATTAGGCTCCTAAGTAAGAACATTTTGACTCTTAAATGCTTACTTTGTCTGAGCATTACCAAAAAGATTTTTTACTCTGTAGCTCTGCAAAGTACTCTTATCCTTTGGCGTCCCCAGAAAGTGTTTGCTGGAAACTTTAAAAAAATATAAATGAAAATGTAGCTTAGTGCAGCAGTAAGACTGCATAGTTAATAGCATTCCTGTTGTGATAGAAAATTTTGCTGTATAGTAAGAATTTAAGGTGTTATAGTGAAACCGGAAGGTGACTTCACGCCTTAATGTGGTACTGCTGATTATGGCAAATGAAAACAATGGCTGTTGTGTTGGAGCGTTTTTTTTTCACCAGTTTTTGTATTTATAGAAGCACACCAGATCTCACAGGAATATATTCTTGTCTGCTTACTGCAGTACACCAAATAGATAGTGCTGGAATGTGTTTTACAGACATCTGAAATTTTAGTGTGTATAGGCTAGAGGAAGAAGTTACCTAAATGTCCCAAATGCCTAAGACCCACAGCCATGTTTGAATCATAAACAAGCAAATAACTGAATACGCTGCCATGTTGTTCTCTTCCAGAAAACAACAAGGGCTGGACTGAATTCATCTGTGCTGTTACAGAAAAGGCAGCTGGGTTTGCTCAGCTCCACAAGTTATTGCAGGTACAAGGATTTGATTTGTCTTCTGCTTGCAATACCAAATTCTGTTGTCAGTGCAACTGTTCCAGTTGGGTTTTTGCTTTTCTTACTGTTCCGCTTAGGATGAAGAGGAACATATTACTTATAATAAAAAAATAGTTGTGTTTTTTTATAATCAGATTACTAAAGTAATGAGAAATCAAATGAAAAAGAGGTTTCCCAGTTTCAGATAAATGGAGTTTAAAATGTCATTGTTTTGTTGAGCTTTTTTTCTCTGATATATGCTGGTTTTATGAATACATTGCACCTTTTCTTTGGATGAGCACTCTGCAACTGATGTGACTGTTCCCCCTGCCACCTATTAGAATAGCTAAGCTCAGATTCAGTAACAGCACAGAAGGCAAGTTAGTGACATGCTATGTTGTTTTTTCTGCTACTGAAGATGTGCAGGGGTTCAAAATAATGGGATGAAATTCCATTAATATGGAAGATGCACATGTTCACGGGTTATATAAGTTAAATTGCAGCATGCTAGTTGTTCAGGCATTTTATCTTCTGAGATAGAGAAGCAGTTCTGGATATCCTTTCCAGAATTCTTTTCATTGACATTAAACCTAGGCTTACCTGAATTTTTCTCTTTCCTGCTGCTACCCCACCTGCTTTTACAGGCTGGTCCATGAACTGAAAGTGAACTGTATGCAGAGGAGGAAGATAGAAATTCACAGTCCAGACTCCTCAGTTGCTGGAACCAACAATTTTAAAATAATTGTGGTATGTTATGAGAACTGTTAAGTCTTTGGATAGAGAGCCTACCTTCTGTGAAAATTCAGGATTCTGTAATCAAACCCTATAGGTCAAATTTTGCTTTCAAATATGCATTATTCCTGATGTGTCAGTTCTTAAAAATCTGTGCTTGGTAACTTTGAGAAGGTAGGAAAAGGCTGCTCCTTTCCTAGAAAGGAAAATGATGAAAAGGCTCGATGTGAAAGTGATTTTTCGGTTGTTTGGGTTTTTTTATTTTTCTAAACTGATCAACATGTTCTTTTGGAAATAAATGGGAGTTGAGTGGAAAATCAGTGCAGGGCTGGGAGGAGAAGTGGAGAGGATTAAAAGAAAATGGAAGAGAGGAATTCTGAGGGTGGCAAAGTCTGTGGTCCAGAGAATCTGTGTAAATATCAGTAAACATTTTACATCTCATGATCTGAAGGCAGTTTCTACTGGTTTTGATGATGCATGTGCAGGAGAGGTCTCTGGAGCAAATATCTTTCATAGTCTTATGTTGGAAGCTCTCCAGGACCAGCTCCTGGCCTTGTAAAAAGAGCACCATAGGTAGCTGAAGCCAGAAACTTAGTATCATAAAAGAACAGTTGAAATGTAGCAGCAGCCTTTTTACTGTGATCAAACAGCAGGGGAATTCCATGTTCACTTTTGGTAAGGTTTACATTTTTGGTTCGAGTCCTCTACTAATACCATTTGGTGCTTACTAATCAGCCAGAATAAGTGTCTGGACTGATACACTTGGAAAAGAGTATTTACTGTTACTCGAGGACTAAAACCTTTTCTTACTCATGTTTTTTCTGTTCAGGCATATAAAAAGTAGCTTGCCACTTTTTTTAGAGGTGAATGGAAAGTGGACGGCATTAAAGGGATCAGCATTAATGTGTTGCTGCATCAGATCTAAAATGAAACAAGCTGTGTTTTCCTCTTAAGTTTCCAGTGTGTGTGACCAGTAAGCTCTTATTTTACAGGCGGATGTTGCTTGTGAACGGATATTCACTGTGAATGACGTAGAGCATGGAGGATGTAAATATGGCATCATCAACCTCCATGGTTTGGGGAAGGAGTCTCTCACTGTGGAGATGTATGACAACCTCTACTTCACGAACCGCAAAGTACTTTGTTCTGTACCTGCTTCCTTCGGTGGTTGTTCCTCATTCAGAATGCTGTTCTTGGGAGGCACGGGTGGAAATGCAGGAGGGCTGAGGAAGGGGGTAGGAGGAGAGAGTGGAAGAATCTAGCAATGTGAAGCTTGGATAAATGCAAAATAACAGTAAATTTGTGCCTGAAAGACCTCAGTACCAGTGTTAGTTCTCAGGAACATTATGCTACAATTGGAACAGAAGGCTATGCAGAGGTACCAGCTTCCAATGACAGTGCTTACTTCAGAGTTGCAGTTGGCCATAGCTGACAAAACTGATGTTACGGGCCAGAAACTAAGATTTGCATGCTTCTTAAACATGTTTTCCCAAAATTATGTTTATCCTTGAACATGAAGCCTATGTAAAACAGGTTTTCATAATCGTCATGCTCAGATTCTTTTAAAGATGATCCTTAGTATGTCTTCTTGTGTCCGAAGGTGAATTCTGTGTGCTGGGCGTCATTGACTCATCCAGATTCTCATGTTTTATATCCTTTTAAAAAAGGCAAAATTTCAGTCAGCTTTCACAAGTCTGCATTATGCTACACAGAACAACTAACTTGCAGGAAGACTTCTCATGTAGTTGTCCCAGAAATTAAGTTTTCCGGAAAACAGAGAAAGTTATAATAATTGAAAGATGTTGGAGCTACTGAGACAGACGTATGGTTCTGTTATGGATATATGTAGAATTGTTCCAGTATAATAGTAGGTGAAAGACGGTGTTTCCTGCCCTGGAGACTTCCTAGTTCATTAAAGTGTAAATGCCATATCCAAAATGATCTGATGTTTAGAAATTGGCTGGGTCACAAGAACAAGAGAGAGGATTAAGACAATTACTGTCCTCTTTGAAGTGGACCTCTTTGTAAGTGGGTTGGTTGGTTTGTGTTGTAAACCATCCTCATATTGGTTGGGGCAAGAGGGGAATGGGAGCAATTCATTGGCATCAAGTGCTGCAGCTTTCAGAGCATTTTCTGCAGATCTCAGAAGAAGATGACGATGGTATAATAGAGGAAGCAGTAATGGACAGTGCAAGCCCAGAAGAGAGGAAGAAAAGGGGATTTTAATCTGGCAGATGGCAGGCAACAGATGTGCTATTAAAGTGCCAGAAGAAAGGCAATTATATAGAAATGTTCATAATGGCTCATGGGAAAAGCCAAGCAATTCAGGATGATCCAGAGGGTGGCAGGAGCTCATCAGGCTTGCTCACAGCTGGTTAGGAGTTGGGGACTGTTGGTTTGGTTATTTTGTGCTTTCTCCTAGTCATGTCACAGATTTACCCCACTAAACTTGAAATGCAGCTTTCAAATCCCATTTATATCTGGTAGAACCTTTAGAAAGTATTTCAGTGTAATCTTAAGTGAGTCTTCCTTCCATCCCCAATGTCTGCTGCCTTTTTTCCAACTTAACTCCATGAACACCAGCTCTGTATTAATGCAGTGTAAATGTAAGAATAATGATCCATGTAAGCCATGCGGTTTTTTTCCTATCACTAGAAAGGCACCTTAGTATTCTTCTTGTCTTTCTGGTAGTGAAAATATACAAGCAGGAAAACAGAGTTCTTTCTAGTTCTTTCCTGTGAAAGATGAAAAGTCAAGACTTAATCATAAACTGTAAGACACATCAAAGGCCTTAAAGCCAAAGTTTTGTGAGCTGTGGCGGTGTCAGAACATCTTGCTTTTTCCAGCTATAAATGTTAGGCAGCCTGTTCCATTTTAGGCAGAAATCTTTGTTTTCCTTAACTCACTCCAGCAAGCTGTGTCTCATGGGAATTGCAGAAACACCAGGCTGTGCCAGTCTGCTTCCGGCATCGTTGTTCAGCAGCACTAACCCAGGTAGGGTGTTCATGTTGGGTCTTTTCCCTCCAGTTTTTGGTAGCAGTTATGCTATGAAAAGAGCACAAAGGAAAGAGTATTTCTGCACTTTTCTTCAGTAGCCTGTGAGACTTGTATTCTTTTAAAACTTAGGAAGTTTGCAATGGTTTAAGAAGTGAACAGATGACAGAACTTACTTAAGAATTAATTTACAAGCCGTATTCAAAGGACTAGTTTATTTTTAGCTGCTGCTGATGTACTTGACTTTGGCAGGAGGACACCTCACTTGTAAAGTAAACATTTGAGATTTTTCATGAGTAGCTTGGCCTGTAACTAATACTTGGAAGCTGCACACAAAAAGTACTCAAATTTCCTTACAGACTATCTAGAATCCTTGCAGAATCCCTTCTCATAGTAGCTACTTGGGTATGCTCAGTGATTAATTAAAGGTGGAAAGCTGGTAAGTGTCTCAGCCCATAGCTCCTTGTACAAGCTCATGCTCAGTTGTGTGTGAGCATGATTGATTTGGAGAATCCTGCCTTAAGTCTGGTGGCTGTAGCTGTATCTTTCCATACGTGTTTTTTCAGTGTTCTTGGGGGCAGGACTTAATTGGACTTTTTTGATAGATTTCAGAACCATGCTTCTTCAGGTCACACAGGACAGTCATCTAACCCGGTTTACATTCATACATGATCAGTTAATTTATACAGAGGCAATGTGTTATAGATAAGAGTTATTAACTGATTTAAAATTTGTAATGGCATGCTCTTCATGCAGCCATTAAAATAAAAAAAAAAAAGCAGCATAGAGTTAGCTTGAACTTGAAGAATCACCACAGATGGATGGCTACTAGGCCAGCATGCCCAGTGGCTGTGTAAAACGTTCTAAGCCCTTCACTACAATCAGATGCCCTGAGTTCCACCAAAGTCCTCGTCTAGTGTTTCCTATTGACTGTTTTAGGTATTTCCAAGTTTCTTGATGTATTGTACTCTCTTAAATTGTTCATTTGAGGGAACCTTGCTAAGTAGAGGAAAGGGATCTTAACCTGTCTAAACCCATGTTTAAACATGTTGCCTGTGCTGCCTGATGTGTATGATCATGGTTGGACGTATGACGAAGGAAATGAAAACTGAGGACTTAAAAATTATGTCAATTAGTAGACTGTGCAGGAGCTACAGAAGGAAGGGTCAAATCCAGGGTATTGTTACTTATTCAGAGGTGTGGAGTTTTTTTTAAATAGTCAGGCCAAGGACTTTGAACTTCCAGGTTAGGCTTTAGCTAATCTATAGCTTATAAAGTAAATGTTTTGTGTTTCTAGCCCACTCATCTTCAAGAAATGGCTTGCTCAGTGCTGTAAGGCAAGTGTTATTTTTCTGTTTCCTGCCATGGTCAGCCCTCTCACTACTGAATAAATTTCACAGTCTTTCACAATCATCTATCTATATAGACTTCAGCTATATAGTTGTCTTCTTATATATATATATATATATATAGAAGACTATATAGCCTTCAGCCTACAGTCATTGTTTCCTGTTGCTTGAGTAGCACAGGGACATTAATAGGGTAACGTTTTCTCTGCTTTAGATTGAAATGTTGAAAGAAGTATGGAAATCTAGATATGCTTTCTGAGTTATCAACCTGTCCTAACATTTTATGGTCACTTCATGTGTTGCTCCTCTCTCCTAGGAGATCGACCTGGAATGCTATGCAGCTTCAAGATATCTACTGCCTGGTCCTGTGCTTGGTGCCTGAATCCCCAAGCAGACAACTGCTTCAGCACAGGTGATCTGCAAGGCTGGCAACCCCTTTATCTCAGCGGGAAAGACTTCTTGCATTAATCTTAAAGCTGCTACCCAATTTACAGCTGAATGAACATGATCTGTCTTCCTTAGGCCTGACACGACGAGTTCTTGTGACCAATGTAGTGACAGGGCATCGACAGACATTTGGAACCAGTAGTGATGTATTGGCACAACAGTTTGCCAGACAGGTAAGAAGAACCAAACACCCTTCATTTTTTTTGCTCAGAGCGCTGCCTCTTAGGTGGGCTTTTTGTTCTCTTTTTGATGGGACTCATCATGCTCTACATAAGGTTGTGATTGCTGTTGGATAGCAGTTGCACAACAGAACTGATGTGGTCTGATGCTTCCATATAATTGATTAGTAACAAAAAAATATACTGATTTCAAACTCTGTGGCAACAGGGATAATTTCTGTTAATTGTACAGAGGTAAAAAGGAAATGAAGGCAGTACAAAGAGCACAGTAATAATGCATTGTAAAATCGTTTTGTTTCTGGCAAATGACACGATTTTGTTAATACTCAGGGTATTGTCTCCATCAAGGAGGAGAAAACCTTTATAAAATACTAACGGACTTGTTCACAAAGATTTAGTAAAAGGGGTGAAATTGGAATATGAAAATTCCAGTCCTGTTTTGCTATTACGTTAGACTAAGTTCCTACTTACCTAGTTGAACTTTTACAGCTTAAATAAATAGGTGAGGCTTGAATGGATCTAATGAGTTGACTGAAAAAATGTTGCAGTGTGTAACAATTCTGATTCTTAATGTCTGTGTTAATAAAATAATTTAACAACTGCAACAGAGCACTCAAAAGCTTGACACAGATTCTGTCTAACTTGTAAGATCCTTCCAGATGTTATACAGTGTGTTGCTTTCCCTTGCATTCTTCCAGACCCCAGTGCTGTACAATGGCTGCCGTTCAGGTGAGGTTTTCAGCATTGATGTGCGTCAACGCAACCAAAAGGGCCAGAGCTGGAAAGCAATTCGTCTCTTCCATGACTCAGCAGTTACATCTATTCGCCTTCTTGAGGCTGAACATTATCTTATGGCAGCAGATATGGCCGGAAAGGTATGGGTTTGTTGCATTTGGGATATTCTGTTCCTTTTGGGGAACAGAATTTGGGCATTCACGGGTGTTATCTCAGACCTGAGGGCAGATCCTGGTTTTGTGGCATAGCATGGAACTGGGTAGTAGTTCCATATACAGGCCCTCTTCCAGATCCACTTACAAGCCATCAAGTGCTCTCTGCTTTCTTAGTGTATCCTCTTTCAAACACTTACTTCAACTTGCAGATAAAACTGTGGGACCTGAGAACAGTAAAATGTGTGAAGCAGTACAAAGGTCATCACAATGAATATGCTATTCTTCCTTTGCACATAAATGAGGAGGAAGGACTTCTTACAGCAGGTGGGTTGACTGTTTTCCCCCCTCTATTTGTAGAGTGCATGGCAGCGATTTTCCTTATGCCTGAGGAACGTTTCTTAGCTACAGCTGTTGGAAGCTGTGAATCCTTTAAAATTCAGGAGAAATTTAGCCTTAGACATCCTGTAACATACTGTGACAATAACAGAATAATGTTATGGATGGACACCTACTGTAATCACTCCTGTGTAGCACTTAACAGCTTTATCTGCTGTGTCCTGCAAAAGTCCCATTAGCCATTCCACAGTGTCTCTCAAGATTAGAGCAGAAAACGCTTGATTTTGAAATTCAGGGAAACAACATGAAACTTACTGATAACTTTATCTAGACACTAAAGACTGTGTCTACATTTTTTTGGTGCTTAAGTGGGTAGTGCGATGGACTGAAGCATTGGCATGTAGGGTAAACTCCTTGTAAATTTGTCTATACCACTTAGGTTCATTTTGAAAATAATTGGCTGCAGTCTGAGAATTATTTTCTTAGTATTATTTTATTTGGGGTTGGGGGCAGGAAAGGTAATAAATGAAGAAAAAACCCTAAGTCTTCATAGCATAGCCAAATTTCACACCGTCACTGTAAGCACAGTGACTTCCTCTCCCTTGCATTTGTCAATAAGTGACGGAATAATTAGAAGAATTCTTGTTAATTTGACAGTGGGTTTTTCTCCCCTTTTTTGGCTTAGGAATTTGATAATGAGGAGAGAACTCTTAAATACTGATTTATTATACCTTTTCTTGCATAATAGGAAATGTGCATTTTTTCCCCACTTCTGCAGTATTCAGTGTAGAATTTCTGTTTCATAAAGTATTGATAAGCACTTTGCCTCTAGTGTGTGTAGAAATAGTCAGGGTTTTTTGTCTGTAGACCACCTGCTTTTGTGATGATAATCTTGTGGAGACGTGTAAAGTAATTCTTGTGTAATGTTGAATTCTGGTGTCCTTTCCTTTCCAGTTGGTCAGGATTGCTACACCAGAATTTGGAGTCTCCAAGATGCCCATCTGCTCAGAACCATTCCTTCTCCCCACCCATCCTCCAAAGGTGCCATTCCCAGTGTGGTGTTTTCTTCAAGACTTGGGGGTAGCCGAGGAGTTCCTGGCTTACTCATGGCTGTCAGACAGGATCTCTACCACTTCTCCTATAACTGACACAATATTCTCCTTAGACCTGGTCTACAAAGCTGCCTATACGTGTGTGTGTGTATATATATATATACGTATATATACAAAGCTATATATGTGACTTCAAAGTTTTTACACCAGTCACCACGCTGTTGAGTCAGTTGCATCTGCTTTACCCATGAAATTCTGAACCTCCTTCAGCAGGTTCAGCAAATCTTGCTGTGTACGTCTTAGACAATCTGTAAATAAAAGCTGAATGCTGATTAACTTCTTAGGCAATATTCAGCCTCTTTGAAATCTAGCTGTAAGTTTTGAAAAGCTGGTAACTTTCAGGGTCTGTCTCATGCTAGTTGAATTTGCTTTCAAAAGGCTGCTCTGACTTAATTGTAGTTTGGTGGCATAACCATTTAGCTGCAGTTCCATCTACATTAGCAAGTAGGCTGGAGCAACAGTGTGGATTAGCACAGTGGTGCTGAGAAGCTGACACTATAGGTGTTCTGGGGCTTTGGAGCAGCTTTGGTCTGGGTCCCTGCATCAGCTGTCTCTACTCCATCTATGGCTGGAAGCAGTCCAAGGAACACCTGTTTCCCCACTCACACTGTCAGTCCTTTGAGCTGGGCCAAGCTAAACGTTGTCCTGTTCACGTGATGGTAGCACGCCACTGCCCTGCTACCATTCCCTTTAAAAGGCAGCATGCACAGAACAAGCCCCTCTCCTAGCCCAGGAGCCAGGCTGAATGTCCCTGTTAATTTATCATAGTGTTACCTAACCACGTCCACACCCCTAACCTGGCATTTGGTCAGCAGTCTGGAATGACAGGCTTGCTCATGCAGCTGCAGGAGACAAGCCCAGTCTGGACAGACCACGTCCTCTTTGGGATATGGGATCACTTGAGCGGAGTCGGGGCTTTAGCAAACAGAGATGCAGCTGGGCCCTCAGCAGCAAAGGTGTGTCATCAGCTCACAGTAATTGGATGACTCTGTATCTGCATTTGAGAACAATTACCATCCCGTGGAACTTCATTACCTCCAGTGCTTTCCCGGTAACCAGCCTGGGTCAGGCAAGACCGTCCTGCAGCTAGGATATGTAGGAAGTGGGTTGGCAAAACCATTCAGTCACTCACAGAATGTCTTTTTCCCAACGAAGGAGAGGCCAAGCTGCAGCACGAGCACAGCACTGTGAAGAGGGATGAGGCACTTGAGATTGTGACGAGCTCTCAAAAGAGCTCGCAGAGGACTTGGCGTTGCAGCCAATTCATGCCTTTGCATCCCTGCTAGCGGCCTGAGCATATCGAGTGCGCCTCATGAGTGTGTCTCTGGCTTGGCTGCTTCCAGAAGGGAGCATCACAAGTGCCCTGCATCACAAGTCCAGTATGGGGAGATTCCCCTTGCAAGCCCACTGCAAACCTGATCATCTCCTGTGGGGTTTTGTTTGTTTCCATGCACTCCTCTCCCCTTCCATTTCAAGTAACTTTGGATAAGAGAGAACTGTTCTAATGCAGGTGCCAGGAAGGGTGGGTCCTACTAAAAGTCCTGTCTGTCCAGCCGGCCTCCACGCTCATTTCTCTTGTCCTCACAACCTTCAGGCCCAAGCAATGTGCTGTTCTAGGAAACTACCTGTCTTCTCACCAGTTCTTACTGCTCACCACACTCCAACGTTATGTGTGGTGATATCCTTCCCTTTCTTTGTATTTCTTTTGTCCATTAATCTATAGAAGGCAACAAAACAGGAAAACTCTCCTCTTGGGAGCAACGTAATAACTTCACGGTGTGGATATATTCTGAATGAAATAGCTGTCACGGCATGAATATATTCTGAATGAAATAGCTGTTGCAAGGGTAACAAGATGAAAGATGAACCCCAGAACATATTCAAGTTTCTTCCCTGTCTGAGTATACATTGAAACCCCACAAACCTTTCTTGTATCCCATTAACAGCCAACTCCCGTTTCCTGTAGGCAAATTGAGCTGTGAATTCCTTACAACTGCAGCTCCCCCGATATATCTGGCTTTAGTGCTGCTCTACAGAACCTTTCCCATACAAAGCAGAGTGGATGCTGCTCGCAGCATGCTCTGTGCTGCCCCTTCTTTCTACAGCCCTTGTTTATAAGACCAAGGGTCCCCTGTTCTGCTCAGATGGTTAGTCAGTCTTGCAGGCTCTTCCCATTCCTTCTACTACCCTTGGATAACAAAGAGACCTGCTTCCTGGCTTGCTTTTCGATTTGAGAAAATACCCTGCAATTTGTCTTGATTAGTAATGTTAATTTGGGACATTTTCTGTTGCATGCAGTGATTAATACACACAGCACAACTTTCAAAAGCATTTGCATTGACTCAGTTAATAATGCACACTGCAACCAAGCATCTGTTCAGGAAACGGAATTGCAGCTAACCCCATTCTGTTGCAAACTCCTAATGTTACACCTGATAATCAGCTCAAGGTTGGAACTTCATATTGATATTCTTGCTAGTAAACACATGTGGTTCAAACACTTGCAGACAGCAAACCACAAGGATTATCAACTCCCTTAAATCAGAATTAATTCCAAAATTTAAATTAGCTTTTAAACTCTTTTCACTGCTTTTAGCTGCAGTAATGCCTGTTCTGCAAGAACAAGATCGTGCAACAATTGTGCCCAGTTACCCTGGGAAACACAAACTAGGAATTGTGGCAGAAAAGCATCTTACATAACTGAAGATTGTTTCTTTTCTTTGTTCCCTTTTAGGCAGCGCTCATAAAACAAAAGATACTCGTTTGCTTTCTGTTGTTTCCAAGAGCCAAAGGCTCTTGTCCCTGAAAACCCATTCAGCCAACTAGTGCTCTTGCAGCCAACACTTCTGATTAAGCCTGCAAGAGCAGTATGAAAAGAGAGGGGAAGTGGGGCAAGAAGAGAGGCAATTTGGCTTCACTGACCAACAGCAAGCACCCTGCAGGCAGTGACTAAAGTATATTAAATCAACATTTTGATTATACAGCAATAGCTTGGGCCCTGAGGCAGTTAAAAATTAAGGAACTGCAGCATTCTTCCCCTCTGCTATAGCACCAAAGTGCAGTATTTCTTTACCTCAGCCTCTCAGCAAGTACTGAACTTGGAAAAGGAAACTTCAAGGGAACTTCAGAAAGGCCAAACCTGTACTCTAAGATAGGTTGCAGCATCCCTCATCCCACAGACACAATTTGGTTGGTCGCTTTTGGTCACTGCAGCAAGGCTCAGCACAGACCCCCAGGCTCTCCTCACAAACCAAACGGCCAGTACTTCCACCAAAGCAATAGTTTAAGAATCTGCAGAATCTCACCCTTGTTCTGTTCCATGTACCCTGCTTCTGCTAGTATCTCTCAACCCTGATTAAACAGGCTTTTTCCACATCAAACCCTTTAGATCACATCAGGTTCTTAGAACACAGGTAGAAATTTAAACTTCTACAGTTTTAACTTGAAGTGTCTAAAGCAGGGAGGGGATTTGCTTTTGGGTTTTCTGTGGTGGTAGGGATTATGTCTCTCTGTTGGCCCCAATTTATTGCAGTACTTGGCTTCGTGGTCATTCCTCCTCTATTATCCTAATGAATACTGAAACTAAGAGGTTAAAAAAAATCAATTTACTAGTCACAACTTCACTCTGGCATTTTTACATCTTTAAGCCTAACAGGGACCTATTCTGACTGTACTAGAAAATTGAGCATTTGTTGCAAGGACGTGAGAATTCAAACCTGAATGTGTACATAGTCTCAAGATGTCCCCTTACAGCAGCTACTTTCAGAGAAATTATAATCTGGCAGTGGACAATTCAGCTTTGATCCCCAAACCTTCAGTTACCGGTGGCTGCTTGTATAGATTTATGTATACTACATATACTGTGAGCTAAATCAAGCAGTCAGTACCAACCCAAAGTGCCTTCTAGACAGCAGTTCTGGGCAGAGGCGCCGAGGGTTGAAAAGATGCTTGACCAAAGTGTTTAAAGCACTTTACAGATTAGTTCCATGATTCAAAAATGGAAGACAAGGCACAAAGTTGATAACCATTTTAGGTAATGTCTGAAAATCAAGATCACCTGCCTTTTCCTGTTCAAACAGCTTCTATCTGCAGTTCTATTAATATCATGGTAGCTGTGAAGCTCTCTGATGCCTTCCTGACATGTCATCATCTGTACATTGTCATGCATACACTACTGCTTCTCTCCAGTGCTGCTGTAAAAGTGCCTTTTAAGCCAAACCAGAAGGATTTAGCCAGCTTTTCAAAATGTCAGAAATCAGAACGTTTCAAAATCTCCGAGCACTCCTGACAACCCAATTTCTGTAATGCCGTAACTGAGACATTTCCTTCAAAAGACATGAGGACTTTTATATATATATAACTCATATCTGTAGTGCTTTAATTTTTGCTTGAGTTACATACAAAAAAAAGAAGTTAAAAAGCTGAATGTGCATTAATTTTGGCTTAAGATAACTGACTGGCTGCCATTCCTGTTAAGCTTCGTCTTTGTCACATTATACAGTTCATTTTGAAAGCCCTCATAGTAAAGTTTTATTTATTTTGGCATTGCCATGATTTTACTGTTGATGTGTGCCTGCACTACAAACAAAAACATTTTATGACATACTCTGTGCTGTGACTGACAGAATATACGTGACAACATTGCTTTACCAAGAAAGTGCTTGGCTGAAGTAGGGGGTGGTGGCGGGACATGGGCAATGCAAACCAGACAGTTCTATCACTTGTCCAAATCCCACTGTTCTCAAACTACTGGCAGGCAAAGACATACCTGTTGGTGCCAAATTACATTACAGCCATCAGTGATAAATCAAATGCAAGGACAACGCCACAATATGTGGAATTACAGTGACAGACATCAGGTGACAATGCAACATGAAAATGAGAGGCTGCAAAATATAGTAGTCCTTCAACTTCATTGGGCTGGTTATCCCAGTAGCAAAAAGATGAAGAGCAAAGTCTGTATGACCAGGTGGGAAGCCAGAGTCCTGCAACAGCAAACCCCAGGCGACCCAAAGCAGCGGAGGCATTTGTGAATGTCTCAGCACAGCCGCAGCAGACACCTGGCAAAAATGCAAGGCAGATCTAACATAATAATAGTGTTTATTTCAACAAATAAACTCTTGTTGACATCAAAAGCTAGCAATGGTTGTCATGTTTTCCAGAATGAAACCAAACGTCCAGTTCACCAGTGACACAGACAGGACGATACAGGATACCTTGGCCAAATTTAGCAAGTGCAATTTCCCGCGAGGAACTGGGCAGGAGTATGAATGAGCAGGAACACTGGGGCAGAGTGGGGTGGTGGTGCTGGGCAGTGAAAGACAAAGCAGTTTTTCTTGTGCAAGTAGCTATGTGTTGCAGCCTGCTACTACCCTGACAACAGCTGTGTGTTACAGCCGTGCTGCTGTGCCTCCTGCTTCCCTAGCTGCAAGTCTCAGGTGCAGGGTGCACCTGGAACACATTTAAGCCAAGTTTGGTCTAAAGGTTCTGGGCAGGGAGTCCAGCTACAAATGTGCACATCTATGTAAAGCTCACGTCTATCTGCTTCACAGGAGAGGAAAACCCACATCACCTATTTGAAGATTAATCTCTATGCTGAACTGGCATAGGTACCCACCTACTGTGCTGTTTAATTATTTAATGTTTATGTTTTATGATGGAAATAAATCCAGCACAATAGAGCAATCAGACTTTTTTTTCCTCTAGAAATCTAAACTTGTTTTGTGGTGCTTTGGATGAGGAATTAGTTTTTCACTGGCACACAACTTTGCACATCAGTTAATTCATATGATTCTTATTTTACTCAGTGTTTTTCACAGCACTTTGTAATCAGATGAGGTGCAGAGGCTGCTTGATCTGCCAATGATCAATCTAACATTTTGCTGGCAAGAGATCTACAACAGTCAACTTCACTGTAACTCAGACCATGCTTTTGTTGTGCCACATCTCAGACCAGTTGAATTAATTATCTTACCAAGACAGCATGCTGATTTTAACTACTGAAATACTAACATTACAGTAAACTCCAGTTGATGCAAAGGACACAGTATCACCTTGACCAACTGCAGTTCCATGCTAAGTAATTAATCTGCCTTTGGTAAAACACACATTGTGATCTAGCAATTTCCTGGAAAACAGTCCCCTCCTATCCCTGCCCTTGTAAATAAACAAGACTTTTTCACACAGGAGTTGCACTAAAGTGTCAGACCTGCCTCATACAGCCATTATGAAACACTCACCGTTTAGGCTTTTGCAGAGCTCCAGCAAGGTTGCTGTGAACTGCTGAGAGGTTTTGCAAAGACTCGCTCTGGTTAAATGCTACCAATACCTCTGCATGTGAAGCATCTCTGCTAACACTAGGAATAAAAGTCTCACAGGTTTCCATTGTGAGCATCAAACCCTGTCTTCAGGCTGACCTGTAGTCCCACCCCAAGCACAACGTTCCCATGTTACTTGCTTTAGTGTTTTTTTTCAGGATTTCCATTCCTTCATTTAAATTTCCCGTAGTCTTCTGGCCACAGGCATAATTTAGAGCCATTTTGTTTACTGAATCCTAATGTGTAAATACCAAATAGTGTTGGATGCTGCTAAAATATGCATCTGCCCCCTTTAAATAGCTAATCTGTTCAATAACCATATTCTGTACTCGGCATACTCAGAGCATCAAATACTATCAGAAAAAAATAAAAGCTCTTGTGTACAGAAAACAGCAGTGAACTTAAACCTCACAGGTTCTTCTTTTTCTTTTTTTTTTCATTTTGGAAAACAGTGAACCCAAATAACCCTCTCAGTGTTGTCCAGAAAGAGTAACACCAAGCCTGCTGCAGTTTAAGCACCACATAAACTGTTGCTTTGTTGAGGAACAGCATAAAAGATTCAGTTCTAGGACAATCAATCAAGAATGGACTCTGCGTATTGACAGGTTGCTGTGTTACTAAGATTGCATATATACTAAAAATGCTTAGACAATATTTTCTCCTTGACTGAGTAGTAATTCTGGATAGGACAAGGGGAGAGGGGATGGAAAAAAAAGTCAGACAAGTTGTTGAAACAGATACCAAAGATTTTATACAAGGAATGTCATGGCTGCTTTCTCTTTGTGCATTAACATGGTAGTAAAGCTACATGCATAAACAGCACACAGGGCACAGCCTACAAACCAAGAACACGTTGCTCACCCATTAAAAAAATAAAAATACTTTGAAGCACAGAATTATGCTGGATGTGCAGGATGCCTTTTAAGAGAGGATTTCTACCTAACTCATGCCTTCCCTTGGGCAACTGTCAGTTTATGGCAGACTTTGCTTACAAAAAACATCAGACAGTCCCAGTAAACTCAGCCAGTACCAAAGGTGTCCTGGAACATCTTCTAACTCTACTTCCATGTGTAGGCTGGATGTAGTTGCGAAAAGGCCATCACTTTGTATGTTCTTTCAGAGACAAAGTGAGAACCACTTGTAACAAGGAAAAAAGTCAGTACGCTTGTTCAGAAGATAAAGTCTTTTATAGCAGTTAATTTAATAATACAGTCCTAAAACAGGGTGTTGGGCACTCATCTACACAAGAGCACATTTAATAAGCTGGGAAAAAAATACCACAGTTCCAGGACATTGCATCAAACTCCAGCCACTCCAAGAGGAGACAGTTCTCATGTGGTGGAAGAATTCTTGTCTATGTAAGCCAAGAAGGGAGAATTTTAGGCAGTTTAATCCACAATGGTCTCTTACTTCTTATAACTGGAACCACAAATCCACAGTACAAGACAGTATTAGTTAGGTTAAGTGCTGCTTTTGAGAATAAAATAGTGAATCCATTGCAGTCCTTCAATAAAAGGATGAAGTCCAGTGAGCGCCTGTCACTAGGAGCAAAGAAGAAAGGTTCCCATTTTCCTGGTGGATTTGTAAATTTGTATTGTTAAAAAAAAGGTAAGTCAAATCTGTGCTGTTTCTATTCAACCGCATCTGCGAACACAGAGGCTCCAGAATCACTCAAACAGTGGGGAAAAAGAAAAGCCATCACACCCCAAACTTCATATTTCAGAATTGCCTACGTACTTGTCCTCTTGTTCTGCTCTGGACAAAACTTTTAACTGAAACAAGCTAGCAGAGAAACTTGAAGAAAACCTGAGTACATGAGAACATTGTCAGGAAGAGCAACACCCTCCTACCTTTTGATATGATACTGAAGTTGAAATGGCAAAATCAGAATGCTCTGCCTTGTGCCGTACGATTTGCTTTACCTTTCAGAGCTCTACTGGTCTCTACCAGGGAGTCTACTTCAACTCGGTACCTCTTGCACTGCAAGACCACTGCTCATATCACAGTTCATACAAACTCGCTGATGAATCTGGGTTTAATCTTCCACAGCTAGAAGTATGGCACCTCCAGGTGTAGGGCTGGTTGAATTACCAGGTATAATTCATACATCAACACTGGAGATTTCCTGGCAGCACAGAGTCCAAACCTTCCTCACGGGACATCGTGATCAGCAAGACGTTCCAAAAGAAGAATCAGAAGGCCCTAAGTCTGATCCAATATACTAAGGAACAACACCATCCATCATTTGAACTAGGAATACTCAAAGCTTCATTAGCCAACTGTATTCTTAATATACTAAATTATACATAGTTGATATATTTTTTTTATTATTTGGAATAAAATACACTGGATTTTGGGTTGCTCATTTACAAGGGAGCTTTCTCTCTTCCCCATTTAATTTGAAATTAAAACCTAGAGGCTGAACGTAAGCTCATTCCCAGTGTTCCGAGATGGATATAACATGAGAGGAGGCCAGACACTGGAAACATGCACTCTGGCTGCCACAGGTTAAGAGGTGAAAGGGAGACCAGATACTTTCATTTGTAACCCTGAGAACATAAGGAATTGCAAAGATCTGGAGAAAAGCCTGGGGTTAAAGGTCACCAGGCTTTTTATTGCAGTTAAAGCAAACTCGGACTGGGTGATCCCATCCACGAGAGGGAACCGCTCTGCGGTCGTGTGAGCATTCGTCACAGAATCCCTGGCCACAGGCCCGACAGTGGTGTTTGGAGAGTTTGATACTGAATTCCTTCCGGCAATTGTGGCAGTGCAGGATCTCGTGGTCTGGTACCCAGTATGCAGGTCGGGCAGCATCTTTTACCAGACCTATGGAGGAAGCGAGGTGGGGGGAGGAGAAAGAGGGAGAAGAATATCATCTATGAACATGAGCACATCAGGAATGTACTCCAGTGGAAGTGCTCACACACTGCAAGTTATATCACTGCCATTAAGGGGAAGAAGACCTACTGACAGAATACTTCAGTGCAATGGGTAGCCATGTAGGTCATTCTGCCATTCTCCCATGTTCTGCTTCTCTTCAAAGGGATAGACTGTCTCTCCTTAAATGGTGGCATCTTCTCTTAAGCAGACTCTTCCAGAGGTTGGGACAGCTGCTTTTCCCTACCTTCAGTTTCAGCCACGGCCAAAAAAACAGAGTCACCAAACCAAACTTTCAGGCATGCATGTACTGTCTGAACTGAGAAAGGGATTTATTCTGCCTTTCACCGAGTTGGACAAGGGTGATGCCAGCACAAGCTGCAGGCAAAGCAGTGGAACAATGGTCTCTGCAATGAGTAGGAAGTCAGGTCCATCAACAGAAGATTCAAATGCAAAGTGTTTGCTGACATACCTGAACTGCCACCCAGCACATGAAAGAGCAGCAAAAGTTCACTGTACTAAGCTCACCATTAAAAATCAAGTTACTGATTACTTTCCTGCCATTACCAACCTGGACAACTTCAGATTCTCAGCCCTCCCTTGCAGAAGTACCAAGTGCCAGTAATATCCATGAACACACTTAAAAGGCACTCAGCATCAATGGAAGAAAACCAAACCTGATAAAATGCTTCCTAATTGGCCAGTCTTTAGGGAACTCCAGTTGGTAGGTCACCGCAGTGATGCATCAGGGGAGTACAAATTACTCACAGCTTGGTGCACACAGATTTGCACAACAGGGAGAAAAGAGGAGGTGTGAACTGCAGAAACAATGTGCTGAAAACCAAGAGGAAACATCAAGCAAGAGAGGTGCAGGGGGCTGCGGAATTCTCAACCAACAGTGGTATCACAGTGGAGGGGTCAGCCTGTCACAAAGACTCTTGAAGTTTAACCAGAAGTTTTGCTCTGTGAAAATAAAAATGCCTCTAGACAAAAAATTCCATCAGAAGAGATCAGAGCTTACCTAAAGGAATGTCCATGGCTGTCACCACTGCTCCAAGAGTGTTCTGCACAGCTTCCCCCACCTTCCTGGCAATAAGTGTCCCCCCTTCCTCATCTGAAGGCAGCTCAGCCACATCTGCATGACACAAGAGTAAAGGCCTCAACACCTAAGTCCAGCACGATTTCTGCCAAGTTTCAGTTAATTTACACCAGCAAAAACCAGCAGCAAACCCAAAGAGCAGCTCGCAGCCTCTCCTCAGCCTTTATCTTCCACATCCCCAACCTTAAATTACAGAGTTCTCACTTTCATTTCAGCAATAATGGACAAAACACACACTCTGCTGAAAGAGCAGCATCCCTGCTCTGATGCTAGCTCCACACCATCAGTAGATGCCAAAAAAAAAACAAAGTAAAAATCCAATTTAAAAATATTTTTGTCAGGGGGTCAGGTATCTGGTAGCTTGTTGCAAGGGTCATCTTCCTGCCAAAAGGCATTGAGCTCATGAGCTTCCCTACTAAGAAATCTACCAAAGCCCACTTTGAACACTGTCTACACCCAATGGGAATGGTTGTGATCCAGAAGCCAGGGACAAAGACTTCAGACTATTGCCCAGAGATAATTCTGTCACAATCAACTCAGAATTACCTAACTGGATGCCCCTGTTTTCATAGCAGTTGTCACACACACGCACTGGTGCTGGTCCCCAGCCTCGCTCAGGCACTGGACGAGTCTTAGAAGAACAGCCATCACAGAAGCCCTCTCCACAGGCCCGGCAGTGATGTTTAGTGTCGTTATCTTTAAAAGGCGTGTTGCACTTATTACAACTCTAATCAGAGCAACATAGAAAGAAAAACTGTTAGCTTGATCTTCCTTAGTAGAAAAATAGAAAGCAGAATCCCAGGATGGCAAGACTCAGACTGAAATTGTGAAAAATATAGTTACACTTAAGACTTGGGTGCTACCAGTCCTATAACTACACCCTAGGGAAGCAATTCAGACAGGTAGATGTACAGCAGTTAAGCCAATAGATTGCTATGATCCCTTCATTCTCAATCACAACTAATTACAACTAATCACACATCATGCAGGGCTGAATGGTGGATATTTGATCTTTGTGGGGGTAAGAATTCAGAAGGCAGTTTTCATTGAAGAAGTATCTGTTTCCTGCAAGACACAGGGACTCCTTTCCTAGTTGAATTGTAGGGGCCAGCTTGTTGCATCTGGCATGAAATCAGTTTAATCTGCACCTATAAAAATAGTACTATCAACTGCAGTAGCGAGTTGATGTCGATTCCTTGCTTTGAAGAGCAAGTTCATGCACACTAGGATTTTCCACGATACTGCTGGGAGAGGAGCTCACAAAAAGTAGGGAGCAACAGTCTCTTTAGCAGGGCTGGGCAGAGACTCTGGCTTAGTCAAGAATGGGAAGAGCTGAAAGCGTTTCAGTTCTCAAAATTATAGAAGGGCTTGCTTGCTGCAATAAAACAAGACACATCTGGAATCTGCAAAATACTGCATTACTCAAAGGGTAAGGAAAAGAGGGTTTAGCTACACAAAGCTTTTCTCTACAGCAGCTGCTATTTACCAGGATCTGAGAGTTGGGTCTCCAGTAAGCTGGGGCAATCTGGTCTGTCAACCAGGAGGTCACAGCTTTTGTGGGTCCCAAGCTAAGTTCAGATACCGATTGTGCCATGAAATTCATCCCATCCAACAAACGCTGGGCTGCATTGTTGTTGTCTTTCAGAAATCCATCAGTCTGGAATTAAATGGATATTCATTTGAGAATAAAAACAGGAAAACTTTTTTTTTTTTAGATGCAGATGTCTGTCACCCACTGCTCCTGTTAACTGGAGGGCAAGCAGAAGAAAAAAATTCACCAGTCCTACTTTGAAACACAGGGGTAGGTTTTCATAGTGTAAACACAACATGTTCATAAACTGTAACTTAGCCATTTCAAGATAGCCAAAAGATGACTGAAGGCCCCTGAAAAGGTTCTTTTAAACGGCAGAGACATTAACCAGCTGTAATGAAAGCAAATCCATTTTCTCCATCAATGTCCAGAAGAATCTACATAGACACGTGCATGGCTGCACACATACACAACCAGACTTACCCCTGGCCAGACATGCTCAATTTCTGTCCTCACTACAGTGTTCACAGGATCTTGGTTGCCAAACCAGTACTGTCGGCTGCGGTACACCACCCCGCAGTTGGGACACTCGATCACATACCTGCAAAAGAGGAAGACGGGTTACCTCAGTGAGATCCTGCAAGTCCAGCGCACCAGGCGATGTGGAGGCAACAGACAGCAGAAAAATCGTAGCTGCAGTACTCACCCTGACCAGGCATACTTGGCAAGGCCCAGCCAAGGGGAGTCAGTGGAAGCAGAGGTTTTTGGCACCACGCTGACCTCCATCCCTCGTTCATAACAGGCCTATAACACAAAGGCTCAATTAAAGCTGCGTTCTTTGGAATCTCAGACTCCAGGTCTCACAGCTGTTTGGCCACATAAAGCATATAACTTGGCGCACAGTCATCTCCACAGCAAAGGAGAGCGCTCATCAGAACCGATTTAAAAACAAAACAAAACCCACTATCAATAACGACATCAGGGAAATATTTCTACAATAATAAAAACCATTATGGTGGCTGAAAACTTTCCTGTTTCCTGCATGCACCCTTCAGAAAAATTAGCTAATACCAAGCAATGGGCCTAAGCAAACAAGAAGAGTAACCCATCAGGTATGTAGAAGGTCGACATCAGCCAGGCTGAGAGCAGCTGGGTTCACAATTTAGCTATTAAATGACACACAGCACACAGAGCTGATGACCTCACCAAGCAAAAGCAGGGATCAATTTTTCTTGTTAAAGCCACAAGCACCTCTCCCATTTGAAAAACTTGAAGAAAACAGGTACATGCCTGTTTTCCTCATTCCATCATGAACTGTTTCCTCATTTTCTGGGCCATCCATTCCTTCTCCACCCTTCAGACTTCATTCATCCTTGTGTCACTACTCACCTTGCAAGTGTAGACTCTGTTATCATACTGGTGAGAATATCTGCATCGGCTTTTTGATTCATGAGGGACTCCTTCCTTTGCATGGTTCATGCTCTTCTTGCAGCCACACCTGAGTATGCAAAAGCAAGCCATGAACTGATGCTGTTAGATATGGGACAGATGTCACCAAAAGTTCATTCATGTTACTATCTTGCATTTGCATAGACGTTTTAACCCCAAACCATTTTCGCAACTGTACATACAGCAATTACATCCTTCGTCATTGAAAGGCAGGCTCTTTGGAAAGAGGCATAGCCACTATTTCACAGTACAAAGTGGCACCACACAGCAGGTCAGTGCAGGAAATGATCACTGTAGCCAATTTAAATGTCATAGAGAATTTTAGGAAGGACTAACCAAGTTTGAAAATTGACCGGGACAGAGCTAACACTGCAGCCCTTGCAAGGAGCTGCTAGAAATTCTCTAATGAGTGCAGGAACATAGCACTGCATCACATTTGAGAGAAAATGTTTCCAGAAGCACAATCAGCCATAACATCACGCTGCTATAGCACCTCTCAGACTCAGAGCACTGACTGCCATCTACTGCCCTTTAAGGCTCAATCTTTGGGCTCTTCACCGAGAGCTACAAAGCCAAGCTCTAATCAGACCTGGGGCTCCACTTAGATCTAGTCCCTAAATGCAGCCCAGGTCCCTGAAGCGTGCTTCAGGATTGTTTATACTGTTTAGGTAATAAAAATGGCAGGAAAAATCATCACAGGAAATGTCAGGGGATTTCTTTAGACACTCCTTTCTTCCCACCCTGTGTGCACTGGGGAAAAGATACGGGCAGAACAGGTTTATAGCCATACACAAAAATAGAGTAGGCAAAGACCACGCATCCAGCTGGGATGCACCAATAACAGCTGTGCAATTCATATAAGAGTTGAATTTCTAGCTAATTCTGCCTGGAAGTACTAGCTGATGACAGGTCGTGTCAGGTGTCAAGATGTCACAGAAACTTTATGTTCTAGGGCTGCAGACCAGGGCAGCACTATCTTCTAGAAGGATGAGGGTGCATTTCTCATCTACTTACCCACAGCTGAGACACACAGAGGAGCATGTGAAATATTCATCTGGAAAGAAAGAGCTGTGAGCCATCTGGTCATCGGGGATCTCCCCACTGAACCGGTCACTTAGAGCCTGTCAAATAGAAAAAAAAATTAACCGGTAAGGGACTGAGAGCAACACAGACATTTTAAGAAAGGTTTTGTAAGCAAAAGCATGGGTTCCGCTATTGGAGGGAGAGGCAGAGAGTACGCAGCTAACAAATAATTTCTTACTGATGTGGAAATCAAGACAACAATTAGAAACCAAGAAAGATGACAATATTGCACTTATATGCAAGTGACCTGAATGCTTGTAAGATCCTTATTCTTCTCCTCTCTTCCTGCTCCTACTCTGAATTTTATAGTAGAAACGTGTGGTAGAAGATCGCATCCACCTCTGTGCATACAACCCATGCCCAAAATAGCAGGGTGCTTGCTAAGAGGGCTTTGCATTCTGGAAACCTCCAGAAGGAAACTCAGAGAGTAAATTCTCACAGTGAGTACATGAGGACACATTCTTTGCCCCTCAGCTCAGAAAGTGCTGCCCTGAGTTTTCCTCTGGCCTCTTGAATAATTGTTCTTCTCTGGTGAAACTGAGACAAAGGGATTTGTTTCCTTTCCTGGGAGCATCTGTTCTCAGATTAAACCAGTCCTTAGCCCTGACACACTTTTTCAGTTATTTTGGGTGTTATGGTAAAAAAAAAAAAAAAAAAAAAAGTTAGATCTGGATTGAGATCTCCGAAAATATAAGGTCTAACTGTAACCATTCCTACAGCTGAGGTTACCGTAGTGGCTGCCTGCTCTTCTTTTCCTCCCTCTCCCCTCCCAGGGAGCAGGGGGGGAGCATCTCTGCTGTCTAATGAGGGTTGACCACACGAAAACACAGACACGTGTATATCTCTCACCACAGTTTCTCTCAAATAAAATCTCTACACAGACATCAGATTTCAGATAATTTAAAGGAAATTAGCTTTAAGATCTCTTTTCAAGCTTGACTGATACAGGCCAACAGATTCAGAAGTTAGAGGAGGTGGACACAGGTCTCTAGCAAGCCTTGTGTCCTCAAGGCAGTGAAGCAAAAAAGTTAATTTCTAGTCGGTAGTGATCTGAACACAGCATCCACTCTACTGGACACGTATTTAAGTATACTAGCAGCTATATCTGAAACTGAATTACTTTATTATTGCAACAAAGTCCTAGAAATCAAACTGGAATTAACCACTCCAGCTGTTTTCCCCTTGTTACCTGTCTGCTCCCTAATGCAAGGAACTGTGTACATGCCACCCCAATACTTCCCTCTGTGTTTCAGCTACCTCAAATACAGAGCAGATGGAATTATCTGCTCCAACAGCTGCAACTAACAGCAGAAAAAACTGCTAACACTACCCTCTTCTGTAGATATGCCCCAACTCTGCCCACCCCTCCCCAATGACAGCTGTGCTCTTCAGGCCAATGAAAACATTGTGCTTATCAGGTACTGGTAGCAATGTGCAGACACCCATAGGACAGACTGCAAATTTGAAGATCCAAAAATCCCTCTGACATCCTAGTGAGGTGAACCTTCTAAGAAAATCACCAGCTGCTCTCTCCGATTCCTTTTTGTCAGCCTTCTGATCTGACGCTGCACCTGTGAAATGATACATCATTTGGCTTGATCCCACCTTGTTCCCTAGTACCAACACATCTCTTTCCTCCTTTTTGCCTCGTGGCCCTGGAGTTACACTACACTCAGTGCTAGGTTTTGCCAACCATTAACTCCCTCCAAGCCTTCTGCATTCCCTCCCCATGTGCCGAGGCCGTCCTTAGGAATTTCACCAATAAGTCCTTCTGGGCCTCCTATTTGTCATCAGTTATTTTTTCTTCCCCAGCCAGTTTCTTCCTGGCCCAGTTTTTTTGATTTTGCTCTTCAACTTCTCCTGACCTTTCAAGGCCTTTGCTAAGGTGTTTGTTTTAAAGTTAAAAAAAGCCTACCCAGCCTATCTGGCTGTTACACAAAAATCATCATCTTCGTGGAAGATCTGCTTTATCTCCAGACATCGGCAACATCACTAGTTCACATGCTCTACCTTTATTACCTGCAACTGACAGTTACTAGCAACAGCGATACAAATAAAGATTGCGATGAACTCTTCTCCACTTACTTTTAGTGCTTTGTAGATAACCCCAGGCTGTCGAGGTGACCGAGTGGTATTGTTCTCCAGCTGCTGCTCCACAGCTCGCCTAAGTCCAGAGAAATCTGTTGGAGGATTGTATGTCCTTGTTCCCTTGTAGTGGATTGAGCTGAAAGCCTCAGGAAAACAGCTTAGCTTCCGAAACCGATCCTGAATTAGCTTCTCAGGAACCTCAGAAGGATGATCTATATATGACAGCATCAGCAAGTACATAAACAACTGATTGTAAATTGCACAGTGCTTTCAGCACAGTACTAGTGTTTTCCTAATTACACCCAAATACATTTGGAATGCAGTTATCATTATATTTTACAAGAAGGAAAAGAAACAAACTGTTTCCAAAAGCAGTGTCTGCTTTCGATACACAGCTTTAGATCCTAAAACCAAGTTCCACAAGTAAAACCAGAAGCATGTAGGCTTGGAAACACAGGTATCCAGAAGCAGCAATTTATGACATAAGATAAGGAAAATCCACATCAGCACACTTGCTAGATCTTCACACCAGACCACAACCTGGTACAGCTAGTCGTAGCACCTGGTAAGTGAAGGACACGAACTTTACAAGGGCTGCTTGTTCTCCATGCCAATCCTACAGCAAGGAAGGCCAAGCCGCTATCAACCCTTTGTACCTGGCGAAGCACTTCAGAACTAGCCATTATCAGGTCGGACTGCAGAGCTGACCACATTCTCCTGCCTGCTTCCAAGTACCTGTTGTACACTTCAGAATAAGGCAGGCCCCTTCTTCCCTGCCCTAAAGCTATATAAACACACTTATCTCAACTATCCAGAGACAGATGGTTACAGCTTGCTGCAAATCCATATGTGAAGAGGTTTCTTTCCTATTCCTACCATGATCAGAAATGATCATAAAAATAAAATTTTACTACACTGACTTTGCACACAGGTGCAACAATCATTATGGGTCACTAAATCTGACCTGCTGAAACAGCAATTCAACAACTATATGAAACTTTGCATTGCTAATCAGCAAGTTGCTATGTAAGAAAAGGAACTGCCTTGGCAGTTTAAAGCAATTAAGAAATTACTTTAATGAGAGCCAGAAACAATGTCAAGTTCTTCTACTAGCTCAAGACCTTACTGGTTAGAAAAGCCAAAATGAGAACGTGGGCCAGCAGAAAGCTGCTGTGGTACTACACAGCCGAAGACTCCTACATGTTCACAGACAGCAGGACTGAGCCTCAGCCGGTGCAGACCAATTCATTAGAGCTCTTGCTCATCAAAGCATCAGAAAGGGACAGCATGAAGAAAGGTTTCATCGTGCCTTTTGAAGCATGGAAAAAATGGGGCCAGGAGAAGAAATTTAGATCCCTATATAGTCAAACCCAAAATGTGCCACGACTTCAATAGGAAAATGCATTTCGCTCAGACACACAAATAAAATACACCGTTTAAATACACATAATCCAATATGGCATGATCCAAGTTAAAAGTACTGGTGAAGAACACTGAAAGTGATGGGAATAATACTGAGCCAGGCCTGCTGCTTTGGCCACATCAGATACTTGCACAGAGAAAGGTGGCATCAAACCATCTTCTCTGTGCCACCATAACCTCAGCCCCAACCTCACACCAGCCTCAGAATGACGTTAGTCCAAAGAATTTTAAAAAGTAGAGTGAAGTTCACCAGTTTCATTATTCTTCCTCATCCCAGTTTCTACACGGAGTTTTATGTTAGGTTTTTTGCAACACGATACTCCATATCCCTGCCAAAACCCCAGAGTGTCTCAGTTTTCACCTTCATCTGCCATATCACACATACTCATGATCTTGTATGATGATCCCTCCTATGGCTGGCAGAACTCCCATCATGACTAGTCAGTGCTGATGTCCAGCTGGCTAAGAGGATTATTCTTAGCTGATATGGGGTAGTCAGATTGCTATCAGGGAATGCTCTGCTATTTCCATAGCCTGGGTCCCAGACTGGAACAAGTGAGACTAAAACGCAAAAGGCATCTTTTACGTGGTAATAAAGAACACCGAATATTCAATGCAACCTGGCAATTTATAGATAGCACTTAGCACATCGTAATCCAGTTTCTTACTGCCTACTCACCAGAGCCCAGCAGCTTGGTGTACACAGTCTCATGAAAGATGATGACACCTGGACCCAAAGTTGACAGAGGAACATCTAGGCCACAGCGGGCTGTGGTAGCTTTTAGCTCCTTAGTGAAATGTTTTAAATAAGCCTCCGAGGCATCACCAAGGAATTTGAAGAGATCATTGTGGAGCCTGTCAGCACGAGTACGGTAGATGACAAGGTCAGAGATGGCCAGGACCTTCAGCAGCAGCCGTGTTCTCTGGCTCAGGTTCACAGTAGCCCCCAGGAGGCCCTCTGTATCAATTACCACCACTTTGCGGACAGGGTCATAGGCTGCCCAGACTCCAACTGTACAAGACTCTTGGGCTGGAGATGTCTTGAAGACTTCCCGGCCATAGAAGAAAGTGTGGTTAAGGGTGTGAGACTTGCCATCCCCTGTGTTCCCAAAGATGGACACTACCTTTAGATGCTGGTCAGGACTGCAGTCCAGTTTCTTAATAAAGTCTTCTTCATTCCTTACCTTCAAAAAAAAAAAAAATTATAACTATGCAATTGAAATAGACAACACTGAAAACAGAGCTGGTTTCAGAATTCATAAGATTAATGAGAATGATTACTTCTTATTCAAATTCCATCATAAGTTTCTGAAGCACCAAGAAATCCAAAGAAAAATATTAGAAAGCAGTTCTGTAACTCATACACATCAATGGGATTCAGGCTGCTCCATCATGTAGCTGTTTTGAAACTGATGCCTCACAGTGATTATCTGTCTAGTGAAACCTCTTGTACCTCACCCCATTCCCTAAGGCAGTGCTTTCAGAGACAGGAGCACAACCCTACTTCCCAGTCTGGCAGAACAGCTGCTTGGAGCATGGCGAACGCTCTCAGTAGCACTGGTCTCCTGGCAAGCATCCAAATTCAGGCACAAAACAGGGGAGTGCTTTTGTCACCTTAATTTGCCTCATCCACAGAGGCTGAGCACCTGTCTAGGGAGAACACACTCCTCCATGCAGCTGTGCTGCATCTGTCCACAGCCAGGGGCTCTCAGACACCGCCTGTCCTGCTCCTACGGCTCTCCAGCTCATAGATCCTTCAGCTAAAAGGAGGGGCAGAGAAGAAGAAAGCAAAGTTGTGCACTGGAGTCAGCTGGTTGAAGCAGGTCAAACTGGCTTTTACAAAAGTGCTGCAACTACCTCAGTGATCTGTTTCATAATTTTATGTATTGTGCTTCCATGAAAAAACAAACAAACAACACCACACACGCAAACACAAAACCAAGAAAGTGCAGACAGCCTTGAGCGGGTAACTTCTCTTTGGCTTCACATGGTTTAAGTGACACACATCATGCTATTTAGGTTAGAGAATAGGGCATTTTCTGTTCAGGTACTAGAGCAACAGGGAACACATAAAAAAGCAATGAAGCAGGTTAGGGGCTCCATACAAGAGCCTGCCTTGGGTTTGTTGCAGAATACAGCCTTGGCTTTCAAAAGCTTCATGCTTTCAGCTATGGTTGTTTATCACTTGCTCTTTCTTCTCCCAACATGTTTTATCCATCTGTTAGGTGACAGGGAAGAATATGACAGAGGCACTTTTTCAGAAGGGTTAAATTTACCTCCTCCATCACAATTCCCTCAAGGATTTCCCATCAGCTGAAAGGATCAGGGCTTCCATCCCTTCTCACTGGCCTCTCAACTTCTGGAAGCTCCTTGGCTATTCCTGGCCCCCCCTCCCCCACATACATTTGGAAGGTCTCACAATATGCAATCCACAGAAGCCATGAGGTAACAAATGGTTTCTTTCAACAAGTTTATTCTTAGATCAGCAAATTAGTTTAAGGCTCAGTCGGCCCCATTTGCTCTGGTCAAATCTATCAGCAGCATCTAGACTGTGGAGGAAAACAAAAAACTGCCAGTGTGCCAAAAAATAAAAAATAACCAGTGTGCCACACTCTGGTTGGGAACAGCATTCAGAAGGAAAAACTGTGGACTGTGAGGCTGCAGTAGCTTCTCCCGGACTCAAAGCATTCAGGACAGCCTGAAAGTGTGGAAGAAAACAGGAAACAAATCAAAATGCTCTCAACAGAAACTTTTCTGGTGTCTGTGGGAGACCATCAAGATACACTCAAGTTACAGGTGCATGAGAAAGGGTCTGGTTTTTCAGTAGCTGTGATTATTAGCTTGCCATCAGGAAGATAATTTTAGATGACAGATGCAGTTTCTCTTAATATCTCTGGAGATTTCTCTGTGGATAAAAGAAAGTTCTTGGTTCACAGGATAGCTCCTAAAAACATTCACAGGTTTGATAATATAATAATGTTATCTGTATGTAAGCAAAGAGAAATACAAAAATCTTGTTTCATTTAACACCCACCTCCCAAACTTATTACTATAAGGGTGTCAGACCCTCTTTTTGCTGGAGTCAGTGTTTATGCACTCCCTGGATGGCTCGAAGAAATATCAGTCTTCAAACAGCTGCTTAAGGATTGGCAGGACAACTAATAACTACGGTCTTTTAGACAGCACTGGTTGTTATTCTGGTATCAGTTTGGGAGAGTTTGTGCAAGGGGCTGAGTTAGTAATATCAGAAGGCACAAAGGACAAGGACCACAGTAGTCAACTCACACAAACTCTACTGCAGCTGAAATTGTCCCAAGCTGAGCTAATGCAAACGTCCACACCAGCAGCCTTCTTTCGCGCTCAATGTACGTTAACAACGGGGCAACTTATTGTGGGAAGAAGAGCTGGAATGCTGAACCAGGCAGAAGGAAAGTTCGTTCCACATCAATAATCCAGGTCACTCCAGCAGAAAAGTTTGAATGAGTATCAAATCAGGCACTCAAAGCACTGATGGATAGATCTAACAAGCCCCCTTTGAAGGCTCTAGGCTCTTTCAGGCCTCCTTGCAGGACAGAACTCAGGAGTGATTTGGACAAGCAAGTCACCCAGGAGCACAAGAATGCACCGAAGTCCAATGTTGAGTCTCACAGGTCTCAGCAATGGGTGAGAATGAACTTAGACATGAAACAAATAAATGTTTCCTGGCATGCTTTACCAGCTCTCAGGAGTCAGATGTCAAAGGCTTTCCCAAGCAGTGGTTGCATCTAGACACTCATGTTTGGTAAAGTAGTAGACATCCTCTAGGAGGTTGTCTAACCCCTTTGTGAACCTAGTCATCATTTTGGATCCTACAACATCTTGTTACGATAAATTCCATGGGGGTGGGAAGTGGAAGAAACAAAACCAAACCCCAAACCAATACAACCAAAAAAAAAAAAATCCCTTCTTTTTGTTGAATATGCTTATATGTCATTGGATGTTCCTTGCTTTTGTGTGCTTGTCTTCTTTAACCACTGTTGAGCACAGGGATGATACTCTCAAAAAACCATCCACAACAATCCCTGTATCAGTAGTCAAATTTTCCTCCCTTGAGGAAGTTCCTTTAAGACATTCAGAGTCAGAGTGGGTGTAATAAGTGTCAAAGTACTAATACTCCTGTGGCTCAAGTCCCACTTCTCAGTTTTGCTTCTCATCTCTAAAGAAATTTGCATGGTACCACCTTCTACTGCATGTGCAAAGGACTCATGTTTCCATGGCTGTGTCCATTCCCACGTTTCCAGAGTTTCACATCTGACATGAACAGTAAACATGAAACCTTCCTCAAATTGCACAGCAGTTTTAATCAAGAATGCAAACTCTGTATGTCTAACCTAAGGACAAGAGGCATCTCTCTCCAGCCCCTTCCCTATTTTGCCATTTCCAGCAACAGTGTCTCATTTACACTTTTGTTACAGCTCTTAAAAGAATATTGTCTTCTAGAAGGCACAGTTTTTACTCCATCATGGGTTAGAATCCCAATTAGCCTTCTCTTACAATGTTAACTGCATTTCTGTTTGCAACGGTCATCCAGCCCCCCATGCAGTCATTCTATCCAAGTTGAGCTGAACTGCAGGTGAAGCTCTTCAGCAGGAAAACCAGAAGACTGTACAGCTAAAGTCCTCTTGAAAAAAAAGACACAAAACCTCATACCACAGTGCCATGGAACACATTTAGATCTGAAGACTCCTTGTCATCTATACTTGGAAATCTGTTATACCTACCATAACAAGTTTCCTAGATCCAAGCCATAATAAAAGTAGAACTGTTTAGGAAGAGACAAAAAAATAGGATCTGCTAAAAATACATTCCTGCCTATGAATTTCTTGGAAACAATGTTACTGGAACAACAACATGTTAAAAGCTTAGGAACAAGCCCCATAAAATAGAACAGTTTCCAATGACCTGTACTCATACAACTTTAAATCTGCCTCCAAGAAAAACAAACATATTAAGAGAATCCAACATTTTTACCAGAATTTTCTCCTTTTAAAACTCTTTATGAAGCCTCTAAGTCTTGCTAATATTCATGGAAGCAGTGCACAAAGCCTGAGCTGTGCCACGATGACACAATAGCTCAAAACAAAAATCAAGAGTGCTTAGCATAGTATTTATCACAGTGCCTTCATTTGCTAGTCTTACACTGTCATTTTGACTTACATTGGTACTTGCTTTTGTTGTTGCATTTTTAAATCTTACTCTTTGCTTGACCCAATTTTAACAGAGTATTTTCTATAACTAAAATAATTTTCTGCAATCAAGAAAGATACCATCATATAAATCATTAAATTTCTGTGTCAGTAGACTTATCTAACAACCAGCACATGACAATATCTTCCAATACATAACCACTAAACAATCAGGAGGATATAAATTTAACACACGTTTCAATTAATGGAAAAATAAGCTATAAGATTTGTAAAAGCACATCCAAATACATACTAGAATAAAATTGCAATTATCTGAAACAAATCAGTCTTCAAGCAGAAGCGGTCAAAACAACCAAGTGAAGAAAAAGACCCCAAATAACAACTATTTCCCTTAAAGTATAATTTAACGCTGGCTATACAAGCAATTCTGCTCACAGTTCAGAAAACATTTTAAAAAAATAACGTTTTTTTTTAAATAGCAAAGCAAGCTAAAATGCAACCTTTTAAGGAGACAATTTTAGGTAATTGATCTAAAGGACAGTATCACATCAATCCAGATCTGTCAGATCTGTCCACCTCAACACAGACTACTTTATGACACAGCTTCTAAATTTTGGCCATTGTGTTTTACTCTAAAAAACTGAGTTCCTGTCCAGAAGTAGATGCACACAGAAGTCTTATGGGTGCATGCCTATGGTTCTACCATTAGGTCATTGCATCAGAATTTCAGTGCACATTGAAAACGAGAGCGAAACCTTTAAAGCAGATTTCTTCAACTACAGCCTGTAAGACAAATCTGAGAAGAATAACCTGCACCACAATACACTGCTGCCACCAAAATGCACATCTCTGCAGAGATCCCTCACAGTGACTCCCGGAAAGGTAGAGCATGAATGCAAAGAAGTGCAGCTGGCTTACCCCAGCAACTCAAGTGCAACAGCTATTATACAAGCAGCTGGAAAGTCCCTGCTTTTGCCCCAGGAGAAACTTTTGTTGATATTCCCAAAAGTTTCTTGCTACCAAGTGAGAAAAAGGATTGGGTAGTTCCCTCTGAGGAAAAGCAGCTCTCTGCTACGAAACCCATGACATCAGCAGAGCCGTGAGACAGGCTCTAGACTATCATAATTCAAATGCTCTTTCCACTAAGATCATAGACTAATTCAGGCTGAAAGACACCTCAAGAGTTCATTACTCCCTCCTAGCTTTCAAAAGCCTCCAAACGAGATATTGATCATAACCAGGTGCTCAAGAAGAATCAAGGCTGACTTAAGTCCAAACAGCTCTAGTTTCCTACACCTTTTCTTCTGCATGACTTCCCACAGAAAACATTATGCCGTTACTTGAGTGTTCCACATACAACTTAAAATCCATAATCCAATTACATAGCCATATTTGATAGAGAAATAAGTGCCTCTGAAACATAAATTTCCTAAAAGCCTGATGGAAATAAACAGCAAAGAAAAGAAAGATGCTAATAACTTTTCTGAGGAGAAATTGTCTCTTGTCCACTCCACACAGCCACCAAGATACAGCAGTAAGCTGAGCAGTCATGCCCATACTTGCTAGCCAGTAAGCATGCTGGCTGGCACATGACAGCACACATACTGCTTCTTCCCCAAAAGAGAAGATGTGGATAAGCACTGGATAATGGGAAGCAGACATCTCAGAAATTAGACTTTATTAATTGTACTGCTCAAAGAATTACTTTTTATGTAACATTTTATGTTACATAAACATAAACATTTATTTATGTAAACATTTTACGGTAGCTTGGGAAAGTTTTCCCAAAAGGACTGCCTCAATGGGTTAGTTTACAAAATTGCATATGTCATACCAGCAGTTACAATCTGGTGTTCAGGAGTAAGTTATTAATCACTGACCCAGCAAACACTTAAATATATTTATCATTATTATGCTCAGTAATATCTTAGACTCCTAGCCAAGCTGGCAGCAGACATCAGCATTTTCAGGATTGGAGTCCTAGAGAGGCTCAAGCCCAAACTGAGTGAGCTGACACTGGATGCAGGGAGGGCAAAATAAAGGAGGAGACAGGCACACCCCAAAGATTTAAGGTTAGATTCCAACACCCTTCCTCAGCTTCTGCTAGTTTTGACCTTATTCCCCATGCTGGGTGTAGGCCTGGCTCAAACAAATGGTTTCATTAGGATCAGGGGTGTTTTCTAACCTCAAGTTTTTTGTACCTCCTTATTTGCCTTCACTGCAGTACCAGAGTTGATCTGTTCCTCCCCACAGCTCTAGCAGAGGACAATATTTTCATGGGTTTGTACAGCACTTAACAAGAGTCTCAAGAAGACCTATAGGTCCCCGCAATGAAGGGTGGAGGCTGCCCATGTCTGAAGCCCATGTCAATCTATTACAGGATTCTTTCCAGAAAGAGGCAAAGAGGCAAGAGTTAAATCCTGCTTAACAACCCTACCCAAAAAGAGAGAGACTATTGCAAGGGTTTTAAGACAGTGGTGGAAAAAAATTAAGGGGATGGGAGGTAATCCAATTTGATTGGACTCCTCCCTAACCCAAGAGGCAATATTGTCTAAAATATTGCTATTACCAGGTCAGTCACCCTTGTAGATGGCAGCTGAGTTATACGAAACTGCTGAAAGCAGAAGACTAGACAGCTCACTAACCTGTTTGCTAGCTGAAAAACTAGTTTTGCAACAACTCAAAACTAATAAAGACTTCAAGGTAAATGCAACTGCTGCAGAAGTAACACTAATTTAAGAGTGTCTTCTAACTCTTAAAAAAGAACAGTAAGCAACGAAGCAGAAATCATTATTCTGTATCCTAAGTACTTTTCAAGTTCCCCACGGATGTTAATTTGGCCACACAGCTACCAATTACCACCCCAACGTCACAGCTGTAGCAGCAGAGGCCACATCCAGGTGAAGAGACTTGCCCAGAAGACAGCAAGTCAGCAAGTGAGTTCCTGCTGTACTGGTGGGTCTTCTTCAAGGCTTGGGGTAAACAGATCACCTGTGTGGACACTACTTTGTAACACTGTCTTTGTTAAGAGGGGCATTTACAAACTTATTTGTATCACTGTTCCACTCTTCCCAGAAAACAGTTACTTTGGTTATTTTCCCAATTGCAGGGTGTTTTGACAGGCAGGCCAAAGGACTGTGAGACTTCTGGCTTTATGCGATCATACAGCAAGGCATTAAGAACCCAGGTAAAAAAGTAAAGGGTACACTGCAGCAACACCTGCCTCCCAGTGACCCCTGCAGAAGGGGTAAAGTGGAGATGGACAAGGCAGAGGGCTGCAGGAGAGCAAGCTGCCAGATGCACCCCACACAAAGCACTCACAGCCTACTCCTGCTGGCAGCACCCAGGAGCCCAAAAGGATTCACTGGATAAGAGCAAGGAGAAGTACAGCAGAAGAAGCGCTAGAACACCCCCTTTCTCCCAACAACCCTATTGAGGTTCAGGAACTCCTTGAATGAAACAGTGGGTAATTCCCGAGTGGCTTGCCACCAGCTTCTCTCACCTGTGACATGCTCTCCCTTGCTTCCACACCTGCACTCATTTCAGCATATGGACAAAAGAGACTGGAAGCAAGCAAGAGATTTTACTTTAATTACAGCCCAAAAGAACCATATCACGAAGAAGGTGCAAGAGCAGTGCCAGGGAAAAGCAGTATTTAAAAATGGCTGTGTGCAAATTAGCTAGGAGTCAACCTGAAACTGTTAAAGGTGTTGTGCCTTTGTTGAATGGATGGCTCCTCTCCCATCTTCTAAAAATACTCTTCAAAATACTGGTATATGTACAGTGGAAGAAAGAACGTTACTAACCAGCAATTGCTAAGCAGTTTTTCTACTACTTTATTCCAAGGACAGAAAAACAGTGCACTTCAGTGCAGGAGAGAGAACTGCAAAACTGTTAACAGACTGTGATGGGAGGAATAACAAAAAACATCAAAGTAATAAGGCAAAAATTCCTAGAACAAACTCCCAAAAATACTTTGGCAAGAAAACCCCTCTGAAGCACAAAGAGGAGAACTTGTTAGTAGTACAGCAACAGTGATGAGGGACAGAAATTACATATTCTGATCAGACAGATCACACTGACCTAAAAAGCTTGGATTTCTTCTTCCTCCTTTACATCCATAGCACATGTACAAGCTGGGACTCTTCAGTTTACAGGATATGGACTAAAATTCTCAGAAACTTATAGCTGACTGTGCTACCCTAAAGCATGCACACACACAAAAAAAAATTCCCCAACAGCAGATCAAGTAGGAGTGTCATAAGAACTAGTACTATTTGCTAGACAAAAGCTTTTCTACTACGGAGGCAAGCCATAAGACTTAAGAGATTGTGATCTTCTCTTAGAAGACATAGTTAGCTTGCATTGACTGACAAACAACACTTGACTAGGAGAAGCATTCCTAGTAACTCTCCATTCTCTCATCCCTACACTTTTGGCCAGGCTTAAATCCATAGGTAATAAGGAAAAATCACAGTATTTTCATCAGGCTTACAGTGGGAGCAAGAAGAGCAAAGCAGCTACATCTCTAAGGAGTTATCACTCTGTACGTGTCACTTTTCACAAGGCAGGACAGAGAAGGACACGTGGACTGTTAGAGGCTGGTTATTTAATGATTGTCTAAAATGGTCTGTATTTAAATAAGAGCTACAGGTCACATGGCATCATCTGAACTTACTGCAAAGAATTATAGAGATCCTGCTCAGTATTGCTGAGGGGAAGAACTTAATCCTTTAGGTGTCTAACCCTGTTAGCAGGAATAAAAAGAATTCAAAGAATGGGGCTGTATTTAGGAAACTGAGATCTCTACTGGCAAAACAGAAGAAGTTTATAAACTTCTAATTGCTGCTTATAAACTGCTAACTGAAGAAAGTGAGCTCATAGTGGGTATCTCAGGGGAGACCCAGAAACGAATGTATGCTCCTTCCTCCCACACAAAATTATACTGCTGGGGATATTATTTTTGTGACTAGCTAAAGGAAGAAGTTTTTTTCTTTCCTGTGCCCTTAGTAAGACAAGCTACAAAGTCAGTACCTTTTATTTTTCTTTGAAACCCAGAGATTGGGTAAATTCCTGTGACAGAGCTCATTTCAGGTCAAAGATCTGTGAAGACTTTAAGGCATGCTAGTAACTATCAAGCACATTGCCTATCTTCTGGGGTCAATGAAAGACTCTCTTCTTCTATAAGGTGAATGTGCAGAGTCCTTAATTATGTCTTTGGACAAAGTGTTATCACAGAAGCCACTAGTGACACTACGACCAAGTTCCAATCCTGTGGTAAGAAGTCTCAACATCTGTTCTCCAAATTATGTTAAGCATTTCTTCTCCCCTACCTCAGAAGTAGTAGTGAATAGAGCTCGTCGTACAACTGATGGATAACTCCCTGCTTTATGCTAAAAAGCTCTATTGCAAAGGTGTTGTATAAAGACAAAAATGGGGTACTGTTACAGAAACTGCATAAGCATAAGTACAAGAGACAAAAGACTGATACAGACCAGTAGAAAAGTTCAAGAGACAGTGAAACAGTACCGGGACTTGAAACAACTATCCTAAGCCAAGATGTGTTTTTGTTGTTGCACTTTTCTGTGTTTTTCTTAATAGATCCATGAATGCAGGGGAGTTTTAAAACAGATCAATTAATTTTCTAAGTTCTTAAGGGAAGCACCTCCTGTGAGCAAGGGGCAGCACTAGTGACAGCACAATACTTGCTTGAAAATTCAGCAAGCTAGAGACAAGAAAGAAAATCTGACATCTTGACAGAGAAGAACAGGAGATTCAGCTGGGGGATTTGCACACAAAAAAAGAAGGCAGCATGCAGTTTGAATCTAACACAGCAAAAAGGAGATGTGGAAGATTTAACGAGAGCAGCGACAAGACCAAAGCAATTGCCTGAGGAAGTAATCCCACAATATCATTGAGTAGAGATGAGCAAGGAAGACAGACCATGTCAGAGCCAATTAACAAACAGATGCTGCAGTTATCAAGAACAATTTGATTGAAGTCTCAGCTTTAGATATGTAATAGATAAGGCCAAAAGTTTAATACTGTATAAAGAGAAACTGCATAATACTGCATAAAACTACCACATAAAATACTACATAAAACTGAGGGAAAGGACCTAGAATGGGATCTAAATGGCAGATGATGCCAGTTCACAGAACATGGACAAGATCTAAGACAGAAGAAATCAGTAAGGTCCTTGGAAAAAGGAAAGGCAATTTTGTGGCATAGGTCGAGAAGGCTGGGGACTAACACACAAGTTGCAAAGCATCACACTGTCTGGCAAGACAGCTGGGGCTAGACTCCAAGAGGAACAATCTCTCTCTGGTTCTTCTGCAGACTTGTGGTGCGAACTTGGATTTAACCCTTAACAGCATTTTCTTAACATGACATAACCAATCTCTTTCTGAGGTGCTCAGATACAGCACTGTTATGATGAGCACCACAGAGAAGCTTGCATTTCACAGATCTGAACTTCAGCTACTATCAGTTCTCTACAAACAACTGCTTCACAGGTGGTTGTTTAAAATGGGACCCTTCCTAACTAGCTTCCTAAAAAGCTTTGAGCAGACCAGCACATCAGTGCAACATGGCACAAAAACAGTTATGCAGATCTCAGAATTATCATAGCTGTATCAGTGCAGCACTGAGCCCAAGCTGAGATTCTCTACTTCTCAGCTAAACTAACTTCCTCAGGCACAGCTCCATATGGATTAATCTATATTGCTTCTGGACTTGAACTAGCCCAGTTATTGTTCACATGCCATAAGTGTCCTTCAGTTTCAGAGCTACCACCTCCAAGAACCCAACAGGAACAATGAGACGAAACAACCACTTGAGCCTACCAACTCCAAGTTCCAAAGGAAACCAAAAAAGAAATCTCTGTTCCCATCTCATTGAACCACTTTCCAGTCAGAGGTTTGTGAATACGTATACATCAGCGAGTACCTTGATCCATCATGTTTGCTCAGCAACATAACTAATTCTTCCTAATTTTGTAGGACTAGCATTTCAACATTTCTATGGCAGAATCTACCACTGATAGCAAATCAGCAGTTTCCTCTCTTATTTCCTAACTAATGCAACAATCTTCAAGTTCCAAAGGTCAAAAACCAGACGGTTAAAGATAGCTGGACACCATAATTCTGATTAATCCTTCTGTCTGCTGAAGCTTAAGAAATCACACACCACCAAACCCTGAATCTCCACATTTCAAGTTCTTACTATTTTGGCATTTTGGTTGGTTTAAATAAAGAACGTTCTAAGGATTTCTCCCCAAGTAATCAGCAATAATCTCACTAATGGCAAGCACAAAAACCTGAGGATCACTTTCCTACAGCTAAACTGGCTGTTCAGTATTATCAAGAGCAAAAGATGCTACAGAAGATGTCTTCAGAGCTAGCTAGTGATCTTGCAGCCCTCTCTAAATAAAGGTCCTCATGCTCACTAGCAGACCCATCACTATAATAGCAAGCACTCTAAGTTCCAGCTGCCAGAAAATATTTTAATTGAAAATCTCTCAAACTGCTTTGACACTGGCTGCAAGATGTCATGTAAGTATTCAGCTATGAGGAAGAGAAAGTCACTCCAGATGAAACAGCTCTGATTCAACATCTTGCTAGTGAAGCAAGATCATCTTTGGAGAGCTTTTCCAACCCTGTTCTGATCAAACTGCTTTGATGTGATAAAGGACCATTGCTGTCCCAATAAGGAAGTTGGCTTTACTGCCTATGACATTTAAATCTCAATGCACTTGCTTGCAACACACAGCCAGAAGTCTATCTCAATAAGGCTTACAGATTCACGAGTATAAAGATAACCAGTACAACCACAGACAGCCACAGCTTGTGAGCAGCTTTCCCAGACATCCCTGTTCTAAGGCATTTCAGAGCTTGCTCTAGTGGCTACATGAAGGTCATTGAAAAGTCTGCATCTTAAAGTAGCAGTTGCATCTGCCACACATTACAAGGAAACGTTTGTGTGCTTAGGGGAGGCACACAAATTCCAGACTGCTACTACACCTGAAACTCACTCACTCGCTTTACCGTCACTGGTGTCCTGCATAGCGTGTTTTCTGTATCAGTGCATCTTAAGGCCTGTTATATCCTTTCCTCCCTTGCCCCTTCAAAAGCCATGAGAATTTGTCCATCAATACACCTGAACTGACCAAAATGCAACCCAAGTATCTTGCATCTATCCTATATTATAGTATAATTACAGTGTGCATGTATACACACACACACACACAAACATACTCTTCTACTGTACAGAATAGATACGAGATACTTCAGTCAGGTTTCCTTGCAATGCATGGCAGACATCGACTGTTACTGTGATGGGTACAAATAGCTAACTGGCCAACAACCAGAATATAATCACAATTCTTTTACCACTGGTAGCATGGATATGTCAAATTAGAGCAACAAGATACTGAGTCTTCAGGCGAACTCACATTTTCTTTCAGTGTTCCCTAAATGAGGCTAAACATGAAAGATGCAAATTGGAAACCAGAAGCTGAATTTTTTGTTGTGTAACTAACCTGCTCTGTGACTTTCACAGAGTTTGAAACATACTGTTTCAAATTTTTCACATTTTGTGAAGTATTTTTACATTTGTAAAGTGCCAACACCAAATGTAAGGGCCAACAGAAGAGTTCATTAATGGCATAAATTGAACGCCAGACTCTCCAAAATGTTTCCTGAAGAGCTGTTTCTGGTCAACTAGTATTTCTATCATTATTACCAGCAGGTGTACCCCAAACTGATGGCCAATTTCCTCCTTCTTCAGCAAAAGGCTAACAAGAAATAACATTTGTGACAAGCAATACAGCTTAAACATGGTGTCTGTAGGACTTGGATGGCACGCTTTGAATGCTTATTTCTACTTTATCCTATTCCTAAAAATCAGATGGATTTACTGATGCTACAGGAGGGCAGCAAGGAGCTGTAGTCTTGCAGTGCATTAGACTTGGTGCAGTGCCCACTCCTAGTCATACAGTAGGAGACTAGCTGCCAATGCTCCCATTTGCAGGATACCTACTGCAATATTCTCGGTTCAATTTTGTTCAGGAATGATCAGCATCCTGCACAGACAGCTCTTATCTTAGTCGTGTGTGTCTCAGTACAGCGTCAATTCTTTCACCAGCTTCGCTTACCAAGCCTCTAACTGGCTATCCTCATTTTGTTACTGTTGCTGCCAAGTTACACTTGAAGTATTAATCATGCATCACAGCAGCCTGTTAGACCAAGATAGAAACTAAAGGATCTCGCCCCTGCAAACAAACCACAGCAGTGCTTACCTGAATCTCCTCAGTTTCATCCACCAAGAGGAAACTCACAACTTTCTCTGTCATCTTCCTTCTCTTGGTCTCCTCATCCATTCCCTCCTCCTCTTCCTGCTCCTGGGCTTTGCCAGCATGGTACACGGTGACAGGGTGCTTCCTTCTGTTCCCCCCAGCATGCGTTCTCTTCTGACACTCCACGCAGAGGTTGATTTTGCACACCTGGCACCTCACTGCTGCTATCTGCCTTGAGCCCGTCATACTGGCATGCATTATGTTCCCATTGGCACCTTTGCAGGAGTCACAGTACGGGACATGTCCGGGTCTTATACGGGTCCGTTCGTGGTCCCGTAACCTTTCTGGCTGATGCAGCTCTTCTTCACAACGCTGGCACTGTAGGCTCCGGCACTCGTCACACTCAAAGATTGCTTCATCTGTCCCACTGCAAACATAGCTTTCCTGGCACAGGAGCGTCGTGTTCTGTCCTTTCTCTGCAGTTTGTGTGTGGGCGCTCATTTTCAGACTCCTTTAAAGCAGTGTTTTTCCCTCCTGTTTCTGTTTCAAACAATGAGGTGTATAAAAGGCAGTTGCAAATTTAGTATTTCCACAGGGGAAAGGGACACAACAGGAACGCTGTCTGTGCTTAATTTTAAATAATCAATAGATGTTTCTGTAAGTGTCATACACTGACCTGCCTCCCAGGAAGAATCTTGGTGAGTGCAGCTGAAGTTTTCTTTCTCCAAAATATTAACTTAAACGATGTGACTGGTTTCACGGACTGTTATACCCGAACGCTAGCAGACATTCTTTCTCTGCTCAACTGCATAACACGTTTTCAGTGACGAGAAAAAACGCAGCGTCGGGTACTTCGGCGGCCAGGGCAAGTGTTCCCCTGAAGGAGAGAGCGGAGGGAGACAGCTGGTGACGAGGGGCAAAACGAGCAGCAGGGACTCGGCGCACACACATGGACGCACACACTGTCAATACTAGAAAATTCTCCGCTTTCGCTCCACAGCTAGGCTCCTCCTTCACAGTTCACAGCATTTATTTGCTGGGAATTTCCTGACGCGCTTCTCCCGATAAACAGAAATCCGCTCGCTCTTTGTGCGCTCCTCCCCGGAACGCCGGACACCGACCGCTGCCGCGGCCGG
>JAVJGJ010000060.1:50443079-50467814 GCA_035590215.1 Microhierax caerulescens | reverse complement strand
AGAGGAAACGTTTTCCGGTGGTATCGCGGCAGGGAAGTTGATGCCTGTAACGTGGACGGGAGTACTCGTCGTGAAACACGTGTTAGCAGCTTGCGCATAAAAGAATCGGACTGATTGATTTAGTCAGTAGTAGCTGTGATGTGTAGATTGGCATGTTTTTCTTATGATGTCTTTTTCCATTATAGAAAAAGACCATTGTTAGCCTGAAGGAAAAGAGGGGGTTTTGTTTAAATACGGGGAACATCCCAAACACATCTAAGTTTTGTGGTTTTTTTTTTTGTGTGTGTGTAGTAGGTCTTACATGGGCTTACAGGACATGAAATCTTAAAGTTGTATAGTTCTCAGTCTATTCAGATGAAAACGCATGCACATGGATTTTTAGTAATTTTTTGTGGGACAGGAAAGCATTATTTCAGGTGTTGGATCAGCATTTATGAAAGGTGGTCCAGAACAAATTCGAAGGAAGAACAGGTCAGTTTCTTACTTTCTCTGTAAAGGAGTGGTATTGTACATAGTGCATCGCCTTTCTCTGCTTCTGTTTTTCAAGTGCCCATAAATGCTTTAATGCTGGAAAGGGTGAATAGCAAAAGTTAGAGTGGAGAGTCACTTATTTGACTGACTAGTGTTTTATATAGGTGCAGAAGCACAGAATTAGGAGCTAAATCAAATACTTTAATTTTATTTTATTTAATTTTATTTTATTTAATTTAATGGTGATATGCCTAATATAGCCCTAGTTAAAGGGCTTTCAGACTGAGGCTTTGCTTTGATTAAGAGTGTTGTTCGTGGAGTTGTTTCGTAATAATAATTTGGGATGCAACTACTCCCTGGCAGTCGGTGAACACTATAGATCACCTCTGAAAAACAGGCTTGAGCAAATGCTAGTTTTGTTTGTTCAGAAATAAATACACTTACAAAATCTGTAATCTGTTTTATCTCTCCATGTGTTGGTTGTGTTTGATAGTGATGCCTTGCATAGCTTGCAGGTAGTGTTGGAGAAAACCATAGGGGGCTCTGAGAAAGTGAACATTTTCACTGAGGGAATCAGTTGGCTTGAAATAAAATACTTTTCTTTTGGAGACTTTTTATTTTTTTGTTGGAAGCAGTAATATAAACAGATCTCCAATGGGTGACAAATGATGAAGTTATTTATTTTTATAACTGAACTGCTTAAAAATCCATACATCATGTAGAGCCTTATGTAAAAGCCACATATATAGTACTGACTTTAATAGGTTGGTTTAATGCATATGTTTTCTCCAGTTGCTTCTGAAAATCCTTCTGTTGCTTAGCTGCACACATCATATGACATAATATGTATAAAATACTTTGTCATAAATTAGAGGAAAATATTATTAGCGCTCTGTTGCTGCCTAGGTATTGATGTTAGAATCAAATGCTAAAACATTGTACAGTTCCTAATAGGAATCACTCTAATTCTTTAAAAACGTTTTTATTTGTGAAAGCTTTTCTATAGGGACATTTCATCAAACATAACAACATGGACATACAAATCAAATGTCTTGGCATGTCTCTTTAACCAGGATGTTATTAAGTAACATAGTGTTACACACTTACTGTAGGTGTGGATTTTGTCACATGCTCTTGTAATAATCTAAATGTTAAGATTTTAATCAAAGCTGGATTGTAGTTCATTTATTCCAAACAAGTTTTGTGTTTACTGCTCCCTTATTTGAGGGACTAGCTTGCACAGCTATTTTGTGCAACTTACTCCAGACTAAATGTACAGATTTTTTTGTGGTGCAGAAGAACTGTATTAGGAAAATGTTGAAGAGAAGTTAAAATAAGACAAAATGAAATCAAGCAAGATCAGCCATACTGTCACTGCTGTTATGACACTACATGCATGCATACTTAAAACTGGTGTAAGTTTGTTTATGCGTTAAGACTTAAGGACTTTTACAATTAAAATTAACTTTGTTTAGTATAAATAGCAGTTCAGCAGTGAGTATTGTAACTGATCGTTTCCTGGGTGACTTCACTGTTTTGAAAATGGTTTAAATGTTTTGCAGGTTTTTAAATAAAAGTTATGATGTGTAAACACAGAGGTACTGAAAAGGTTAATCCTGTGGCACTGCTAGAATTAGGATAGTGCCCTGAGTAGGTAATATAATTGTCAGTTTAAAATACGCTAGTTACCAGTGATTTTTATTAGACTTACATTCTGTTTATGACCTATCTCTTCACCCCTTTATTAAAAAAAGAGTCAATAAAAGAAAGGCTTAAAGAATACTATGATTTAAGTGGTTAAAAAAAAATTTACATTAACAGTACAGCCAGACCAGTCAGTCTCCTCTTGTTGGGACATCTGGGAGTTGGAGATGTAAAGAAGCATGGGTCAGTAATGTCTGAATGACGGTGACCCTTGTTTCACAGTAATTCCAAGTTCTATGTGGTCTCACACACTTGAGCCCAGCGTGCCTTTAGGCCAGCCCCATGCACTTTTGTTTAGTTGTATGTCAGCTCTAGCATGTTGCTGCTGGACAGAGCCCTGTCCCAGCAGGGCTAGCACCAAATCAGAATTAACAAGTCTCAGTGGATTTCATCAGAGCCATATTCCTGTATTCATGCCAAGTTTCAGAAGATTGGTGCAGCTGGTTCTCTCTGGTGCTTTGTTCTGCCAGGACTCAGAAAAGCAGTATGTGAAAGCAACTGAACTCCTTCTAGGCCAGAGTTGAACCTGGAATATTATAGCTGTAGCACTTGCTTTAGTTAATAGCTCGGGCTGGATTTGAGATAGATCTGCTTAGGGTAAACTTAGATGTTGCCATCCATGACATAATTAATCTGCACTTACAAAAATTTCCTAAGGCTAATAAAGTGTGCACCTACATTGCTGTGCTAACTTGGATCAGGAGTGTCCTTTTGAAGGAAGTCTCCCAGTCATCCTTACTTGGGAAACTTTCACATTGGTTTGCACTATTGCAGTGGATGAACTGGATTCCTTTTGGATAAAAACATACTGAAAAATGCGCACTTACCTGCAAATGGGCGTTTGTTTCAGTGGGGTGGACCTCCCCAAAATGTGTGGTGTGGACATCAGGGTCTCAGCTGCATCTGTTTTAACAGACCCACCTCTGTGGTACTGCCCTGCTTGCTGGCATGGGTGTAGCCTAAATTGACTATGCTTTGACACAAATCCATCATTTTGGGGGCTGAAGATGTCATTATTTCAGTATTTTGAATGTCAGGCCAGGTGCTCGCTGCTTTTCTTATCCCTGTATCTTCGTGACCACTGTAACATTCATACAAATTAATTTCTTGTTTAAAGAGCTGCTAGTTAAAACGCAGTTATCAAGAATGCTGCTTACCTCCAATTTCACTTGAGGTAATACTTTCATAACTCAACCGAGGTTTTAAAAATATCTCAGGACTGTTTAGTTCCATACTTAAACTTTTGAATATATCAGGGAAATTTGAAGATCACCATATATGATACTAAGACCACAGTAAATGTATCATCAGATGCTGATCACTGACCTGTATTGGCAGAGTAGTAGGGCTGTCTGCAGAGAAGTTCAAGATACTGGTCTAGGGATTCCTGCAAATGTATTCTACCTAGACCCAGCTTAACAGCTTTCCATGCCTAACCCTTGGTTTGTAGTTGCTTTTAGATTTGATGTCAGAGGCCCCTCTGACTGTTGGAAGAGTAGGTATGTTTCTTGTGTTTTCTAGCTGCTGACAGAAAAAATGTGCTGTGCAGTTCCCTTCATTGTAGCATCTTGGCTGCTGCAAGGAGCTGGATGCATGTTCCTCTCTTGTCTAAACCTCTTACTTCTCTAGTGAGCAGTTTGTGTTGGTATCTGTTGATCCTCACAGTTTTCATAACAGAAAGGGAATTAAACTGTTCTCTTGCCAGTTTCACATTGCTAGTTACATATAGTAACGAGAGAGACCAAGGCTTGCTTTAATTCTAGTGTTGATCTTCACTGTCACAGACAGCAGAGGTGGTACCATTGGTTTGTGCAAGAAATAATTCTAGCTGCTGTGAAAATAATGTACAAATGTGGAAAAAAATAAGAACTTCAAGTCAAACAAATTGTTGAAGCCCTACAGATAATGGTGTGTTTCACATCATCTGACTAGAAGATTGAAAGACTGAGTTGGATCTGTTCTTACAAACTGCCTTGTTCCTTTTATGCAGTAACAATTACCTTGTTGCCTATTAAATCTTTACTTTTTAAATAAATAAAAAAAACCCCAAACCCAAACAAAACCCTGTATTTGACTGTGTGCATAAAGAACAGTTTCACCTTTGTCCCTAGGGTTTTGTTGTTGTTGTTTTTTGTTGTTGTTTGTTTGTTTGTGTGGTTTTGGGTGGTGTTTTTGGTTGGGTTTTTTTTTGGTTTTTTTTTTATTACCTTCTCAAAAACGGTGTGTCTGATGAAGTGCTCCTTAGAGTGAGAGAAAGGATTGCACCTACAGGCAGCCTGGAAAATTACTTCCCCAATTGTTCTTTCTTGTTTAACAGACCACTCCTTAGTGTCTTGTGGACCTCAGGTGGTGTGACATTATTATAGCATATTTAGAACCATCTCAGACCAGTTAGCTTGTTGCTGTACCATTGTGCCCCAAAACAGCTTAGAATTTTGTCCAGTTGTCTGTCAGCTCGTAATACAAGTACTGATTTTTCTGCCTTTCCTGGGATTGCTGGCTGGAGGGTTTTTTTGGTGAAAAAGTTGCAAATAGTGATACCACGTGGACAAGGGAGTTCTGTTCCCTTCCATGCTGTAAAAGTTTCAGATTCTAGAGGAACATTGGCTGATGTACATGTAGTCTGAAGAGACAATAAGCAATGTTCTTCCAAATAAAATGTTTTGGCAGTACACCTTTGCTGCTCTTCTTTGCCCATCCAGTTTTAAAAAGTCAAGAATGACAGAAAGGAAGTGTGTTCTTAAGGCACGTGGATTCTAAGGGGGGGGGGAAGGAAGAGGTTTTATGTTTGTTATATTGGATGAAATAATCTTTATTGAACTGTTAGAGAAAGGCTTGTGTTTGCTCTCTTTTTCTTCTATAATCTTAGACCTTATGTCACAGGAGTGTTTATCTTTTCTACTGGCGGGATGTTGATGAATGCCCTTTGGGGCCAATTAATGAATGCCATCATCACAAGCCTCTTGTAATTGATGTAGTTGTAAACATGTCTTTGAGTGAATTATGCTATCGGGTCTTACTATATGTGTTCTTATACCAGAATAAATAAGTTCTTATGTTCAAAGATAATATCAGATACATTTGGGTTTCCCTTTCATCCTCTCCAGTCCATTTATCTCTTATAGTTATTTCTTCCATCTGTGGGAATAAAGTTTTTCTATATGATTCTCTTATTATAATTTTTAAGCTCTTTCAAATATACCTACTGTTATGGTAGAGTATTGGTATTAGCTCTTCAAGTATTTAAGACTGTCATTGACTGCTTGCTCTTGTTACATGTGTGGAAGGCACATCTGTCTCTAGCAAATCCTGTTTCTTGTGTGTTCAGTGTCAGGAAGCTGAAGAAAGCATCTTAAAATCTACAGGTCTGTTGTATGTATCGGAATTTTGCTTATGGTAAAACTTTTTGTCAAGGCCGCCTGTTTTGGTTTTGACTTGTGGTTGCCTGCTTGAAAAAACAGTTGCAGTGAAGATAGGGTACTGTAGGCTGTAGAGCAGTCTGTACAGTCCATTGAGAAATGCAAATGTTTGTGCAGGCAAGTAACTGGACTCTTTGTCACTTGTGATGTGGTGTCTTTGTCATTTGTATCCACACAATCCACACAATGTTTGAAGTTCCTCTAGTGCTTCCTCATTGTAGCGTGAATGTATCTATACGCTCAGCAGTAATATTTGTGACCCATTTTGGTATTTTTAGAACTGAGGACCAACCTTTTTTGACAACTTGACCATGTAAGGTTGCAGAGATAATATTGGCAGCAAGAATACATGCCTTGTTAGTTGTGTTAAGAGTAATCTTGAGTTTTTTATTATTGAGTGGTGTCTGTTACAGGGTCAGTCATGTGCACATAATAATAACAACCATCTGAATACTGAATGATGTTAAAACAATCTTTACTTGCCATGGTAGTGTATTGACTCTCAGCTTATGGGCTATTGTCTAACTTGAGCTGTAGAAGATTAAAAATAGATCAGAAAAGTCTCTTCCAAGCTTTTAACTGTTTCTGTGATGGAATTTGGGGATCTTCCCAATGTAGTCTTCAAATACGTTTCCTGTTAATGCTGAGCATCGGAGTGTCCCAGTTCTTCCTCTCATCTTGTTCCACAGTCGTATTGTGTGCAGTCACTTCTTGTACAAGAGAACTAATTGCCATAGTGAAATATATTACAAGATTATGTCTGTTTTCAGGTATTGCAGAGATAGCTTTATTTCAAAGAAACTGCACAAATGGTTACATACTGTTTAATTCACACTCCTTATAAACCATTGGTATGAGAAGTCAGATACAGTTTTGGTTTTCACTTCATTCTGAGACACTTTCCTGGAAGTGCTGCTTTTCCTTGTGAAAAAAAGACTTCACTACATTTGTAACATAGTGAATAGCTGGGAAAAGAGAGTTAGAAACAGTTTTACTTTGCAGCTGAACGGCCATATGAAGTTTTAAAATCATTATGGACACTTAACACTTGCATTGCTTTTGTAATTCATGTTTGAGAACTGACGTACAAGTTCCTTTCCTCTCTTTTTGGCAGATTGTGACTGGAAGAATGTCTTTTCCACCTCATTTGAATCGCCCTCCTATGGGAATCCCAACACTTCCCCCCGGGATCCCACCTCCACAGTTTCCTGGCTTTCCTCCACCTGTACCTCCTGGTAAGTTATGTTAGTATATGGAAATGTTGTAGAAATACATTTCCTGTTATTATTCTGGATTGTGTTATTTCCAAAATATTATGTTACTGGCTCTTAATGTATTTCATTAACTGCTTCATATACACTGCAATTGAGTTTCTAGTACCCACAGATCATGCCATGTGAACAAGCTCCTTTTGGTCTACTAAAACCTGCTTACTTCTGGCCAGAAATCAAACCATTAGAGACAATTCTGGATTTCCTTGAACTTTTTTTCAAGACTGAAGCTAGGTGGTGATTTTTGTTAAGGTTAGGTGTTTTAAGAGCCACAGTTTTGACAGTAGACTGATTTTCAATTATTTTTGAATAAGCCATTGTAATAGCCTTTGGAAACACTTGGGTACACAGTATCTGTGGTGTGAATATACAGGCGTAACTTTCAGAGGTCCAACTTTTTGCATTGTTTTTCTCTGCTTTTTTTATGAAGTCCCACTGCTATTCTGCTTCTTGCATACTTTCCTCCACACATCTTGCAAACTTACTGTTATGTTCCTCATTCCTTCTAATCTTGCCAAAAATAACCCCACCTTTTTTTCTTTGTTTTTCTGTAAGATCAGCCTCTTCTTTTTTTTTTTTTTTTTTTCATTGAGACTTTAATTCATTGATCTGGAACCACCTTCTTTCTGAACATTGCCAGTATAGATGACAGGAGACTGCAGAGTGAGTGACAGAGAGGAATACATCAGAGAATTACCCCTTTAAAATTCATCACGAGGGCTGCAGAAAATAACTCCTGTCTATAGGGTCTTAAGCTTTGTTGTGCACAGGTATTTTGTAGACAATAAAGGCATTCAAAAAACAGGTAGCTGAACTCAGAAATGGCTTGTGCACATCCATTCATCAAGCTAATCCTTACTTGAGTAAGTTTTTCTGAACTTTTTTTCCTGAGATTCATGAGATGTTTTCTGCTAAAGGTAGAGTTCTTGATTAAGTAGCATTCTGCCATCAAAAATTTCCAGTTAAATTTTAAAACTATACTGCTTACATTTACTAGATCCAGTTTATAATACTACTGTGAGAAGTACCAAATATTTTTTAACAATAAATTCCCGAGGAGTATTTTTAAATGTCTGATAGAAGTTTTTGCTCTGAACAAGTGGTTCTTAACCTTTGTGACGCACATTTTGTTCTCTTGTTATGTTTGATTTATATAAATAGTCTTGTTTCAGTATTAGTAATCCAAACAGTATGTAGAGTGGAAGAGCCTGGTATGAGGTGAGAATTAAATTTTTCTCTGCATGCTAGAAACATGATTTGCTTACCTGTGCGGATAACATATTTTGACATGTAGAGGATATGGATCTCTCATTTCTTAGCACGAGTGTGTCAATGGAGTTGAAAATGCACAAAATGCCACAGTGACTTTATGAAAGTCTACACTGAAGCTATTCCATACTTAAGATCACAGTTCTAATGGCTTATAACATTACATGTTTAGCTAGCTCTTTGGCCAAGATTTTGTGTTCTAGTTATCTTACTCAGCCTAAAATTTTTTGTAGTTTCTGTTAGAGCGCTTTGCTTGTGTAAGAATGAAGTTGGGGAAAAGTGTTTTACTTTGCGTAAAAATATGGCTGTTAAAAATAAGTTCTAGCATTTCCATCTCTGAATGTGGAAGATTTGTTAAGGAGGTTATTCTGGATAGCTCTTGTCATCTCTGAAGATTGTTGGATACTGTTAAGATGTAAAAAATTATGGTTTGTATGTAAGAAATGCTGTAGTGGGTCAGACCAGCAGTCCATATAGCCTCATGCATTGTCTGGGCAGCGGGAATACAAGATGGTATTTAGGGTGGACATGCACACCTGTCTGCTTTCTGAGTCTGTTCCCTCATAAAGCTGTAGTGTTAGGGATGTTACAGTATGATCTTTCACTTTTCCTTTTATCTTTTTCTGGACCTGTCATTCATGAATGTTTTGATATTTTTTTTAACCTACTGATGCTATCCATCTACACTGTTGCCTCTTGCACCAAATTGGAGAAGTTCATTAACCACTGTGTAAAGTGGTACTTTCTTATGTCTGTCTTTAAACTCATTGCCTGCCTAGTGTCCCCCTCCTGTGCCAGCTCTGATGTGGGAGTCTGCATTGCATTTTGTGTTTTTTATATGCCTGTCACGTTCCCTGCCTTGCAAACCTCTGTGCTTGAAGAGTCTCGGTGTAGAGTGTTTCCTAGTAAAGCAGCTGCTTCAACACTTTAGTCATGTAGTTGCATTTCTCTAAGGCTGCATGTTTTTCTTGGGTTGCAGACCAGGTCTGTAGGCAGTAGTCAAAGGTATAGTCGCACCAGGTTTTTTTGTTGCAGCTAAGTGATGCCTGTGGTCTTGATCATCACTGTGTTTACTGATAATGCCCGAAATTTCATTTGGTATTTTTGGCTTCTGCTGAGCATTGGGATGATAGTTTCAGAGAACTGGCAGTGATATAGAAGTATCTTTACTCAGTTGTAACTTTAAAATCCAAGTTCAACATCATGATAATTAGAGTTATATTAGTTACAGGGAAACACAACCAGAGTCTATGTTTTGGAGTAGTTTCTCCTGTCTATGAAATGCCATGGTACATTAAAACTGAGAGCATGGGAGAACAATATACCTTTTGATTCTCTGAGCAGTTTGGAGGGATAGGAGGAAATATGACTTTAATATGAGGGAAGAGGATTGAATAATGGAGAAAATAAATCATGGAATCAAAGAAAAAACAGTGGATAAGGAGAAAGCTGGAGAAGGTGTCTGAGAAGTGTTATTTCAGGACTAAGCACTGGAGAAAGTTGGGGAACAAGTCTAGGAACAGTAGGTTGCAGAGGTTTGGTTAGGATTTCATGAATACAGCAGTAAGAGAGATGGAGAAGGGAAGGATTGAGTGAAAGACTTTTTTTGTAGAACGAAAAGAGAGAGGTCTGAGATCCCTAGAGGGTATTTCTCTGAAGAACATGAGATTGACTTAATTGTTGAGCCTCCATGTGTTTACTGCAAGCAAGTAGTTCTGAAAACTATTCACTTAATAACTTTAACCTCCTATAGCAGCTGGCATGGAAGGATAAAGAGCCTTTATTACAATCAACTATTGGCTCCCATGATATTACTTAGAGCAGCCAATGAATTTGGTAGTGGGAAAGAGGGTATTGTATGGTTTCACCTGACTAAACATTGTTTAAAATTAAGTTTTAGAGACTGCTAATACAAATATGTAGCAGGTAGGGAGCTTCTGGGTTGAGATTTTCTACGCTGCCTTTATTAAGCTATTCCATAAATAGAGCACACCACCAGGCTTCATGCTACTATAGGACCTCATCCCTAAGCTGTATGTAGAATCAATTGTGCTATGAGAATTGAACAAGTCAGGAATGAGATTGTCATCTGTAGGACTTCAGCTGCTTTTGCTCTCTGTTTATGGAATTCCCTGCCTTGTTCATCACACAGCTGTGTTCCAGAACAATACTGTGGTTTGAATGTGATTTGAAAATGATTTGTTTGTGATGAACAAAATTGAAATGGTAATATGATAAAAAGTGACAAGGATGCACGTGGTGTGTTAGTGTACTTAGGCTATGTTTGAGTGCTTTAGGAATTACTGGTGATCAGAACTGTGAAATTCTTACTTGACTGAAGTTGCAGTCTGGTTTGGAATTCAGATCTGCAGTCAGTTCATTTGTATTCATCAGTAATCTTAACAGGGTAGACTAATCAATGTCTTGTCTTTCTCAGGGACCCCTATGATTCCTGTACCAATGGGCATTATGGCTCCTGCTCCAACTGTAAGTATTACAGTGGGAGTAAGATGATAGCATAATAAAATCGAAAGTAAAACTTAGTACATGTCAATGGTACTTTTGTTTTGCTCTATTCCATCAGAATTCATACTGTGAATTGAAATGCTTTGCTTTAGATGCAAATATTATGCAATTTTTTTGCCTAGACAAAGTTTGAAGTAATGTCTGGAGCAGCTAGATGCAAAGGTGAAGCACTTGCTGTTCTTGCAAGAAGATGTACGTCTCTCAAATACAACTTGAATGATTTAGGCTTTGTCTTCCAAGTCATGCATGGTCTTCCTATGCAATACAGTTAGATCAGTTAGATTTCTGGTCTCTTCCTTTTGAGTTTGGCCTAACAAGAGTGCTTTGGAGGCATCATCTCATCCAGCTTTATAAGGCCATCATGCGGCATTGCTGAGTTGGCCAGAAATATATGTGCTGATAAGCTTACAAACAAGCTCTCTTTCCCTGTGTTTTGGGGGGAGGGAATAGTTTCATATAATAAGCATCTATGGAAGTGCATATAGAGAAAGGTCTCTTTGTCTTACTCATTTCTACTCGGAAAGAAGGTTTATGATTTATAGGGTGGAAAAAAGTGCTCTTTAAATTATGAAGGTTACTTCTTGGCTTCCAGATGAATTGCCTTTTTTATGATTTTACATAAATGGAATCTCCCCAAAACACTGACTTTTTGATGTCTTGTATTATCTGTTACAGGGTGATATGTTTGTAGTAATCAGTGTATTTAAGACAAAGATACCAGTACATATGCATTATTCAGTTTTCTGATTAAAATAATTTTTGTTCAGTGACCCTTCTAGAAGGCTGTTTTGAGAAGAGGGACTCAGTGACAATGTACCATTAAATCTTAGGTGGAAGGAGAGAGGTGCAACAGAAAGGAATAGATGATTACACCTATCTCTGTATGGTTTATTTCACAGATGTTTGCTCCTTAACCCAGAGAGGCTTTGGGTTGTGTACTGATTAAATAAAGCAGTAGTATTTATTCAGTTTGTGAAAGCTGTAAGACCTATCGTGCTCATTGAAGCCTTTTGAGTCAGAGTTACTTTTCCATTTGCAGCTTGCCTTTTACACTGTTAGGTAAGGTACTTCAACTTCAGTGTCTCAAGTGTTGCAAATTAGTTATTTGTAGAAGAAATAATACCTAATGTTACTGTATGCTCACCTTGAGACCTTCCAGTAGCCATGTTCAGTTTTACCTTTTTTTCCTGTCTCTGCCAGAAAAGGTAATCCTTTTTGTGTTCTGTGAAGTGTTAAAAGGTGAACCACTTGTTGTCTCACTCCATAAGCCTAACTAAGGTTTGGGTGAAAATTTAGTTTTGAAATACATGTGCATCCCCAACTCTTTTTTTGTCTTATGGATTTAAATATAAAAGCCCAATCAACCCAATGCTTTATTTTACACCCTCTCCTCTTCTTTCTAGGTGTTAGTTCCTACCACAGTGTCTATGGTTGGAAAACATTTGGGAGCCAGAAAAGAACATCCTGGCTTAAAGAACAAGGAAAATGATGAAAACAGTGGTCCCACTACCACTGTTTTTGTAGGCAACATTTCTGAGAAGGCTTCGGACATGCTTATACGGCAGCTTCTAGCAGTAAGTACAGTGGAATGCTTGTCAAATTTCATCCCCGGCTGATGAATGAAGTAATGACCCACAGGCAGTGCATTGAAACTAAAAGCAGTTACTCTGGTCACTGAAGTAGCAGTTCATTACATCTGAGTTTGAAGTCAGTAAGTGAAGAATACAGCTTTTTAAAGCTGTGGGTGTCAGAGAACATAGATACATTTTGTTGTTAGTAGTGTTTACCCTTTTTTTGTGTCATCTTTTGCAAAAGTGGTTTAAGTTTTTTGTAATCTTTTGAACATAATAATAATAATTAATATTTATCTTTAATGCAGAAATGTGGCTTGGTTTTGAGTTGGAAGAGAGTACAAGGGGCATCTGGAAAACTTCAAGGTAATTGTTTGTATTTTTCAAACTAGTTAAATTTTGGTTTTAATAACCTGGCAGGTTTTCAAATCTCTTAACACATTGCTGCTATTAATACTTTTACATTTTAAGAATATATGTAAAAAATACTTAACTGCTAAATACTCCGTAGTAAAGGGCTAGTATGTTCTGTCCTTGGAATCAAGACCAAGTGAAAAAAATTGAGGAAGGTTAAGTGAGAAAATGTCTTGGGAGCCCCATTTTGCTCGTCTTTTTGTTCTGAGACTGAACCAAGAGTTCATAGACCATCCCTGGGGAAGGCTTACCAGTTTGGACTTGGCCTGCAAAGGAGCATATTTGCAACACTGTTAATAGTTTTTTCTATTACTGTGTATTACTCTTCTCTCTTAAGTAGGTTTTCCTGATGTAAAATTTATTTTCCTTCACTATTGTCAAATTGAACTGATTTATTTTTTGTGTGACCGTTCTCCAGTGGATATAGGAAACAATTTTGGTTAATATTTTTTGTTATTGTTTTCATACCTTTCCTAGGTTGGTTGGTTGGTTCGTTGCTTTTTTTTTTTCCTTTTTTAAGTTGTAATTCAGTTTCTTCAGCTTTGTTTATTTTGCTCTCATGAGGTATTTTTCTTATTTATAACTTTCTGTAACTGTTGTGAAGAACCTAGTTTGAAACACTCTGCCCTCTAGGTTAACAGTGAGCTGTTGATGCATGTCCGTGATCTTCAGACAGTTGCAAATCCATCTGAGACATGTCTTTGTATAGACTGCATTCCTCAGTTAACAAGCATGTCAGAAGTTTTACAATCACAATCATAGAATAGTTTGTGTTGGAAGGGACGTCTGAAAGGTTGTCTGGTCCAGCTCCCCTTGCAGTGAGCAAGGGCATCTTCAACTAGGTCACGTTGCTCAGAGCCCCATCCAACCTGACCCTGAATGTTTCCAGGGATGGGGCATTTACAATGTATGTATTGCTTTCAATTTATTCACTGGGTCATTAGTTATATCAAAAACTAATGCAGTGAACGATCTTTCTGACTTTTTATGATATGTACTCCTGTTTTTTGGTTTTTTTTTAAAAAGTGGTTATGTTCCAAGTTTATTGATTCAGAACTATTTTTTTTTTAATGCAAAGTAAATTACCTGAAGAGCTAGAGCTTTAACACTTTTCATTTCAATCATCCGTTTCAGCCTTTGGATTTTGTGAGTACAAAGAACCAGAATCCACTCTACGAGCACTGAGACTACTGCATGACCTCCAGATTGGAGAGAAGAAGCTGCTAGTCAAAGTTGATGCAAAGACAAAGGCTCAGCTAGATGAATGGAAAGCAAAGAAAAAGGCTTCTAATGGGGTACGTATATAACGTGTGACTTGTGTTATTTTGGCAGGAGGGCAATGCCATGTACTTGCTAGATCAGTGTCTCTCTTAGTTTCTATTCTTCTCTCTGCCATTAATTCATTCTAGGATTTTTCCAGAATCACATTAATGAGTCTGAAGATATGTTGAAAGGCAGTGAAGTGTATAAGCTTTTAATTTACCAGCATTCAAACTTATCTATAAGCTACAACTGAATCTCTACAATTAATTCTGTAATTCATTCTTAAGCTTAGTAATAGGTGCTATACCTTATGATTCAGTTGCTTCATTTTTTTTTCAGGAACTCTTGAAAGTATATAAACTCTAGAAGTAATTGTTACTCTGTCAGAGTCTGTAAATCAGCTGTCTGAAGAGAATTGGAGTTTCCACTGATGAACTAGAACAAATTAATGAAAAGGAAAGAAGTAGATCATTCAGTAGATGCTGCAGTTACCAGGCAGTGGGCAGCTTACAGACACTTAGCAGATGGGAAAACCGGTTTTGTACCATTTCTTTCTATAGCTAAGGATCTGTTCTAGAATAATTGCAGGTATTTGATATGTTGCATTCTTGTGAGAGTCATTTGCATTAAATGACCAGTATGCATTAAAATGAATTTTATAGATTTCTTTGCTAAACTAATGTATTTTACATTGCAGTCAAATTGTTGGGCTTCTTTAACTATTTTGAAGTTCTGCATAAGCCTTAAGATAGTATCTAAATCAATTGTTTTCTGTAAAGTGAAAGTGAGAAGAGGTTCTTGTTCAGAAAACTAAAAATACTAATCACACTGTAGCAGGTAAATTTTTAAAATTCCAATTTGGAATTGTTCTTAAAGGTACGTAAAACACAGTGGGAACGCGAGTACTTTATTTCATTTTATTTAACCAGGACTAGAGGCATAATGATCACTTGAAGTACTTGACACATTCTTTACTGTGTACCCAGTGTATGGGATTAAATGCAATGGCTCAGTAAAGCAGAGTGCTAACTTTATGGGTTTTGAATGGAGTAATGTACTAGCTGTTAACCTAGGTAAGGGTTTGGTTTGACTACCACTTCTGTTACATACTTCCTTATTCTCTGTTGGCATCACCGGTAATACTGTGCTTCACAGCTGATATTATGAACAAGCTTAAAGTATCAGTGGAGTTCTTGTATATCTGTCATGATTTTTCTTTTCTATGAGCTCCCGTGGGTTACAATCAGTACTGGGTGGTTGACTGTAATAAAGCAGAGAGTACTGTTTGTGGCTTTGGTGAAGACAACAGTATGTGACAGCTCCATTGAACTGGAGAGTGAGATTAGCTCCAAATATTTATGGTGATGGTGGTGCAAAGAAAGGCTGTGAATTTCCGAGGAATATTGATGAAGTGTATTTTAATCATACTGCTTGTGATTCCTTTCATACCATCATTGGTGTGCTGGTGCCCCTAAGATCCGGAAGTTGCAACTTTTTTATTTTATCTTTTTAATTAAGAAATCAAACATGTACCCTACAACACAATTTCTTATAGAGGCACATCAAGCAAACCTTTATTTAATTAGCTCCTCTCCCTGATCACCTCTTCTCCCTGGACCTCTTCAATTCCACTCCCTGTCACTGCCTTCTAGCTCTTTTCAGCCTGCTCCTCCTTGGCCTGGCAGCCTCTTCAGCTCCAACTGAATCCTCCCTTCCCCCTCATTCTTAGCTGCTGCTCCATCAGACCCTTCCCTCCCCCTCACTCCACCCACCACCTATCGCTTGACGGGATACCCAGCTGGATTCTCAGGTGAGATTCCATTTTTCTAAAAGATTCAAGGGATCAGGAGGTGGGCTGCCTTGCTCAGTTTGCAGACCATTGTTACACCCTTTCACATAACATTTAGTGAAACGCACTTTGTGTGTGTTCCTCCCTGTAAGGTGGAAAGGGGGCAAAAAGGTGAGGAACTACAAAGTAGTCTGGCATCAATAATAAGAAAATGTTTGCTGTGCAAGGAATGTTTTCCCTAACAGTGTTTCTTTAATACAGTTCCCCCATTATAAGTTGCAGCTTGAGAGTTACAGGCAGACATCTCTATTGCATGGCACTTAAGTAGAAAGCTTTGAGGAACTGCTGTTGAAATGATGAAGTTCTGGAGGATACAAGGCAGAAACTTTTGACCAAGAGCTAGACTATAGTGATTGCCTTTCTGTTAGCGTGTGTGCGCTTTCTCTTTTCCTGTCTACCACCTTAATCACCATTTATCTGTTCTATTTTATTATGCAACCCTACACTTGCTCTCTGCAGCCATCCCACATGTAAAACTATGTGATCCTTATGGTGTTGCCAGCGTGAAAAGATCCAACTAAAATACTACTTTTAGGTGGTTTGGTTTTTGTGGGTTTTTTGTTTGTGTGTGCGCGTTTGTTTTTGGTTTTAGTAAATGCTGCAGGGGCATGAATGTGATGATCAAGGGTGTACTTCTGCAATAAAACTAATCTTACTCTCAATTTATTGATTCCTGTTACTTTACCTTTTTTCCTTAGAACTCCAGACCAGAGACAACAAATGATGATGATGAAGCACTGGATGAGGAAACAAAGAGAAGAGATCAGATAATTAAAGGGGCCATTGAAGTCTTAATACGAGAATATTCCAGCGAGCTCAATGCCCCCTCCCAGGAGTCTGACTCTCACCCCAGGAAGAAGAAAAAGGAAAAGAAGGAGGACGTATGTGTTTTGATTTTGGACAAAACAGATTTTTTTCTTCAACTCACCTTTATATAATGGCCAAACCTTGTGCAAATACTTTAAACCTAAACTTCCGATGAGAAAACAAATCAACAAGCATTGATGTCAGCAGCAGTCTCATTTTTTTTTAAGCTGAAAGCTAGTCAGTTACAGACACCATCCATTCAGGATGGTTTAGGCATCTAAAGCACCTAGACTTCTTGGAACAGCAGGTTTGAATCTGGGCAGGATTGAACCGACCTTTCATCCCTCTGAAGGTGGAAATACTGAATTTAGTGCAGTTTAATCTGTATGTGCATGTAGGGTTTTTCAAATGAGAACTTAAAAAAACAACTGCAAAGAGTTTCTGCATACCGTCTGTTTCCATTGAAAGATGCCAGGGCGTTTTTGTAATGGCAGGAATTTGCTCTGGTAGTTTTTAACAAAATTCTTCTTCTCTATGCTTATAGTATGCATTCTTGTAGTGTGCCTTGATCCAACTGGTTGCAACTGTCTCCCGAGATGTGGAAGTACTTCACTAGGTGTATATACCTCACAAACCTTGAAGGGATCCTTCAGAGATGAAAGGCATATTGTAATCTTCCTGCCTTACAAAATCTCTTTTACACGCATGTCTCAATTTGGCTGGATTTGATCAGCTATTTTTCATATATTGTGTAATGCAAAAAAAACCCCTCTTAAGCAGGAATGAATGTTCTGGTTTAGACCTACTTCTGTGGATGAACTTTCTATGGAATAAAACAAACTGGAGAAGGGGGAATATGAATAAGCAAATTCACACTTAGCTTTTCCAGCCAAGTTTCTAACCATGGGCAAATGGGTTTTCACACCTACTATTGTGCACCTAATATGAAAGATTGGAAAATTGTTTGACCAAGATTTTTACCCCCTTAAGTCTTCTGCAAAGTACCTATTCCAAGGCAATAATACAGTTTCAAGTGCTTGTGGAGTTTTAAGCGTGATGCAAGAAGCAACATCTCCCTCAGGGAGCAAGTATATCTTCCCCACAACATGGTTAGCCATGGCTGCTGACCTGAGGTATAAGCACTGAGCTGAGAATGTGTTTTTCTTTCCCTCCCTTTGGGAGAAGATGCTTTCTTGGATGAGTTTTTACAAATGAGTCACTGTCTAATGCTGTCAGCTGTATTTTTTTGTTATAAGCGTTGTTACAATGTGTATTGTCCTGTGGGTGCATATATATATATACACATATATATATATATGGCCATAAATAATGCCAGGTAGTTAAACATTGTAAGAGACCATTGCAGTCTTGGAAGAGCTGGGTGCTGAGTATGTGCCTGTGACAGAGGGATGTTCTGTTAGCTCTGTATGATGTAGAATTTGACCAGTCTGAGCTAGCAGTAGACAAATGAGCTCTTTTTAAATACATAGCACTTGTGGGTTGAAATTACACCCGATCATCCCTCCCGTATTGGGAAGGAGGAAAAGAAATGTGGAAGTTGCCGTCTTTGGCCTCTGTGGATAGAGGTGGGAGTGAAGAGATGTTCCTAGCTCATTGCTGTCTTGTTCTTAAAGGAGAGGGGAGAGGAGGACTGTGGAGGGGTGGGGGAAGGGAAGATGGATGCAGATGTATTGGGGGGGATGGGGAGGGGTGGGGAAACGCACCAGCTTTGGGGCTGTTGTCCCCTGAAGAGCTTGGTGTGAAGACAACTCCTGCTGGTGTTAGCAGCAGAATCTGTTAGTTCTTCTGGATGAAGGCATGACTGATGTGGGGGAGTTGAAAATGTGTGCGGGGAACTGAGAGTGAGTGGAATCTGTTTTTTACAATTTCAAGCACGGGGGAACCTCGCTAATTCGCACTAACTATTAGTTAGTAGGTGCAATCTACAAATTTTGCGAATTAGCGAGTAAATGAAATCAAGACATAGCCACTGCAAATATACTGTTCATTTATATTGGCAAGTGTAGCTTAGTCTGTTTATGATGCTACCATAGCATACTGATATCCTGTAGTACACATGTAATTCGGTGAAGTCTTACTAATACGAGACCTCACTATGTATTTAAGTAGTACAGAGAAGGGAGAATTAGCGAGGTTCTTCTGTAATTTTGTTGAATCAAAGAAATGAGATCACAGCAATACAATATTGCTTTATAGTACAAACATACAAAACATTGTTTTTCAGAGTAGTGTGCAATCTATTTTTAAAAAAAAAAATCTCCGTGGATTTTTCCGCAGATTTTCCGCAGATTTCCAGTGGCCCCACTGATACCTTATCCACTCATCACCAAGGTTCGTTTACATTGTAGGCTTTGACAATGACTATGTTTACTGCTAGTTGCCAGATTTGTGACTCTTGTCCATCTGATTATTTTTTTTTTTCACTCATTAACATCAGACTGTCAGGTTTGGTACTGCAGAAGGACTTTATTTATCTCTTGCAAGACTGGTTGAAAACTTCTAACCTTCAGCTTTTCTCTTTTTCTCCTGTGTCTGTACAGATGGCTCTTAATGCTTTTCCTCCTGTCCCCCTTGTTTTTTAGGAGGATATAAATGCTATAGAAATGGAGGAAGACAAAAGAGACCTGATATCAAGAGAGATCAGTAAATTCAGAGACACACACAAGGTAGTATTCTTGTTTTTGCACTTGATACAAATTAGGCTTTTTCAAAATCCAAAAAACCACTATTATAAAATTTAGCAGTACATTGCAATATCACTTAAAATGATGTTTATATTAGGTTTAATCTACATATAGTTCTTTACAAGTCAAAAAAAAAAAAAAGACAGCTACCACGTTAAAGTGGCCCTTGACAACTTTATGCTAAGACTTTTGATTGCTACTGAGTATTTTGCAGTCTTCTCACTTTAACATGAATAAAGGCAACTTAAGTTTCTACACATACATTAAGTCAAGATATTTATAACTAAAGGCTAAACGGGGCTGCTGTATAAGACATACACTTGAGTGTGTTTCTGTAGGTAGATTTGTAACATAATCCAAGATTTTATGAAGAGTTGAAACTTGAATTAAATTTAAGTCTTTTATTTTAATAGTTCTAAGTTAAGAGTGGGGGAAGATTAAAAGTAGGTCAGTGGTTACCAGACTTGCCAAACTTTAGATGCATGGAAGAACTGTAAATTCCCATAAAGCTAATCTATTCATTGACCCCCACCATTATGATAGAGATCATATGGTGACTAATGCAAGATGAAACTCACAGCTTGGAAAGTAACATGGAATAGGATGTAAGTATGAGCTTCTGTTTTTTATTATACTTATGGATGCCCCCTCAGAAAAATATGCAAAGGGGTAACTGGCTTGGAAATGTTTGTGCACATCAAGTCCCACCTCAGGGTTCCCATTTACAGAAGTTTCCACTAATGCTAGTGCATCTGTGAATGTTTTTGCTTTGGAAAAATGATACTTGCGGATAATAAAGCACAACTATGCATGTAATGTTCTTATTTTAATGTTTAGCTTCAAGTTGGTATTATTTTTTTCCCCCAACAAGACTGGAATGGTCCTTGGCCTAGGGGAAGCATCAGCAAGCTCCTCTTCTGAGCACACACTTTTATTTCAAAATACCCCCAAATCAACATTAAAGAAAATGTTGAAGGTACAGCAAGGTGAAGTATGCCCATGTTATTCAGCTTTACCATATGCAGTCACAGGGGATGGTATTGTGTTTTCATGCAACTGTATCAATGTAAACACAAGTGACTACACATTGTTGTATGTACACATACTCAGTTTTTCTCTTGACTGAAGTTGTTGGAGATAAAAACCTGGGGAAAATTCCAGAAGAAATCATCTGGACAAGCTCAGCAATTGAACGTGAAACTGGTCAGTGGTGAAACTTCAGTAGAATTGTGTTCAATTCCAAGCCCCAAGTCATTACTGGAACTAAGATGCAAACAAGTAATAAGCTTTTTAAAAAAACAACCAACAAAACAAACAAAAACCATGCTTCATTGTTTCAGAAGCTGTTGGGCATTTTACTGCCTTTGATCTGTATTAGGGGGGGGTATATTTCGGGTTTCCTAACATTAAAAATCAACTGGAAGTAGTCGTTGTGTATATTGGATATGTTTAAAAGGGGCTGTTGAATCTTTAGCAGCTGGCTAGTGAGCACAGTGAACCTTTGCATGTTTTTGGTATGAGTTTATAAAACAATAACCACAGACTGTCAGGGTATCAGCATTGCAGGGGGCGTCCATTTACAGCACGGACGAGTCTGAAGAGAGCTCAAGGTAAAATTTATAATTCTTCTACCTGTTCATTTCTGTTCATTACTTCAATTTATCTGATACTGTTCCCATCCCATTACCCTTTCAGATCCTCTTATTTAGGCTGATAGAAGTCAATGAGGCCAGATTTTTTATTACAAAACAGACCAATTTAATTTTTTTCAATTGGATTTTAAGAAAGTGGACCTACAAAGTGGATTTTAATACACCAAGACTTGTGTGTGTATATTTACACTTGCGTGAATATAGTAATAATAATAAAGAAAAGGAACCCACTCTCTTGAGAAATCTCACCATGAACAAAGTTTTTGAGAGTGGCAAAAAAGCAGGAGTTCAACCAAAGAAATTTCTATTGGAACATCTAAGATAACCTGTAAGTATCAACCATTTCAGTATGTAAACTTTTCTTTAAAAGTATATGAAATTTGAGGTAAGTTTGATTTTTAAAGTTGACAACCTAGTTTAACATCTGACCGTACTGAGGTTTAACACCGTAAAGCTCCTGTAAAACAAGAGTCCTGTAGAAATCAATTTTCAGCACAGTGTATATTGTAGAATCTAAGTTTTGTTTTTCCATATCAGTTTTCTACCAATTCCTACCATTTTTAGTCCCTTTTTCCTTTTGTGATTTCAATGTATCCAACATTGGTTTGCCTGTATTGTGCTATCAATGCAGCATATTTTCACTGGATACATTAATCACTAGTGAATTAGCTTTATTTCTGTAATCCTTTGTCGGTTCTCTGGTCCCTGTGCCTCTGGCAGAAGAACACTTACCAGGTAAGATTGCTTTTTAAAGTTGTCTTAAATGCTTTGTTTAAAAGAAAAGAAAAAAAAAAACCAAACAAACCAGAGAAAATGCTGTTTCATTGTTCCAGTTTTTAATTTCATTTCAGTGATGGTAAACGTGGAGCCAAAGGGGATAAACCTGTTTATTCTGCTCAATATTTGTTAAAAAAAGTGGTATTATGGCATCCATCAGGTTGAAATTTGGTATATTTGGTTGTTATTTGGTATATTTGTGAACCGTGTACTTGCTCTTCCTCCCAGAAACATAGCTTATAGGCAAGGTTAATCCAGTGTTGGCGGTCCATGTCCTAGCACAGCATCTGTAAGTTAACACATAACAATTGCTTCCAAGGATGGATTTATCTATCATTCTTTTGATGTATTTTCTATTGTCTTATAGGAATTCATAGGAACTGTTTATAATTGAAAAAAAGTGGCAATTTTGTACAATTTTTAGTAAAACTGTAGCAGGTAACCCTTTAGTTTCTGTGTTTTGAAAGAGCTATTTCCAACCTTTGTTTAACTCTCCGTCTTGCAGTGGTGGAAATTAAGGATTCCATTCTGCAGAGTCCAGTTCTTACCAATGAACTGTTAGAACTTTTTTAGGGAGGGAAAAGGGGAAAAGTTGCAGCTCTCATCACTGTTTAACCACATGCACAATGTGTAAGTGGATAAATTTCTTTACCCAAGTTTTCATATAGGACAGTTTTGGTCTCCAAGACTTTTTGGGAAACTCACTGTCCCTGTAAGCATTCCACTGACATGTATTTTCCTAGTTGAACAGAATTAATTTTATCAGCCAGAAGTTTGCTTGTACCCAAGTGACTTACAGGACCAATGGAATTTGTGGCCCACCTGAATGATGACTGGCAGTGCACTGTGTATGCGCAATTTAGTCAGCTTATAATATGAGGCCAGCCCTGCTCTGCTAAGGTTGGAGATTGCTGGTCTGTGTAGATCTATGCTTTTGCACGAAACTTAGTCTTGTGATTGCTGCATTTTGATTTCATACTTATGAGTTCCAAAAAATACCCACCAAACCCTATTTAATATTTTAAAATCAGTGGCGGTTTTGGTATTTCCATTACCAGCCTTCTGTGTTGCGCCGGGAATATCCAGTTCCTATAACTACAAAATTAACTATGAAAGTTCTCTTGTTGGTTTTTAGAAACTGGAGGAGGAAAAAGGCAAAAAGGAGAAAGAAAGACAGGAAATTGAAAAAGAACGCAGAGAAAGAGAAAGGGAACGGGAGCGTGAACGAGAAAGGAGGGAGCGTGAAAGAGAGAGGGAGCGTGAACGAGAGAAGGAGAAGGAACGGGAGCGTGAACGAGAGCGAGATAGGGATCGTGACCGAACTAAGGACCGAGACAGAGATCGTGAACGAGACAGAGATCGTGACAGAGATCGCGAAAGAAGTTCAGATCGCAACAAAGATCGGAGCAGGTCAAGGTAAGTGCACTTGAGTTGCTATTTATTTTGGTTTTTCCTAGTACTGTCTACTAAGTGTGTGTAGTTCAGCAGGTCAGCTGCTATTCAGAAGAGAATGGTCCTTCTGGAAGATCAGAGTAAAAACAGGAGATCAAAATTTTAGAAAATACTGTACTTACACAGACTGGAAGAATACTTGATTCCTTCCACAGCACATGAATATAAGGACTGCAATATGCAGTAAGCAACCACCCAACCATGACTTAAGCACACTGATTTAATCTCAGATCTCTTATTTTTTTCATGGGTAGAGCTTTATTCCTACTTGAGGTTCTTTTATGTCTGCAGTGTCTTAAATAAAAGCAAGGGGATTCCGCTTTCAGTCTTAAACTTTGTCTAATCATGTCAGGCTTTTAGATGCTGCTTTTTCCTTCTCCCCTGTAGAAAAAATAGCTATTTTGCTTAAAATCATCTTGTCAGTAGGGTTCAAGTTGTCTGTAAGCCATGTAAATGTGAAGGATTTATTAGGCATAGACTTTATTTGTGGAGTTTTCAGCTGTCATTTATTGAGAACTACTAGCACAGTCTGGTAAGAATTGCCATGTGCTCATGCTTAGTTTCTGTATCACTATTTAATGGTTAGTGCTCAAACTACTTTTAGGTAAAAATACTTTTTGTGTATATTAGAAGTACTGATTTATGCCTACTGTTATATCAGCTAATAATCTTGTACAATTGCAGAACTAGAATAATAACTTGCAAGATGCTGTAAATAGTGCATTATGCATTTAAAGTTAAATCATTTGAGTGGTGAGGAAGTCTCTGTACATAACTTCGGACATCTTCCTTCCTTCAGAGAAAAAAGCAGAGACAGGGAAAGAGAGCGGGAACGGGAAAGAGAACGCGAGCGGGAACGGGAAAGAGAACGCGAGCGGGAACGGGAAAGAGAACGCGAGCGGGAACGGGAACGAGAGAAGGATAAGAAGAGAGACCGAGAAGAAGATGAAGAAGATGCATATGAACGCCGAAAACTAGAGAGGAAACTGCGGGAAAAAGAAGCTGCATATCAAGAGGTAGGTTGGGATTTTTAAGGTTCCTTAAGGAGGAAAAAAAATTGTTTCTGAGGTATGATGAGTCTTCTACTACAAATATGTTATTCCTTCTCCCTCTCCTTTTTCTAAATACATTTTTAGTCCTTTGGCTACATGAATTGGGGCAGAACATATAATCTCTGTCAGAACAAATTAGGACTACTTATTCCAGCATTTTAAAGTAGAAGTAAATAATTTGCTTAATTTTAATTTAATGACCAACAACAATACAAACTAACTTCAGAGTAGTACCACTGTTCTTAATACTCTTGAGATTGTAGTGTGTGTTTTTTCTTCTGTTCTAGCGTCTTAAAAACTGGGAAATAAGAGAACGGAAGAAAAGCCGAGAATATGAAAAAGAGGCTGAAAGGGAGGAAGAAAGAAGAAGGGAAATGGTAAGGCTTGTAGTTTTACCTGTAATTTCCCCCACTTGTTGTTTGGGTCCCATTTAGAATGGAATATTCTGCTGTTATATTTATGGATAGTGATACAGCTCTTGTTTTGTATAAATGCCATATATATATATATATATATATATATTTTTATAGTGT
>JAVJGJ010000060.1:50428468-50442038 GCA_035590215.1 Microhierax caerulescens | reverse complement strand
GAGAGCAGTCTTAAATTTTGTGCTCCATTAACAGAATCATAAATTGTTTCTTGGTGTCATTAGTATAGAAATTACTGGTGGTTTAAAGATACTACTTAGATATAGGTTAGAATGTCCTGGTTTATATTCTCCTTAAAAAAACTACTTTGCTTTGGTTTATTTTGTTTTGTGGGTTTGGTTTTTTTGTTTCATCAGAGGGAATGAAAAAATATTTCTTCTGTCCCCCTCACCCTCTTCAGTTTTAGACTTGTGCATTAATACAGAACCACATGGTTTGGATTAGTAACACATCAAGAGTGTGCTTATCCTAGAAATAGCCATTAGATTTTTTTCTGTGCATAACTAAATCTTTTTTTAAAAAGCACAGCTCTTGAAACAATACAGTACTGATAAAATACATTTAAACTGGCATGTTAAAATCATCCAGTACCAGACTTACAGATTTGAAGAACAGGAACTTTGATAGTCGTCTTTTGTGATGTTATAAAAAAAGTAAGAAAAGTGTGTGTGTGTTCAAAAGCCCTTTGAAATGCCAGTAATGGAACAGTAGCTGCAAATTAGGGACATGATCCCAGTGGACCAAACTGATACAATGTTTGCTATTGAACATATGATAGAAAGTTGATGGAACCCTGGAAGATGATGCAATTCCAAAACCTTTCCATTTTCTGTTTGAAAAACTCTGTATTTTTAGTTTGAAGCATAATCAAGATGAAATTAACTTACTAATAATATTGCTAAATTTGTAAGCTCTTGGAAAGAAAAACGGAAATAATTTTATTACTTACATTTCAATTTCTTGCAGGCAAAAGAAGCCAAACGGTTAAAAGAATTCTTAGAAGATTATGATGATGACAGAGATGATCCAAAATATTATAGGTATGTCTTTGTATTGATTCCTAACAATAAAATCTTCATTGTTCATTTTAACACAGTGGTGGGGTTTGTTGGCAGATGTTTATGGAGTTTTTATTTGACTGCGTATGTGGTGATGTAAGGGCTACATAATTGCCTAAATTGTTGTGGTGTCATTTAAGTGCCAGAGGGAGAATGGAAACTCCTTACTGCTGCTTGTTAATGCTTGGGAGTAGCTGCCCCTTCCTATCACTTAACTTGTGGGGGAGGCAGAGCAGAGGTCAGTGTAATGCCAAAATAAGGTGGTGAGGGCAGGGAGAAGGGATCAAGCATGCCTTTAAAAACTTCTGCAGCTACAAGGAAGCTGTAAATTATATGAAGAACAAGCTTGTTAACTCTGTAAAGGATGGGGAAGATTGTTCAACATGGGGCTAACTAAAATTTGCATCAAACTAACTTAGCAGAACTGGTTCTTGTCAAGTGAAAACCTGTAAAATAATGCAATTCTAAGAAGATCAGCTGTCACATTCTCTGTCTTTTAATGTGGAGTGAATTCTGTATAGTAGGGTTGGGAACTGGTATCTTAGATTTTTCTGTTACAAAAATAGAGGACACCAGACGCTCTTAGGAATCTTATTTTCATTTAGTGGGAGATAGTATAAGATTAGCTCTTGTATTATGGTACAAGGTTCTCATTGTAATGTTCTTTGAAGTAAAAAAATCTGTATCTTTTGTAGGGGTAGTGCTCTTCAGAAGAGGCTACGAGACAGGGAAAAGGAGATGGAAGCAGATGAACGGGATAGGAAAAGGGAAAAGGAAGAATTGGAAGAAATTAGGCAGCGCCTTCTGGCAGAAGGACACCCAGATCCAGATGCAGAACTCCAGAGGGTAAGTAGCTGTTGATTTTACAGGAAAAAAGAGCCCTTGGTATTCTGGTGGTATTGAGCGAATTGTGTAAGAGAACTGATAGTTAATATTTGCTCTGTTCACTTTTTCTTAAAAAGAAGTCCAGATATACAGTAAGAACACTGGAAACAAAAAATAACTTTCCGCATCTATGTTTGAATGGAGTTTGAAAACAAATGTGGATTAATCAGTATTTCTGATTATAATGGCAGTAGTTGCATGTATTTGTTCTTGACTAACAGACTACTTTAGGCAACAGAGGATCTTTAGAGTCTTTTCAAACAACGCTGTTTTTGAGAAAGCTTCTTTTTTGCTAATTGTTTCAATTGTAGATGGAGCAGGAGGCTGAGCGGCGTAGGCAGCCACAGATAAAACAAGAGCCAGAGTCTGAGGAGGAAGAGGAAGAAAAAGCAGAAAAAGAGGAAAAAAGAGAAGAGCCAGAGGAAGAGGAGGAAGAGCCTGAACAAAAGCCCTGCCTTAAACCAACTTTACGACCCATCAGTTCTGCCCCATCTGTTTCTTCTGCTAGTGGAAATGCAACCCCTAACACACCTGGTGATGAATCTCCCTGTGGCATTATTATCCCTCATGAAAATTCACCTGATCAACAGCAGCCAGAGGAGCATCGGCCCAAAATAGGACTTAGCCTCAAACTGGGCAAGTTTGTGTTTTACTTTAATGTTCCATGTGGGATCAGAATGAAAGAAAGCCAAGCTGAGTAGTCACACAGTTTTCCAAATGTATTGTATGTTTTGATGTACTTATATCAAGTTGTTACCCAGATGCTGTGCCTGATTTCTCCTATCCAAAAGATACGTTTTATAGATCATTCTGTTTTCAAAACCTGGAGGGGGAAAAAGGGAGGGAAGTTCTGGCATCCTCAAGACTTTGGGTTTTTAGGAATGATCTGAGTTGGGATCAGTTACTTCTACATGCTTAATAGATCCCTAAATAGCTCTTTTAAAACTCATTGCTACGTTTCTTTAATATAAATAGATTTAAGCCCTAGACAGTTCTTACAATTATTCATGGAGACCCTTTTTAAAATAAGAAAACTGAAAGTAAGGTTATCTTTTCATCCTCTTAGAGTAGCCCATTGAATTGATGACAGTTGTGAATGGAATGTGAGTGTAGAGTTCCTTAGTACTTCAGCCATTTGCTGGTGTGTTTAAAAAAAATCTTATTCTGAGCAGCAGAACCAAGGATATTTGTATTTCAGAAGGTTTGTGCATTTATTATTTACTGTTTTGATTAAATTATACTGGGGGTGCAGTTTGAGCTCACACTGTGTTAGATCTTGAATGAAGAGAGAGACTGTATGGCATTAGGATAACTGATAAATGCTTTTCCTACAGCTGGATTCATTGCAGCCTTTCACTTCTGCGCTTTGTGCTCTGCCTCTGCTAAGGTTTGAACTCATGCTATAGTCTTCCGAAAGTTTGATGAATGCTAGACATTCACAGACATTTATATAACATACAAACCGATATTCCTTAGCAAATGTGTGAAGAGCAAACTAGCTTCATGTGCAGTTTTATGAATATATTATTCTGTCTTTTGGGTTGTAGGTGCCTGCAATAGTCCTAATCAACCCAATGCTGTAAAGAGGAAGAAGCTTGCTGTGGATAGTGTTTTCAATAAATTTGATGATGAAGACAGTGATGATGTGCCCCGGAAAAGGAAACTTGTCCCCCTGGATTATGGAGAAGAAGATAAAAGCAATATCAAAGGCAGTGTCAACACAGAAGAAAAACGCAAACATATAAAGAGTCTCATCGAGAAGATTCCCACAGCAAAACCAGAGCTCTTTGCTTATCCTCTTGACTGGTCAATTGTGGATTCAGTAAGTTGATTTCTTCTAACCATTCACAAAAAAAGCATCGTTTTACCAAATAAACCTTGGAACTGAATAGAAAAACAATGTTCCTGGGACTCCAGTGCAATTGAACATCATCATCAAACGGAATTGATCTTGAGTACTGTATTTTTTGTCCATATGTAATACTTACTCTGAAGTATGCCTGCTTATTTTCATTTGGTCTCTGCTGAATTGTTGCTACAAATTGTCTTGCCCTTTTATGGAAGGAGGCAGGGAAAAGATCCCGTAAAAACATGTTTGAATGACTGTCAGAAATACTTGCAGATACTAAATTACTAAGGGTTATCTCACAGATAGGAAAATGTATCTTCTGCTAAATAGTTACTTGGGTCTTCTAGCTGCTTATCTGGCAGTATTGTTTCAAGATAGTAAAGTTTATGGAAATCACCATTTTTGTCGTTTCTGTTTTTCCAGACACTAATGGAACGTCGAATTAGACCATGGATCAACAAGAAAATAATAGAATATATTGGGGAAGAAGAAGCCACGCTAGTTGACTTTGTTTGTTCTAAAGTTAGTATTTTCTGCTTCCTTAAGTCTGGGGTTTTCTTCCTATTTAAGCTGCAGCAATGACTGCAGTATCTGTATTCGAAAGTGGATTGTTCTTAGCCTCTCAATAATCTATGATATTAGTCAGCAGAGGCAGTTGGTGTACTTGGAATCAATATATACCTTAATGTTTTACAAGTTAATGCCTTAAATGCTTACGCATGGTATATACATGCCTAGATGCTCTCTGTTATCTGTCAGATAAACATATGGAACTAGATTGATGAGTGCAGCTGTTTGAACTGATAAGTTTTATCATTGGATTTCAGAGTTAATATCTCATTGGCCATTAACATTTTTAACTTAAACCCAGGATTTGTGTGAATTTGGGGGCAAAAAAATCCAATAGCCTGAGTTTACATACATTTTTGGATGAACTAGATTAATTTCTTAAAAGCTTTTTAGATGTCTTTAGTAGTAAGCAACTAAGGCTTTAGAGTTAGCATTAGAAGTCATTCTGTTATACCTTTTAGCCATTGCATGACTTCTTTGAGCTAAACTCTGCATAGCTTCTTCCATCAAATTACAAACTAAATTCTATTAACTTATCTTTTAAAATCTGTCATGTCAATTCTATGGCTTTTCAGCTGTCATGATACTTGTATTCAGAGTGGCTTGTCTCAGTTTTTCTTTTAGGGCTACTGTATGAGAGGCAAAGCAATAGTTTTGTGGCATAGGTGGTTACTAGAAAGTGAAAAGCAGAAGTTGCCAAGCTTAAATTTCATACAGGTGTGTGGATGTATATATATATATATACATGCCATTTTCTGGTATTGAAAGATAACCTACTTGGTTCTGAAAAACAATTTGAAATATTTAACAGGCAGATGCAAAATTCAATTATAAAGAGTGATACGGGGAGAGTTTTGCCTTTGCCTTCCATTCAGAATTCCTTGTTGAAAGAAGGGGAGCTTATTCTTAAATTAACAGAGTTTAATTGGAGATGCAAGAGTAGCCAGAAAATACAGGACCTGTTGAATCCCTGGAGCTTCCTGGAACTTGTCCCTCAGTAACTAGCCATAAACCAACACTTGCTATGATGGAATCTGATGTAGTTTAATACTAATTTTTGTCCTGGCTAATAATGGGAACTAATGAACAGCAAATACTTTTTGCATGTGTAAAGTATTCAAAATCTTTGAGAAGTAACTTTTGTCGAAAGATATTTATATGGTTTACTTTAAGTTTTAAATCTAAAACCAGTTGTTTCTTTCAGGTTATGGCACACAGCTCGCCACAGAGCATACTGGATGATGTCGCCATGGTAGGTGGAAATGTGTAACCTTTTCATTATACTGAAGCTAATAGTCAGTTGTGTGAGGTAGTAGGAATCCATAACAGAAATATTTGGTGTTCATGGATCATGCATAGAAAACTTGGATTAAGTGTGAAAGCTGTTTTGATTAAACAGATCATGCTAGCACAGGCATGAATTTGCAGTTACGGCAGCTAGGTAGAAATTACTGATCCCTGTTCAGAATTTCTCAGTATTCAGAAATGTGGAACAAAGATTCTGTCCCTAACAGCAGAGGTAGGAATCAACAATAACAGAACTGTATCAGAAATACAGTCTTTATTCCTTCTCGTGCTTGTAAGTAGATTTTTATAATTGGTGGTTTAGTGGGTCTGTTCCTACTTAATGAGCAAAAGGTGATTTTTCTCTAGAAGAGTAAATGCTTTTTTGCCTGGTGTTGGAATAGAGAAACTTTATGAAATAATGCTACTCTTTCACCATGTTTTCATACACTGTAAGGTGAATAAAAACTAATTGTTCACTCTCTTCCAATAAGGAAACTTGGAGGCAAAGTGGGAGCCAGATTCATAGTAGAAGCTAGTAGGTGACTTGGGGAACTTCCTGAGTGAGAGATGTTGCTAACTGCATGCTAATTCAATTTGCATGGATTCAAGAAAAGCCTGGGTAGTAGGTTCAAGGAAGAGAAATTCGTTGAGAGATGACTTAATAAATTATGTCCAGGGAAGTTCCAAGCTGAAAATGAGGAGAGACTAGGAAAGAATTAAGGGAAAATGCCACATGTATATGTCCTGTTATTCCTTTTTTTCCCCAAGTCTGCCATTTCTCTGCCTCTTCTCAAGCCACTTCTAGAGATGAGGATACTGACACTTACAATGCTCAACAGCTACATTGTACAAGGATGTAATTAGAGCCTAGTCAAGTCAGGTGGTAAATGCAAGACATCAGTTCACTGAAGTTTTATTCAGTGCCTCCCTCAAGGGCTTAGCTTGGATTACACTTCCTCCACTTCATAGTTCTGATGTATCAGAGTTACTCTGTGTAACTGGAATGCCTAACCTAAAAAATAATCTATAAAATATGTGTTTCCTACAGGTACTAGATGAAGAAGCTGAAGTTTTCATAGTCAAAATGTGGAGGTTGTTGATATACGAGACAGAAGCAAAGAAGATTGGTCTAGTGAAATAAAGCACTCTCCTTGCTTCTAGGGTTCCATTTCAATTTTGGGCCTATTTTTTTTTCCCATCATTCAAATAATTTGAATTTTCTCTGTTCTCAGAGACTTGAGACCTGTATTTTTTTTATGTAGAAAATGTGAAATTTTTTTTTGTCCTCTGGTCTGAGGCCCCCTTTACCCTTCTCAGTTAGTTGTCAGAATCCTGCGTTGGTTCTCTTTATAATTCACAAGGTACAATTACCGGTATGTTTTATAAGCTGCAGCTACTGTACATGCTCTCTGGTAATTTTGTTATGTTACTCTGATTCTTGTAAATATTAAGGAGAAAAAAAAAAAAAGCCCCTATTTTGCAAAACATTTGCACTTAATGTGGAACTATATCAATTACAGATGAAGACAAATAATTTTACTGCAGATTTATTAGTGCTTTTTTCTTTTTTTGCATATTCTCCCTCTTATTTAATGAATGATCAGAATACAGTTTAAAAATAAGTGGCTTGAGCTGCTTTCACGTAACAGGTCTGTGTGTTTACTTGGTCCCCACATCTGACTCTGGAAAAGGAGTTCCCTCAGCCTTTTCATTCTGATGTGAACCAGCAGTAGTCTTGGTACTTTGTTTCCCATTTAGAATTACTAATGAAGCTGGGAACTTAAATCACCTGCAGATGCTCTGCTTGTTTCCTAGCAAGTGCAAATTGCAGGAAGTTTTTTATTTGCTCGGTTAAAACAAGAGCAGGACCTCAATTCAACAAGTGTTATTTAAGGATTATTTTTTTTTTTTAAACCTAGGATATCTTCTCAGTTTCGTAAGTAGCCCTTCCCTATTATCCCTTCTGTCTGGAAAATAATCAGATGGTTTTTTTGTTTTAAAGAAATTTTTAAAACCATTTTTTTAGTATTTAAGAGAAAAAAAAAACCTGTTTGGATGTAACTGACCATAGCAGTTGACAAAAACTAAACCATAAGTTTTCAAACAAAGCTGAAGTCTTGTTTTTATCCATGCTGTTAAACTAGCTCTGACTTCTGTTTTCTACTGTAAGCAGTCTGTTGTCCACAAAAAGAGGGTGTTATTTTCCTGCCTTGTTTGTATGGGTTTTTATAAATAGGCTGATATGGTATAAATGATGAGATGTACTGTAAACTGCATTTTTTATCTCATACCTGGGTAAGAAGACAAATCAATAATGTGCTACAAACTGTCTTGATTGCAGAAGGACTGTGTTCCAGGGAGTAAACTGTCTCAAAAACATTTTTAATTTTTAAACACAGCTCTTAAATAGCAAACAAATTAAGTAAAGGTGTTCCAGTATCTCTATATTGTATTTAACTGAAGGATACAGGCTGACCTGTTCAGAAAACATAACTGTGACCTCGAGTTACTAGTTCTTTGTATCTGGAGAGGACGCTTGAAAACACTGTTCTTAACAAATGGGATCCTGTAAAGGTTCCACCATGTAAATATTTCAGATATTAAAAATGTATATATTTGATTTAAGGGCTGACATTCTTTTGGAGTCTTGTGGAGCATGCAATTGTATTCAACACTGTTTTCTGAATCGGCAAGTGTTCCCAAATAGGGGGGTGGTTTTTTTTTTAAATATCTCCTGCTTTGTCAGGTGACTGGAAGCCTGCAAATTCAGATGTGATCCCTGAACAGATGCAGATATGTTCTTTCTCATCCCTGTAATACTAGACACAACAAAATGTTCTTTTTTAACTTGAAGTGTAATGCTCAGATGTTACTTTTATGATGTGCTTGAGTTTGCGTGAGAATGTTTTGGTTTACATACGTACATGCTGCAACCTTCCTCTTTTTTTTTTTAATGTTTTTTCCCCTGCAACTTGATGTTACCCTAAGAATTTACTTCCTAAGAATGTTACCTAAGAAATTACTTCCCCGTTATCCCCATACAGTCTTGCATTAGCATTTACAAAAAAATCTCCAAATTCCAAATAAATTCAAAACTTGCTCTTTGTAGTAAATACAGAGAAGAGGGAGAGTGAACTTCATGAGTGCTTTTTGTCCTGCTAATACAGCATTCTGTCTCCGTCATTAGTAGCAGTTAAACAAGCCAAACATGACAGATGCATTGTAATGCCACTGTGTGACAGATTGCCTAATGTCCTTGTTGAAATTCTTCAGTGAAAGCTCAAGTTGTGAAACTTCAGCTTATTTTTCTTCTGCTCTAAAGCCATATATTCATCTATTTTATTATCTATACATTGGATGTAAGCTTGTACTCTTCCTTTCCTGAGAGGACTGAAGGCATCTGGGTGAGGAAGACACTTAAAATTTAAGCTGGAGTATTAAAAATCCAGGTAAATAAGTATTTAGAAGTAATTGTGACACTAAAAAATTAATTTTGTGGAAGTTCAGGTTTTGTTCAGTAGTGGATGGAGAAAGGGATGTGCATTATAGCATTTCTGACTTTTCTTATGCAAGCAAAGTAATTCAACAAATTTTCCACTGTCAGAATGCAAAATATTGCTTTATAAAGTCACTTCTAGTATTTATGTCTTACTCAAATCAGTGTTATTACTTCTTAGCGGTAACTATTTTGTGTCTGTGATGCTGAGGGGTGGAACACGAATTATGTACTGCTGAGACCTTCTTAATATAGAAAGTACTTTGTTAACTTTTTCTTTCAACATGCAGTAGCAATTGTTTCGAGACAAACTTGGAAAATTTGGGGTAGAAAAAGCCTTCTTTTCCAATATTACAGCACTTTACTGTCTGAATATACAACCTGGTACACACCATGTGTTATATTGCACAGATTAAGAGTATACTGAGAATGTGATCCATTTGCAAATTATGTGTGTTGCCACTGGGTGTTCAGTGCAGTATGCCATAGTATAATCCATTCTGTGATGGAAAAGTACTTCAAAAGTTACATATAGTACATAGAGGTTAAAAAAATCAACACCCATATTTATACAACAGAACTGGATATACTAGTGATTGACCTGGACTTCGCTGCAGAACGAGGCTTTATGCCTTAACCTAACACATGCCCTTGGTCTCCTGATAATCATTCTGTGTAAGTGCTGTTCGGTGTTACTTGGAATATGAGAGTATCATTGTTTTCATTAGTTGCACTGAAAAGGGAAGCCATGAACAAGTAAGAGCTGTTAGCATGAGTGATAAATCTTTATATTGCCATTAATTTGGTAAGATACTTTTTGTTCTTAAGATACGTAACCTGTTCACATGCTGACTTGGTTTTTCTAATTTTGGGTGTTTCCTTCCTCCTCTTTAAGCAGGAGCCTGCACTAAAAATAACCATCTAGCTGGATGACTGTGGCTCTAAATGTAGGCAGGGGGAAGGCCCCAAACAGTAAGTTTAGCTTCTTAATGAATTCCTATTTCTTACGACTAAGGCTTTCCTATTACTGAGAGGGAAGCATTAGACCTTTCATGCTTTTACTAAATGGAGTTGCTAGATAACTGCTTGCAGGAGTAGTAGTTTAGAAAGTGGATACTCTCAGACTGGAAGGTCTAAGTTTTCCTCTGTAGGAACATGGGATGTTGTTCACACAGACTTACAAATTGGTGTGCAGCCATGCAGTGTGAGCAGCATAAGGTATTGTTAATAGGCATTTCCTCATAGATCAAACTGATATCAATAATGTAAATAGAGAATAGCCTGGTACAGCTGTATGTCCATATTTGGGTTTCTGTTGTTTTTTTCCCCCGTCTTACCGTTGTATTTGGTTTATGGTTAAGCATCACTTTTGGTCTAGAAACGGCCTCCTTTAAATGCGCTGCATGTGCATGTGACCTACTGAAACTCGACGTTTGTGTCAAAAGTGCTTCTGTAAACCCCGTCTTGTACGTGCCACTTCATTTTCCCACAGGGCTTTCCGTAGCGTAGTCGAGCGGTGGAACGCAACACCTGTGTTAAATGTGCGGTCCCGCGTGCTCTCCGAGGTGTGTCTTTGCGTTCAGAACGGTTATGGTGTGCGACACAGTAGTTCCCAGGTTCGTAGCCCGTGCGGGTTACGCGCTTCTGAAGAGGAACAGCCGCTTGCTCTTCAAACGTGGTGGACAGCAAGGTAAGCTTCAGGTTGGAAATGGCCGTTGTTTCTTCCACAGGCGGGTCACAGCTCCACGAGAGGCTCCTTGGGATGATGCCACACGGACTTACTTGTAAGAAGTGTTACTGGTTTTGTCTCAAAATGCGCTTTTTTTGTTGTTGTTGCGGGACCGTTGAAGACAGGGTCGCTACTTTGTGGCTGGAATTCAGAACACCCAGGACGTGTGTTTTCTCCGCGTATCCCTCCGTTCCGTGGCAGCGCCCCTTCCCGGGCTGGCTGGACCGGCTGGGCGCCCCTCGCGCAGCTGCCCCCTCTGCACCGGCGACTTGTTCCAGCACCACCCCGTTGCCTAAGGGCACCCTTCAGCTTGTTCTTTTAGAAAAGGCGCTCGGTGCCCGGGACCCCGCGCGGCGGGATCGGGCCGGCACCCCCGGAAGTGAGGTGGCGGCGGGGGGCGGGCTGCGGGCGGGGGGCTGCGGGCTGGGGGGACGCACCGCTCGGCGGGCACCAGGCAGCCCCTCAGCACCTGCAGGAAAGCCGTCCAGGAAGATGGAGTTGAACTCTTCACGGCAACGGGCGCTGGGGGGAGGAGAGGTGGCCGGTGTGAGCTGCAACACCGATAGCTCAGCTTAGATACAAGGGAGGGAAAATCTCGCTGAGGGTAATGCAGCAGGGGAGCAGGTTGCCTCCAGAAGCTGTGGGAAATACTGGAAGTTTTCAGACTCGGACAGGACTGAACAACTAACTCTCTCTGGTCTCGTGGCTGACCCTGCCGTGACCAGCAGGCTGGACCAGAGACTTTCCAGCCTGAATTATCTATCCTGTGATTCTGTGGTCATTTCTATAGACAGTCTGCAAAATCTCCCTATGCAATAGGTGTGCTCTCCTTACCACTACAAAGTTTTCCTGTTGTCTAATGTGAATCTATTCTACAACCTAAGCCCATTATTTCCACCTTTTTTCCACTACAGGTGTACACTGTCCCTCTTCACAACAACTTACTATGTATTTGTATTTGAAGATCAGTTAGCATGCCATTTCAGGTTCCCTTAGAAGCTTTTCAGGTACTTAATACTTCGTGACATTAAGTGCCACATTTCAATTTGTTCTAACTTTTGAGCAACTATATATGGCAGTTTCTTAGAGATTTCTGAGTATGCTTAGAGCATGAAGTTTAATATAGCAGGATTACAGCCAGATAGCTTTAAAAATTTTATTTCTCTGCTCTGTATTTCACTGATTTTCATAATGCATTTTTTCTCATCATGTCATACTTCCCAGACTACATATTACCTGACTGTGCAAAGCTTAAGCTGCTTCTGAAGTGAAATAGCTATAATTTTGTCTCTTGCCTTTTTGCTCACAAAAATTATTAAACTATAATTCTTATGGTAGCTCATTCTATGCAGTCACCCACAACATGCAGTCCTACAACTGTTCTGAATTTGCATGCTTACAGCTCGCACATACAGGTTTATTCTTAGTGGAAAATTGTCTAATTTCTTGCTGGCTACTTTGGTTTTGCTTATTTTCTCAACATCATGAGCTGGTCATCCATTTTTCTTGTTCCTCAAAGGACTGTCCCTCTTATATAAACACAACTACCAGTGTTCTCTGAGACTACTCTTCTTTCTGTTCTTTGAATTCTGCTGTCAGAGAGAAAAAACTTTTGCTTCAGTGCCTCAGGATGAACACTTTTACTTATTGATCTTTCCTATATTTAAACAGGTCTCTGAAAGTGACAGTGACTGAAGCATAGGAGAGAAGGAAGGGGTGAAGCTGCCTTCTGCCTGAAGCCCATCTGGGCTGGCAGAGCTGTGACAGTGTCTCCACTTTGCCTGAGGGTCAGCATCCCCAGTTGCCCTGGTTATTCTGCCTATGGTGTGGCAGACTCCTTCTTCCAACACATTATGTAAAGACAGACGTTTTCAGCTTGCTCAGACACTAGAATTAGGACAGAATAGGATGCTCTGGACAAGAAGGATAACAAAATCAGGGTATGCTTGAACAGAAAAGTGAAGACATTAATGCAGCATGGGCAGACATAGCTCTAATCTAACTGGCACAGGCTGCAACAGTATCAAAGATGCAAAAGCACAAAATTCAGTGTGGGCTGGCAACTGGGATAAGGTCATGGGGGCTCCGCTCACATCCATACCTCTACAGCATCAATCCTATTCTCCCTGTGCTAAACAGGTTAAGGGTAACTTAAAACCCTGCCCCACAATGCAATCACTCTCCCTGCTGCAGTGAAGAAATAGCTTGAAGGCTTTCTTTATTCAGTAAGAAATACCTTTGGGTTGTTCTGCATTAGCTGCTACTCAGGAAACAGTGCAACAGACAAATTCAATCACCTGGGACCATTAGAGCACTTGGACAGGGTTCCCTATTAAATCAGCTCATTGTCCTAAGGGCAAATACAGGCACAGCAAATTTTGCAGTTTGTTCCACACATTTTTTCTGCATCTAGCTCTGGTTTGGAAACTAACAACATCCGAGACTTGTTTCAACTTTCAGGCTTTGATTTTTTACTTTTTATTTGCTTAAATATCACTAAACATAAAGAGGCTCGTATGTGCTGTGTACCTAATGAACTCCTACTGATGCGAGGACAAATTCATCTTCACATTTATTTCAATGAATTCCAAAACACTACAGCTTGCAGCCCTGTGAAAGCTTTAGCATTTCCATTATTAATAAGGATGACTATTATTTGTGGTCCTACAGATTACAGACAGGTTTTGTCAAGGGGAACTGACTTCAGGGATCACAGTTTTGTGACCTTTGACATGTGCATTTGCCAACCATGACAATATAAACCACTTAAAAATATTGTGAAGACACCTGCACAGCCTTTCTGACAAGTGTAGCACGTCTCCAGTCACATATATTCTGCTGTGAAATAGAATGACTA
>JAVJGJ010000060.1:50417075-50428368 GCA_035590215.1 Microhierax caerulescens | reverse complement strand
GAGCGCGGGGGGCCTGCCCGCCCTCGCCGCTCGCCTCGGCTGGGGGAGCGCGGCCCCGGGCGGCGGTGGGGCTGAGGGGGAGCCGAGGGCTCGGGCGCTGTCCGGAGAGGCGGTGGCCGCGGCTCGTCGCTGGCTGAGGGGGCGAAGCGCGGGCTGAGCGGGCGGTGCCTGCTGGGTGGCGGCGGGGCCCGCTGCGAAGTAGAGAAAACACGAGCTACTTGAGTGTTACTTCCACCTGCTAGGCTAAATGCAATCGCTTGAAAACTATAGTTGTAACTCTTATTCTGGAAAGCCAAAGGAAGTAAGGGAGAACTTTTTTAGACAGGCTTTTTTAGTGTTAGCTTCGTTAGAAAAATGTTTTGGTAAGTTCCTTTTTAGGTAAAAGAAGTAAATGTTTAATTTGTGCCTGTTTAATGCACAGTTCGTTCCTATATTTTGTTCATTCGCCGTTATATTTCAAACTCGGCAGTGTTCATTTACTGAATAACAGAAAATTAATTTGTCTGGGAGGGTGTCCTGAATTAATTTTCTGAGCTCTTGAGCTTTCAAAAGGAATTGTTCTAACAATTCATAAGTTTTGAGGCCTGTTAGACACTGTCATTCAGGCTTCAGTGCAGCTCTTCTGTCAGTTACTCCTCCCTGTCTTCGGTTTCTCTCTGCTCTCTAGTAGCTGCTTGTTGTTTGATGACTTCGTAGTGGTTTTCTTTATCAGTCTTTAAATAGGATTTTGTGGGTTAGTGTTTTGTTTAGGGTTCCTCCCCCAGTAATTTAAATAGAATTTTGACATTTGCAACATGAAAAATCTCATCTCAGATGAGAAAAAAGTTGAGTATGCTCCATGTTTTGATAAAAATACTCAACTTTTTCCTCTGTCGTGGCCCTGTCATTGAGAATATTTACCAGTAGCAGTCTTAAAATAACATTGTTTATATTCTGTGGCCCAACTAACGCATTAGAATAAAAACTTTAAAAGTAAAAGCAACATAATGCCTGTTTTTTCCTTTAATTTTACATTTTGTTATATTTTAAATTAGATGTGCATTATTTTTAATTACAAATGTGGAAGAGAGCCATTGTAGTGCATACTATGTTGTCTTTTTTTTTCCCCAAAATTTTGCATGCCTCTACTAGACCTGTTGAATTGGTGTTGCTTTCTAATAGCTTTTTAGTGTAAGCTACATCCCTGATGAAGTTAGTAAGCACTATGTACTAGTCTTGTAAGATATGCATTTATTTATAAGTAGAGAAACAGCTTCTGCATCTTGGTATGTATGAATGTGGGCTTAACTCCCTCATTAAGTAAGATGTAGTTTTGCAGCACTTGAGGCTTCCTGCTGTCAAAAGTGAGAGGCCATGGTTTGTGATGGCGTCCCTTGTAGGAGCTTTTTGAGATCCTTCCATACATTAGTTGAGTATATGAAAACAGCAGAAAAATACTCTTTTTTTTTTTCTTTTTTTTTTTTTTCCTGGATTTGTCTTCTTCCATTTTAGTGGGTAAAATCTTCTGCAAAGAGGACTGATGAGTGCTGGAGTTGGCACAAAGTAGGAGCAGGAACCACTTGGAATGGAAGTCAGGGCTGGCACTCCACCCTTCTTGGGGCAGTGGTTTATTCACTTCCTTATGGTTTGTGTAACCAAGCCAGTGATTTATCGGAGCCTGTTCATTGTTTCTTAAAATTATTATTTTTTTAAAACTTAATGTATTATGTCACCTTCTTCCTCTTTCTTATATATTGCTTTATCCTCCTTTGTTACGGAGCACGTAGTTTAATTGTATTTGCATAGGAAAATGTTAGCATGTGACTTTATTGTGGAAGAATAAAGCTGTTATAAGCATACAGCATGTTTATGCACATTTAGCTGATATATAAATCCTAACACTAATTTTTGAGGCTCAGCTGAAATACTGTTTTATGTAGCTCTAGGTCCCTTTTAGAGCATTACAGTATTAAAGATATATCCAGATGCTAAATGATCAAGTGTAACTCAGTCATCCTTGCTTGAAGATTCCCCGTGAGCTTATCAGCAATTCAGAACTAAGCAACTTGGAACAAGTGTACTCTCCTGAGATAAAAACATACAAGTTGTGCTCTAAGCAAGCGTGCAGTGCTTCTCATTGCACAAGAAGGAATGGAGAACTGTTTTAAATTAATTTGTTGCTGGCTTCTGTAGCTGATGAACTAATTTGATAACACCTAGATGCTCTTATTTTTATGCTGGGAAATTCCTATTATGATCTCTTAGTCACAGATACAGTTCAGCATTACAGTGTAGATAGAAAATCATGGTTTTTGTCTGTGTGAACTTTACAAATTGGGGTAGGGAGGGGATGGAGAACCTGGTCGTGTAAGAACAAAGGCTTTTTACACGTCTTTTTCCTTTCAGCATCTCAAGAAGAAAGATCCATTTTGTGTAGAAATAAGTGATTTCCAGAGGACAGCCTCAATGACAGAACTGTCTGCGCATTTACCCCAGTTTCAGCATGGGCAGCTGACAGAAAACTTCCCTGATAACCACCTCAGCAACACTGTACGTAACAAACAATTTTACAGCATGGTAGCAGTTAAATCAGGATGAATAATGAATGTGGATGAAAATACAGTTCAGAACTGTATTCAGAAATTTGTTTGTGAGGGTTAATTTTTCTCTATCTAGACTGTTGTGGTGATATGCAGAGCAGAAAGAAATATTCGGTAAAATATCTGATGTTCTAAACTCATTTTTATATAGAAATAAGATTTCCTCTAGTTTAAAGTGTTGTTGGAATGACAAAGCCCTTAAGAAAAATAAGAAAATGGGGTGGGACCCTCCAATGTCAAACATTGGCCTTTAGAGGATTTGTTGAGTTCTCTTGATCTAGCCTGGCAGTGGTCTGCTTGATCCACAGGTTTCTTGGTCACAGTGTTAATTTTAGCGTAGGTAGAGCCAGAAGTTTTGGTTTTGTTGTTGCTACTGCTGGCGGGCTGTATCCATATAGGAGGGGCAGCACTGTGTTGTCTTACTTGTGAATAATTGCCAAGGTGCTGTCAGGTTGGGTTTTTTTGGGGGGTGGATGGGGGCAGAATTCAAACCATAGGAGTTTTATATGATGGCTTTGAAAGACCTGAGCACATACTTGTGGCTAAAACTGTACTCATTGTACTGCACATATTTTGGTAAAACCAAGTTTAGATGATCTACTTGGGTGTGGTGCTCAGGCTCCTGGATTTGTCATGCTCAGTTCTTTGTTGCTGCTATAGCTCTTGAGTATCAGGTTTCCTTGTAACATGGAAATGTTCCTGTGAGGCTGGGCCACTTGTAGCCATGTTTATGGCAGCGATTCAAGAGACTATTTTATTCACTGCTGTTTTATACAATCCAACAGTTTTAAGTAGAATTTTGAAAAATCCTTGTCTTTATCTCAGATCAGCATCCTGCTATATCAGTAAAAATATAAAATGTTTGAAAATTTATTTTTAAATTAAGAAGTCAATCTGACTTAAGACCCTACTGATTATAGAAACTTAATAAAAATAGAAAAGTGGAAACTTTTGTACTGCATCCTTTGTGCGTTTACTTCAGAGGGAATTAAAAAGATTTCTTTTCATCTTGGACAGGTAAGAGATTAACTTTTGTTGAACGCTTTTGCCAGGTTAAAAAGGCAGAGCTCAGCAGTAAGCTGTGTGCTCACCATCCTTACAGATAACATGCTGATGCTCCTGCCCAGCGATGGTATGAATGGATGGTTCTATTTTCTTCTCACTAACAGACTGTATTGATGAGTAACACTACTTTTGCTTTTTCTTTCCATGTGTAAGTGTAACTCTAGGTGTAGTTTCAATGCTTAGTTGTAATGATTTTTCTTCCCTACACACATCCACTCAAATCCTTTTCCACTTAAGTATATCTTGCTTCTGTGGCCAACAGCATGTGAAATCACTAAGCACTGTAATTTGCCATCTCTTCTTCCAGTCACGCTCCAAGAGCTCAGCTCAGTCTTCAGTATCTGTCACTGTATAATGACCTTTAAACATAAAGGGTGTATGTGAGAGCTAATAAAGTCTGTGCCCACTGTCAGGCAAGGCAGTTTATTCCTGATGTATTAATCCGGGTTTAATAAATAAAACCTTCTTATCAAATATGCTGTTTTTTCATCTCTTGGTCCAGGGGCATTGCTCTGGGTTTGCTATTAACTATTTTCCTGATAGGAGAAAAAAACCAACACCTATCGTTTGTTTTGATATTGTTTATTCATCTGAGAGTGGGTGCGTAACTTACATTTGCTTACGGTGTTACAACAGGTGTTACTGACTTTTTAGCTTCAGAATTTTCACTTTTAACTATGTCTGAGGAAAGTGAAGAGTCTGTTCCTTTGCTTCCACTTCAGCAAGAGTCCATGGCCTCTGCTCTGTTTAATACTCATCAGGTAGGATATGAGTGCACTTTGTTCTTTTAAGCAGTGGGGCACATGTGTGTCACATTGAGCTACACTTTAGTAGCCTGAAAGGACGATTTTTTCTGGTTATAACAACAAATGAGAGAATAACTCATTCTGATCTGGTTTTTATGTGCTGTGTTTTAGTATGTAAAGGCATTTTGTGGTTGTGTCTGTGTTCCTAACTGGTGAAGGGAATAAAATGGCAGAGTCGTCTAATTCCTTCGGTTTTTTCTTTGTTTGATTTTTGCAGTTTTTTGTAGTGGTGTGCTAGTTAGTCAGGCTTTCCTTTGGCTGTTTCTGTGTTTGCTTTGCAAAGCTGTAGCCTTTTGGTTTACTTTTTATATTTCTGTGCCTAAGATAGGGTAAGTGGTCCCTCATGCAGGCTTGCTATTACAGGAGAGAAAGAACAGTTAGTCCCCAATATATGCAAATATTCTGTGAATACATATTCTACAATTGTGCAAAAGCATAAATACTAGGTCTACTTTACTTGTGAAGTGTTTCAAAGCTCTGATCATCTCCAATATAGTGTTACTTATGATCATCTTAGGCAGTTTATTTAGAAAGGTAAGCTTATTGTTGGCCTGGTTGTAGACTAAGAGAAATGGAGTCAAAGTGAAAAAAGTTACATTTGAGCCATAATCTGTACAGAAAGAGGTTCAGTTGCAGCCAGCATTTCAGAATGATTCAATATGATCTCTTTATTTGCATTCTCCCATATTCATGTTTCTGTCTGTCTTTCAATAATTGTATGAGGACTTTATGCAAAATGCCAAATGATTTATAATGAATCTTCCATTTTTAAAGAAATAATATTGAACTTAAAATCTTTTTCAGGACATACTTTAAGTTAATGATACTAAATTCAAATTAAGGTTAAAACCTTAATTCTAAATATCTGGTTGCCTGCTAGTTTTAGTTGTTCAATTAAGACAATTTTAGATTATTTTTTTTCTCCCCTTATATTCAGTTTTCTCTTTGAAAAATAAAGCAAATTTTCTCAGAGGGCAGTTCCTGATACCCTGCTTGAGCCTTGCTCCTAAAGATACCACAAAAAGGAGTAAATAGGCAAAGCATTAAGTGTATGTTGTTACTCTGTAATGTTTTGTAAAAGCAAATTTTTCATGAGTTGGGGAAGTTGTGAAGCTTCAACCAAGGTTTTAGCAGTGTCAGTGTTTGCAGTTCGAAGTCCAGGATCTTGTACTCCTTAATCACTTAAGTGCTTTTGAACACCTCACTATGAGTTCCTGAGTGTATAATTAACATCTTTTCTGAGGGTGGGGCTGGGAAAATTCTGTGTAAAGAACCTCCAAAATTACTGTTGATTTATCAAAAAACTGCAGTGCGTTAATGAGATACAGGTCAGCAGTTATGTTTGGAAATGCTGTTAAGAATAGGTGATGAGACTTCAACACTGCATGTTTGAGGAAAACAATTACATGCACAGGAGTACTTAAGCAGAATTTCATTAGGTTATTTTCAATGTCCTATCTTATATCTAGAGTAATTTTACTAAAATTGAGTAATATTTTAAAGGTATTGCAAAAGGCATCTTCCTTCAGTTTATTGTACGCTTTAAAACTGCTTTAGCGCACTTACTCAAACAGAACTGTTTGTAAATGAGATGAACCTGAAGAAATAGGATTAATTTTCTAAGGAATCAAAAAATCTTTGTGTTTCATCTCTGTTAAACCTCTTGAGTGGAGGAAATGGGAACAGTACAGCATTGACTTTGGACATGGTAATACAGTAAAAAAAAAAAAAAAAGTAGTCTGTATAAACTGTCACATTTTAGGCCTTGTTTAGAGTGACTTGTAGACATAAAATGGTTTTTGTTTCTCTGTAGTCCAGAACAAGTAAAATGTAGCTCGCTTTCCTGTTGTTTTCTCTGTGTGTGCACACAACGTAGAAAAGGCTGAATGCCCTCTGCTGACGGGGCTTCTTGGAGAGAGGGCAAAAGGAGTAGTGACACCAGGAGTAGTGCAGGCCTGACCAGTTACTTGTAAGTGCTGTTCCCAGGTTTTGCTTTTGCCTTTGCTTGTGGTTGGTTGATCTTAATTCCCATTGAAAGTTTACCTCTATCCTTGTGTTTAAATTATACCTTTGATGTTTTGTGTAGTGGTATCAGGAAGACTAGGAGGCTCTTTCATATTTGTTGACAAGAGTGGTGGAATGTCATCCATGCCAGTGAAAAGATGTGGCAGGAGTATCTTTGGGAAAGGAGAGAAAGAATCTGCACACTTAGCTCATCACGCTAGAACTTTGGGATCAAATCTCAGTATAAAGACTGAGAATTACCTGAGTTTGATCGCTATTTCTGTGTTCTTCTCACCCAAAAAGTGGGAACACAATACCTCATAAAACTCCATTTTAATATACGGTAATTAGTGTGCTGTGGTGGGAGTAACAAGGTAAAGAAAATACAAATTTTTCTTGGGTTTTTGATGGAGTTAGGAACATAAATATCTGTTTGGCATTTGCTAGGAACAGCTATAGTTCGTTGTCTAGCTATGGGTAATCTACTGTCATGCACCCTTGTATTGGACCAAGGGAAAAAGCTGTGTCTGTCTTTATTCAGCTTTTTAATTTCTATTTAAAGGAAAGGCAACATAGGCAGTTAGATGTAGCCAGCTTACTTTCACTTGCTGCTGTTTTTAATATAAATGCTTCTAACATAACCCTGCATTCCCAATCTTTTGATAACTACATGATGCAATTAATTACTACTGTTTAAGTCCTTGCTGTGGCAAGTGTTCTTGACAGTAAATATTACCTTACACGTTTACCCCTCAAGATCATCTTTAGCTAAGTGTACAAGGATATGATTGTGGATAATTGCTGAGGAAACTATTTTTTATATATTGCAGAATGACAACAGTGAAAGACGTCGCCATGATAATAGCGAGCGCAGAAGAAATGACAATCCCGAGTCTGAGACCAATGGGCAGCCACAAAACAACGTTCAGCAAGTGGTGGAACAAGATGAAGAAGAAGATGAAGAGCTGACACTGAAATATGGAGCAAAACATGTGATTATGTTGTTTGTACCTGTCACACTTTGCATGGTGGTCGTTGTTGCAACCATCAAGTCTGTCAGCTTTTATACGCGCAAGGATGGACAGCTGTATGTATTAATTTTTTCCCCTATCTTTTCAGTGGCCTTACTTAGATAATTTTCTTCAATCTCCTTTTCTTCAGGAGTCTAATCCTAGCAATGAACTCCCTCTTGCCTTCCTTTTCCCCCTCCACCAGCTCAAAGGTAGTTTTGTTTTATTCCTACCAGAAACCAGAATCTATATTTGTGGTACTGTTGGCATTTGTTGTTTGTCTGGTGACCATCTTGGTGGTTACTGCTTGATTCAAATCCTAGTCCTCATTTTAATTCTTAGCCTTGCCCTGTGGTATTTATAAAATAAACTCAATCCCGAGCCACAGCCATTTCAATTGTAATCTACTAGAATACAAAGATTTTGGAAAAGGGAAAAACCCTACTCATTTAAGTGAAGTAACATACATGCCAAGTTCTGGTTTGCCTATGCTGTTTGGTAAAGAAATACAAATGCAAGAGGAAGATAGCTCTATGAGGTGCACTTCTGTGTCAGTTTCAGAAACTTTCCTGGCAGATTTCCTGCATAGACTTATTTTAGGGGGGAAAAAAAATGTTGCTGAAAAACAGCTATTTCAGTGAAAGCTGGTTTGAGAGAAAGGAGGCAAAGGAAGAACACTGGGCCTGTCAGGACCTGCAGCAGATCAGTCTAAATGTTCCACTGTGAAAACGTTTAGACAAAATTATTCACAATGTGTTTGGCTTTGAAATGTTTGTATGATATAAGCATGTCATAAAATGTTTCAATAAAACACAAAGTTCTTTTTCACTGTCAAAGTTGTTGATCAAAAAATTATTTTTATTGAGATTTTATTTATGATATTTTCTTCCCCCTTCGTCCCTCTTCTCCTTAATGAAGTGGGTTTTTTTCTCAAGTTTTTTTTTTTTTTTTTTTTTGAAAGGTTGTTTCTTTAAGAATAGAGTTGACCCCATACATTGTTTTGTTGAAAACAGTGGGGAACCTTTCACTGTAATTCCACTAGATGGTGTGCTCATAAAGGTCTAGTGGTGGTAATAGTCTAATGATCAATAGCATGTGAGTAATTGTGTCAGAGAGTTCTGGTTTTTGTTTCTTTTACAAAGTACAAAATAGCAGTAATCTGAGAATGTAGGAAAGGCAAGTCTTCTAAGGAATTTTTTTACTAATTAAAGTTTACCTAATACAATACTATGCTGCCTTTCAAATTTTGCCTAAGTAGAAAATAGCTGTTGCTTTTGCAGCTCTGAATTGAAACATTACTGCAATTTCATTTGATGTTGGCCTCATATCGGCAACATCTGTGCATTCAATGGCATTTCAGTTGATTCTTTGTTGTTGTAGCATCTACACTCCTTTCACAGAAGAGACAGAGACAGTAGGACAGAGAGCCCTGAATTCAATTCTCAACGCAGCTATCATGATCAGCGTTATCATTGTCATGACCATACTGCTGGTTGTGCTTTACAAATACAGGTGCTACAAGGTGAGTATAAATATAATTGACTTGAGTAATTGTGCTAGTTTTATTTATTAGTACAGATTCTCAAGAATGGAACAAAATGAAGGGTTATTAAGGACGATTGAGAAAAAAATAGCAGAATTGGTGATTCAGTTCACTGTTCCAGTATTGTGGCTTCCCTTCCTTTGACACAGTGGGGAGGCAAAGGCCTATTGCAAACACTGCTGGCTGTTTTGTCAGTTAGAATTAGGGTGTCATTGATTCCTGTTGCTGTGAAGTGTCCATGTACTGAAATCTTCCTGTGGTCAAGAACTACAAAGGACAGACCTGGTCCTACAATTTGAAATCTGTTCAGGACTTCAGGGGCTTTTCAAGGGCTCCCCTGTCCCCACCCTCCCTCCAGTATAGAAGTCTCCCAACAGCGTGATGTGTGTATGGCTATACACGCCCGGCAATATCCTCATAACAAATGCAAAGACTCTAAGGTTCTTCTCTGAAAGAATTCAATTGTATAATGATTTAATATATCCAAGTCCAGGTTTAGCATAAATAATTGCAATGTCACATGCCTGGGAGGAATTTTTCATCGAAACTCCTGGTTGTCTTTTGGTCTTAATGAACCATTAGGCTTCGCCTAATAGAAGTTCCCAATGTGCAGCCAGAACCTTGAATCTGTTCCATAGTGGTAAAACAGGCAGTGGTATCCCCAAAGCTTTGCTCCACTTTATTTTGTTTTCAAGAGGGAAAAATGGTTTTGGACTTTATGGCTGTGGGTGAAACCCCTTTACAAATTATCTGTGGAGCAACTGGGGAAATGATTTTTGCCTGAATCTGCATACAGCTTGGAATAGTGTTCTTTAAAGTATGGACCTTCTCTTTTATCTCAGTGTGGTGTTAAATCTGAACTGACAAACTTCTGAAATTGCCAATTCTGTTCATTATAACAAAGTCAAATTTAACTGGTGTACTTCAGCTACGTTCCTTGGCAGCCAATTGGTTTTCCTCAGATGCTCAAGGCATTGACTAGTTTTTACTAAGCTTTTCGCATTTCTGGCTTCCTTCGTGACCTTACAAAGCACTGCATGTTCTTTAGTACAAAAATAATTGTACTAAAAAATGAGAATAATTAGACAACAGAAATTCACTGTAATGATATTTTGTCCTAATTAAAATAAATAACTTTTATTTTATAAATTTTAGACTTGTTAAGAGTATTTCTATGCTGCTATACCAGAATGCTGTAAAATGTAGTTACCTGTTCATTGATTGCTATTTTACGTGCAGTTCTATGTGCAGAATGTAGTGTGGATTACTAGGAATGGAACTTAAAATTAAAGAATGTTAGGCCTCCAGCTAATTGTGATAATTTTCATATCTTCACAAGACTTATCTGAAAACTCCTTTGAAGAAAGGAAATACTGTTTCAACTTTACTGCTGTTAGTTTCCTTTGTTTCTCCTGTATGTCATGAGTTAAGCCTGCTCCTGCTTTTACCTCCTAAATCTAACCAGAAACAGCATCTTTGAAAGTGATTGTATCTGACTAGCTTTTCTTTTTAATGTATTTTATTATTCTCTGCTTTCTTCATTGTTTTAGTCTGCCTAACCAAATCTGGCTGCTGTAGCTCATTTTAATTATCTGAATTCTGCAGTCATTAGTTTTTATTCAAGTTGTAGCAGGCAAAGCCAACTCTTTACCAGCAGTCGATTAGTGTTGAAGCTGTTGTCAAATGAAGAATGAAAATTCTTTAATTAGAAGGCAACAAATCTGTCATGGTATCTTGCTAGGAAAACACTGGCCAAAACTTATGTGCTTTGGAAAATATGAAAAAGAGGCAAGTGATGTGGAAAATGATATACAAAATGGTATACAAATGAGATACTGAAAATTAAAAAAAAAAAAATAAATCTGTGTGTCAAATGCCAACTTAGGTCAACTCTTGAAACTGCCTCCCTTAGTACTGTCGACAGTAGTTATGTAAAGTGTATGTAAACATTTACTGAACTGTGACCTTGGTGTTTGAAATTGTTAGCATTTTACTCTTCACTAGAATGAAACATTAGAATTCATGTTACTTTCTGAAGTAGTAAGAAAGTTTAAGAGGTTATGCGACAAATACAACAACTACAGATAGAAGTCATGTTATTAAAAGAAATGACAGCTTCTTTGCCGTTTTCTTAAAACGGTTTCAACTAGTTTTACAGAGAAGTAAAATTACTCTTGTTAAGTCACAACTTAGATGTATAGGTAGCTTTACAAGTTGTTTGAAAGTTGGATTCTGTTTCAGGTACCTGTCAGTTTTCAGCTTTAGTATGCTTGGGGGGGGGGGGGG
>JAVJGJ010000060.1:50334575-50416975 GCA_035590215.1 Microhierax caerulescens | reverse complement strand
TGTCAGTTTTAAGCTTTAGTATGCTTCCCCCCCCCCCCCCCTCCTTGCTATGAGTGGTGACAGTTCAACCAACTGGGATATTTTAGCAGTTTTCCTGCAGCATCTTCACAGGCATCGTGCTTATTACATGTGGGAAATTCTTAAGTCTTTTTGAGAATACACTAGCAAATATGGAAAGCCGATCTGTTAGATTAGCAAGTTAAATGACAGGTTTTATTAGGTTTTTAGGTCAAATTTGAACCTGTTTTAGACATTATGAAGGAGGAGAATGAATGTTTCAAAATACTGGTGAGAATTTTAAAACTACTGATGAAAAATTTAATGTTAGACTAAATAATACTGAATTACTGACTGTAATAGCTAGATTCTTAATTTGCTGGCAAATCCTGGATGCCTTACATAAAAGTGATTCCTTTATTCTGTGTGCATATGGTCTTTACTTGTAAATTAACTTTTGCAAAATATTTTTAAAATTGTAGTGTAAGATGCATTCCGCTACACATTTTTCAGAAGAGAAATAGATAACGCAATTTCTAAACAGTTTCTGAACACTTTGATCTGGTGTACTTATATAGCTAATTTAACCAGTTAATTTTCCACTTGTCTACTTGAAGCAGGACTTTTTTTTATGCAGCTTGAATGTCTAGATTATTGCTTCTGACTGGTTATCTACTTGCAATATTCAATCTGGTTTTCTGTATAAGATTCTGTACTGGGAATTTGACAAATATTTCATTCTTAGCTCAGAGACTACCAAAGTTACAGGGCTCTTCAATCTTAATTTTTAATTTTGCACAGTAATATACAAGAGTGGTACGCACTTCTGTCAGTATAGTCTGAGCACGTGTCATTTCCAAGTTTTAAGTCTATGCATGTCCCCACTGAACATAACCCCGAACTGTTTCATGTTAAATTGTTGGGCATATATATGCTCTGATATCAAAATTAGGGATTATGTCTATAGATGGTTGATAGACAATATAGAAATTCTTATGTAGTCATTCATCAATGACATGCTAATTCTGAGTTTTAGCAGATAAGCACTTAAGGTTTTCCCGTATTCCATCATTCTATAACTATTCTGAAAATAATTTGGAATCGGAGCAGGCTTTTTAATTGCATAGAAATGAATCATGTTTTCTGTCTGTGTTAATGCCGGATGCTTGTGCTATGTTGTAGTGCCACTGTTACCAGAATGGCCTAAAAATAGACAAACAGTAGTTTTCATTGTATAGAACCTCTACTGAAAGACCACAAATCACTTAGAATTCATAAGTGTAAATTGAAATACAGTAACGTTGTAGACTAAATACGAATTTAGCAACAACCAAAGAGATATCTGAATATAATTTTCTTGCTTTAATAAAAAGGAAAATAACATTAAAGGCATTTTTAAGTGAATACTAACTTTAACAAAAAATTATCTGTATTGATATCTTCTTTTCTAGGTGATCCATGGCTGGCTTATAATTTCTTCTCTTTTGCTGCTTTTCTTTTTCTCATTCATCTACCTGGGGTAAGTGAACTAAAGCATTAATGTACTGTTTTTCATGTATCGCTTTGTGTATGTATTTATTTTAGAGCTAGCCTTTGAATCTTAAGAGGAATAATAGTGAGTAAGCTATTGCAATGAAGCTTTTTAGGTTTTTATAGACTTGTAGAATACACATAAAAGAGATATTTATGGGATTATAGTGCATCCTATATTGTGCAGACATTAATGCATGACTAGAATAAGCTATCTTCCACAGGGTAGTTTATTCTGCTAATATATCTTCTGGTAACTTTCATAACCGTGTGACTCAAGGGCAGTTGTTTACGTCATGGCTTTGGTGGTGTTCTCTATATGCTAAGATGGCTTGCATGAGAGTGGCAGAAGGAAATCAGCTGAGAAGAATCTACTTTCTCATGAAAATAAATTCAGTGGTTTTCTTTTCAAATTTGGAAACAGGCCTTTATCCATATATCAAGAAAAGGTGTACATAATACTAAGTATTGTCTAAGAGCAACCTGATCAGGGTTTGTAACTGCAGTTATGCCATGAAATTAGTATACTGTATATTTTTGTACCACTTAGATACACTTCTTTGGAGAACCTTATTTCATTTGGTCTCCGGGGGGAGAAAATAATGTTCCCTCAGTCACTAATTTTGGCAAAAGTCATCTGTGATGCTTTTTTTGGTCAGTATTTTCTCTAACTTTAATAGTGACTTTTGAAATACAAGGTAAGGTGTGCCGCACAACTGCAAAACAGGCTACATGGAGACAGGTTGTTGGGCTTAATTCATTTGGGTTTGGATTGGAGTTGGCAGTCTTCCAGGAGCATGTGTAGGTAGAGGGGATGAAGGCTTTCCTGATGCTCTGCTTTCCTTCATCTGTCCTTGCTGCCTCACAGCTGTGCTGGCTTCCTTTAGCAGAGGCCCATTGAGAAGAAGGTTTGTAGACCAATTATACATTGTGGCAGTAAGGGGCATCCTGTTTACACTGTACTTCCAAAGGCCAGCTATCAGCTATGGAAGACAGATTTCCTGGAGGAAAGTATCATGTGAGTTCTAAGGTTCTTAGTGGCTTCATGAGTTCCTAGCAGCAGAATCTGCAAAAAGCCATCACAACAGTTTCTTCCCTGGGTCAGTGGAAGTAACCAGTGACTTGGTGACCACATATTTGTCTATTTTGGTTTTACTTATTGGGGTCTTAATTAGTTTATAGTATTTGGTGTGACAGTGTGGCACAGATCATCTAAAAAGGAAGCTTTTTATTTTAGTGTTTGTGGCAAAGAATAAAATAGAATGACACAGTATATTTTACTTTAAAGTTATCAAAGTGTTTCCATTCCACAGGTAGCAGGTAAGTAGAGATCTGTTTCATGCCTTTAAAGATCCATTGTAACTTCACAAGGTCTTATTCTTGTGATTTTTAAAAATCATGAGCACAGTCAAAATGACTGATTTTGCAGTAATGTCTTTGCCTGTCAATTTCTGCTTTGGTTCAGAAGGAAATAGAATGTTAATGAAAATTTTCAGGAAAGTGGAAAAGTTGGTGTGAATCAAACACTGGTAAAATTATCCCCTTTGTGAAGAATAGTGAAGTACTACTTGAGGATAGAATCTTACATTTGTGCCAATACATTGAATGTGAAAATTAAAAAAAAACAATAAAAATATATGTATTCCGAAGCCTTCATCTGTAACTTGTTTCCATTGTTTTAAGCAAATGCAGTCCATATTCTTTTCTTTCTTTTTTTTAGTGAGGTTTTTAAGACATACAACGTTGCCATGGACTACATTACGGTGGCACTCATGATCTGGAACTTTGGTGTTGTGGGAATGATTTGTATTCATTGGAAGGGTCCACTTCGGCTCCAGCAGGCATATCTCATTATGATAAGCGCTCTCATGGCCTTGGTGTTCATCAAGTACCTTCCTGAATGGACTGCATGGCTTATCCTGGCTGTCATTTCAGTGTATGGTAAGGTCTGCAGCAAGGCATGGTGACGGGTATTATGGTGTGAATTTCTTCTATTCCCTGACTTTTCTGTTTGTCTGACCAGACTTCAAAAGAATAAAAAGTGTGTGTGTAGGGGTATTATCAAAAGTAGTACATAAGGTGATTACAGACTTCAGAAATAAGATCACAATTTAAACCAAGACTGGTCTCCTGTAGTTGAGGGCTTTGTGTGACTGTGATGCCTATCTTCCTTCAAGTTTTCTGGACTTCATAGATTCTTTGGGGAGGAGAACTGAAGTTATTCAAGACAGGAGGAGATAAGAGAGTTTTTTGTCGTTTTGATCTCTTCTATGAAAGTGGAGAGCTTCTGGCTTTTCATTTTCCCCAGGGATCCTTGGAAATCATTGTATGTTCAGAATTTAGGAATTTGTCATTTGTGTACAGTCCTGTGTAGGTATAGATCTGGTCAGCCTGCGAATTGCTCAAAGTTGTGGACATAGCATCAACACCCTGATCCATGCCTAATAATATAATGAGAAGGAAGCAAGAAAGGATAAAAGGCAGTTGTCATTGCTCAAAGTCATTTTACATTTAGAAGGATATAGTTGTCAGGTTTATTTGCTTAATTTCTTTTTTTTTAATAAAAAGAAAATTCATTTGAATTATCGCCTATTACACTTTTTTAGAATGATGGCTGAAATGCCTAGATGTAGTTTTTTCTTAAAGCTTTAGAGGGCACTGCACACTTTTTGGCAAGAGAATCACTCTATATCCCAAATACTGATTTAGTTCCCAGGCAAGACTAAAATCCAGTTACTTAGACATAATTAAAACATTACAGTGAAATGTATCCATGAAGATGTGCTCATAACTTGAATTTTTTTGGAAGCATGTAAGTGTGATTTATGTATACTCTGAAAGTCACTGATAATGATAAAGAGTGAGAATCTGTCCAGTTATAGAAGTGCAGGGGTTAATAAGATCTGATTAGTTCTGGTAGATCAGTGTACTACTTAGGTGTCCTCTTCCTTCAGAGGGAGGAAAAATGACCCTCTTGTGTATGCTCATGGATTGTAAGCTTGTGAAGAAAACTTTCCCATCCCCTCTCCCTGTTTTCACCCTTGATATGACTGGAACAAACCCAAGTATTCCAAGCATTCAGCTTTCATTCAGTGATTGCAAAACAAAGTTACTTTTCCAGTGGTATTCCAAGACCATAACGTGGTTGTTTTGAGTAAAGGGGAAATCAGCTTCAAAGCCTGTGACCCCACACTACGAATTCTTTGAGTGGGAACAGCAGTGGTGCTAGGGCAGTTAGCTCGGGTGCAGAAGGCCTGCTCTGTGCAACATACAGCTTCTGACAAGTAAGTTGTTTCTTTAGGTGTCTGTTCCTTTTGGCATCAGATTGTCTTTCAAGGTAATTTTAAAGGCATACAGTGAATGGACAACTGCAAAATGTAGTAGCAGGGTTCATATGTAAATGTTACAGCTTTCTGTCCAAATATGCAAGACAAGGGAAAAGTAGCGGAGGTTGGTTGTGGAGTTGCAAATTTTATTAACAAACCATCAACATTCAGGTGAGAACACAAATGGAGCATCTGACAATTCCGTTTTTCTTAATGCTGTGCTTTGATCTGTGTAAGTAACTTGTACAGTCATCCTATTTTGTAAGTGATTGCTTTTCAGTTAATTTTTACTTGTTCATCCAGTTTCATATATTGGTCATCCACAAGAATTGAGGGAAGCAACAAAAAGCTGCTGTTCTGTGCTTATGCTAAATATGCTTTGAACACCTCTCAAATCTATGCAAACACAGCATTTTTCTGCAGTGCTTAATAAACCTGTTTTTCCTCTTCATGTGCACATTCACTTTTCTTTAAGTGGGAATAAATTGGCAGTCATGCATACTTCATAGAAGTTATATAAGCCTCACTTACCTGTTATCTTAAAATTTGTTTTAGCATTAAACTTGGGTTAAGAAAAACTTCGATAATAGAAAACTTGGGTATTTCCGAGATGTTAGGTGAATAGTATCTGTCATGAATTATTTGCTTTCAATTTGCAAATCAACATACACAAATACATTTGCAGTTGCATAATACCTTAGGTGAGGCACATCATGGTTTTGAAGTTTGTATACATGTTACAGTAATGTGTGAAATAGGTTGCATAACTGAGAATATTAAAAAGTATTCCTGCAGGATACTGACTTACGGACAACAGCACTCTCAGAAGTCTATGTTCAGGGTAACATTTTGTCTAAACCAGTCTCTACAAGTGTTACAGGAAAAAAAATTATGTCTGCAGAGATGTAAGATCTGTTTGCTGCTCTTTTCAGATTTGGTTGCAGTCCTGTGTCCTAAAGGTCCTCTTCGTATGCTAGTTGAAACAGCTCAAGAGAGAAATGAAACTCTCTTCCCAGCACTTATTTACTCATGTGAGTACATTTTGTAAAATACTTTAAATTTAAGTCACACACTCAGCTGAAGTGGTTTTTGGGGGGGGTGGTGGTGTTCATTTTTCTGTGTTATAACTTAATGCTTGTCAGCTGGAATTCTTAGTCTGCTCACTTGGGCTTCAGTTTTCATTTCACTGTTGACTCAAAAATGTGGAACATCTTCTGTCTAAGATCTTTTGAGATAAAACCCAGCATGTTTTGTTATAAAGTATGAACAGGAAAAATGGTAATATACCTTCTTTTGGCTGAAGTATACCATTAGGCTGTGAATTAAGCCTGTTCAAAGGGAGTACTTGTTTCCCAAAAATATTTATGTTTCCCAAAAATATTTATCAGCTATCAGTGCTTAAATAGCTTAAATGTGTGTTAGTGGAAGGAGAGGGAGAAATTGCCAGGAAGATTCATTTATAGAACTATTTTCTCCAGGACTCATCTCTTTTGATATGTTGTTTCTCCCTGTAGCTGCAAAAAATAACCTAATGAATGGAAATTGCTGTTATGACCTGTGTATCAATTAGTACATAATCCCACTGTTTCTGAAGTTCCATGTTGCTAGTTGTAATCGTATGGATAATCAGTGCAATAGGTTATTCGTAAGCAGTTATGCTACTGGTGCTCGGGAAAGGCCTGTATTTGGAAGTAGGAAGTGTGCTGCAGGCTGGATGCTTTTACAGTGGAGAAAGGGGAGGGGGTTCTTCTGTCACTTGCTGTGTTTTACTGATACTGCTTATAGTTGCCTGTTCTGTTTTGTGGGAGGAGAAGTTAAAGCTGAGAAACAACAAACTTGGTTTAAAATACGCCATTCTAAGTGTGACAGTAGTTCATTACCTCCAGATTAGAGTATTTTTGTGACTGTGGAGGCAGAGAACAATTAATTTTGATGCAGATACTACCTCTGAATTGAGGTACCTCAGTACCAGCTTTAATAGAGCTTTTTGTATATGCAGGTAAAATAATGATTAGTGGAAAAAAGTAAAGAAATCATTGAATCAGATTTTCAGAGTGGTTCTTGTATAGAAGCAATTTCTGTCAACCACTGTTTCCATTTTTTTCAGCTTCTAGTAGAGATAAAACTTGTATTCACCAAATTCTGTAAATGTGTGTTGTAGCTGGTACTGGCTGTGTTCCAGATACTACTGTGCTTTAATGACAAGCCTGCTGGGAAAGATAGTTTTATCAAATAAATCATAAAAAAAAAAAGAATGTATTGATGCCAACACTATCTCAGAATTGCACACATCTAAAGGTATGATTAGCTGTGCTGTTTCTGTTTGGTTTTGGTTTTGAATAGCAACAATGATATGGCTAGTGAACATGGCTGAGGAAGATCCAGAAGCCCAACGGAAAGCTTCCAAAAGCTCCACTTATGATAAACAAGGTGAGTTTTTCTTTGACAGGCCTTTATAGTTGTTATTTTATTGGAGGACGTGTTTATAGATACTTGGGTTTTAGCTTTTTAAGTGTCCTGGTTGCTGTAGAAGAGCAAAAGCATGGAGGCCTTATTAGGAATTATGAATCTGTAAAGATTTCAAAAATTGCTTGCTTACTGTGGAGTTAATGGTCTTGCATTCATTTTTCTGGGATCCAGGATGCTGGTGGTGAAATGACTGTCAATAGATAACTATTAACTGAGCTAAATTGCTTGTCAAATATCAACATGATATAGTATAATGTTAATGATATAATGTATCATCAACCTATATATATATATACATATGTAATATTGGTGATTTATATCACTCATATGTATTAAACAGAAATGTCTCTGGCCCTCTTGGCTATGCAGCTATTGTTTAAAAATATAGGGTTTGTTTGTTTAACTGTTATTAAAGCAGAGCAGAGTTTCTGATTTTAACATGCTTGAAAAGGGTGTACGTATATGCCATGTTCAGTAAAGCTTTCTATTTTACTGGAAAATTAAACTGCCATTGTTGACTAAAGAAGCTAATGAAATACTAGATGAGAGTTTATTCCTTAAACTGTGATCTTTAAATTATGCCACAAAAATTCCACTGTTCAAAGTCCTCCTGAATACTGCCACTTTAGTGCAACATGTAGATGCTGTGACCGCAGAGTGCACCTTGACTCCTGCTTGTTTAAATAAGTATTAAAATCCTCAGTGAAAATGTATTGTAATAGTGTGTGCCAATGTTAGATGTTGCTAGCTATTATGGAATACCTCTTTTTTTCCTCACTCTTGACATCTGGAGAGATTGTCATGTTTTCGAAGGCACGTTTTTGAAGGAGATCTTAAATGCCTTTCTTCCTTTGAGTTCCAGCAAACCAGACTCAGAATGAAGATGCTGAAGCAGATGATGGTGGCTTTAGTCAGGAATGGCAACAGCAAAGGGATAATAGAATAGGACCCATTGAATCAACGCCTGAATCACGTGCTGCTGTTCAGGCTCTACCCAGTAACTCTCAGACAAGTGAAGACCCTGAAGAACGTGAGTATGGAGTACTGTGTCTTGAAAGACTTAGTCAATCTGAAGCCAGGTAGTCTGGTCATCGTTACTGCACAGATACAGTATGCTGTGAGCTAATAGCAATCTGAAGAGCTGCTCTTGCTCATGATCAATACTGACATGCCTCATCAAAATAGATGGAGTTACTTTTTGGTCACTTTTGGTTTTGCTGCAGGAGTGAGTAACATTGGCCAAATTCTCTTCAGTTTGTTACAGAGACTCAAAATTTCAGCAACACAAGCTGCTTTCAGACTTATATAGTCAGTTGCATTAGCTTCTGTCTTTTGGCTTTTAGGCCCTATAAGTGCAGTCATTAACATTTTTTACCTGAAGATTAAACTACTGTAATCCATTCTGTAGAAAGCAATGTTTAAAACCTAATTGGAGACTGAAATGAATGCAGAATGCCATGGGTTTGCTTGTTTTTCTCCAGCATCTTGCTGAGGTACAGTATCATTGGAGAGCGTATGACATAAATACTCAGATACCTGTTTTAACAGACTCGTGATTTCCAGTTGGAGTTTAAGCTGCTATTAATTAGATTTGCAAAGGTCTAAATAAATTAAGGACTGCCTGTCTAGTAAACTGCTCTTCCCATGTGATGCTGCCATATTTAGCAGGTGCAACTGCTTCCTCTGATTCTCAGGTGTTCCTCTGTTAAAGCAGAAGTCTCTGCATTTTTAAAAAACAATTTTAGAATTTACTTTGTCCTGAAAATTCCAAATCCAGAGTTTTGCAAATCCATTTTTATTTCTACAGCTTAGGAAAATAACATTAAGGTGCAAAAATATTAGGAATTGGGCGATTTTAGTTATTTAGCTGGTCAACTAAAACTCTTGTCTGGCCAGACTAAATTATTTTCTCCCTTCTGTATTCCTGAAGTGAACAGTGATGACAGATGTGCAGTGATCCAGTCAGACTTGTCAACCAGCATTAGCTTACTAGAAATTTGGAGTGGCTTAGTAGAAATTTGGAGAACACGCTTGTGCGGAAGGAGTTATCTGGCAGTTGCCTTTGCTTATTGTTCTGTCATGCTGAAAGCAAGCATCCAAGTTTTGTTTCAGCAGTTAAAGGGTGGTTTAGTGCTCAAGAGCTTTTCATGAAGGCACTGTTCTAGACCATAGATTGGGAGGTCTGCTGAAAGAGGCTCCGCCCCCCCCCCCTTTTAACCTCTTCTCAGTGGTCAACCAGGCATACACCTCTGTTTTAATGCTCTGAGTTCCTCTTAAAACTCTAAAGTGAGTTTGGGGCTGGACTATAATCAGGTGACAAAGTAAACAGTAGGACAAATGAAAACAGCTGGTGACCTGATGTTGGCCTCTGACAATATCTCAGACTAAAAGCTCAAAAAGTGAACTGCTGTTCAGGAAATCATCATTATTTCGTTTGCAGAAATAATTGAATATTGTGCTCCCAGAGTTGTTGCTAAGGTGGTAGTTACTATTTTAAAGAATAAAATTAACTCATGTACTTTCCTAAACATCACGTTTTGGGCTAAGTATGTTGGGATTTTGACTCTGCAATATGCTTTTTACATGTAAGTGCTTTTTAGAACTGCCTTAGTAAGATTTCCATTGGAGAATTGGAAGAGCAGTGGAATATTTTGCTGGGTATAGGTTCTAACTGGTAAATAAAACATAATCTGCAAGGAACTTACTTGTTTTTCCCCTCCCCTGGCCAGTTTAATGGCATTATACTTCAGTGTTCTGTTGAATATTACATGGCAACCAAAAGTGGACACCTCCCAACAAATATAATGACAAATATCTGAGTTTTATATGTTACATGTGTATGTACAGGAGACTAGGAATATAGAAGAATTCTAATTATAGGATGAATTGAGTGGTGTAATGTTCCTAATCCATCTTGTTTCACAAGAGTTTATCACTTGATTCAGGAGCGGTACTAGGTTGTTTTTTTTTTTAAATAATGTTCTTATTAGCAAGTCTCATTGATGTAAATCTGTGTTATTTTCTGACAATTACTGAGAGATAATATTAGTAGACTGCCTGATACTTAATGCTGCCATATATTCGCTTTTGCAGGAGGAGTAAAGCTGGGTTTAGGAGACTTCATTTTCTACAGTGTCCTTGTTGGCAAAGCCTCTGCAACAGCGAGTGGGGACTGGAATACAACATTAGCATGTTTTGTAGCCATATTAATTGTGAGTATAATGTAATATTATAATAAGGACAGTTTCTGCTTTTCATCAGGGTCAAAGTCATAACTGCTACATTTTTTCCTTTGGAATTTGTTTTATTTGGTGGCCAGAGTGAAAACTGGTGAGAGCTTTAGCTGTGATCTTCATTGGCTGTATGTCTGTCAATTAAGCCTTTAATTTAGGAAGGCATGAACTATATCTTGTTTTTCTGTGGGATTAATGTTTTTATATATAATCTTTTGCTTGTCAGAGTTTCTAATTTCTCCTTATGTTTTTTGGTTTTTTTCTTTTTTCTTCCCCTCAGGGTCTGTGCCTTACACTTCTGCTTCTTGCCATCTTTAAGAAGGCCTTACCAGCTCTTCCAATCTCCATAACATTTGGGCTAGTTTTTTACTTTGCTACAGATAACTTGGTGCAACCTTTTATGGACCAGCTAGCATTTCATCAGTTTTATATCTAGCACACTTGATGCTGGTATGAATATTTGTAGCAAATCTGGGAGGAGGAAAGATGTTTTTCCCTCAGTTCTCAACTGAGACTGAAGTTTAATACTCAAGATTCCAAGCCTGAATGATTACAACTTCCTCCGATGATGGTTGGTTCGTTTGGTTGTTTTTTTCCCGAGACAACTGCTGCACTGGGCACCATATGATTTTTCCTGTGTGAAAGTGGCTTCTTTCCTGATGGTGCGTCTAAACCAGGTGCTATTATATCAGAGGTAATCTGATATACATATCTCTGGTAAGGACCACCTGTGAAAATTGCTAATGCTTCCACCAGCAATGTGATCTCTTACCACAGGCTGATTATTTTCACAGCATTAAGGGTGCTCAGGACTTCCTTGATGCTAACAGAGGAAGCTGACAAATCACATGGAACTTGTCCCTCTAACCGCTTGAAGAGAGAGAACCCAATTCAGACTTTTTCAGCAGTGTTTTTTTTGACAGTGGAGTCCTGACTCTGTTCTGTGTAATGAGAAAGGACTTTGTAGCAATTCGACAAAGGGAGAAAGTACCGTCACTCTAAGAGTGCTCCACCACTTTGTAGACTCTGTGCCTGAGTGTGCTTGGTTTAGTAAATTTAAAAGCTTTTTTTTTTTTTTTTTTGCCCACACTGGAACTAGAAGCTCTTCTCCATTTTAATACTTTGTATCCTCAAGCATGGAGTGCATCTTCTGTACACCTGCTCCAGTTTATGTAGCTACTTGGACTGAATTATTTGGCATTAGTGGATCATAAGGTTCTAATTTGGATCTTAGATTCTGAAAGGTTAATAAACTACATTAAAAAGCAATTTCAGGACTTGCTCTTTGTGCTCTTGCAAATCATTTTGCTAGAACACCATTTCAAACTCTGTGTTTTGAGAGTACAGCATGGACTGCATTGTTGGTGTGTGTTCCTTCTATTGAAATAAATAAGACGTTTGCAGCAATCCCAGATGGAGTTTAGCTTGCCAGATCTAGAAGCCAAAGTGCTATTGGTAGCACTTCCGATGCATCACTGAAATTTTTCCTCTTGAAAAATCTGGTTTACAGTTCTGTTGACCTGAAGTATTGGTCACTTGACCGTCTAACACCTCAGGTTGGGCAGGGATTTTTTTTTGTGTGTGTCCATTCGGTGTCTTATTGGTGAGGATAGTTAAGTTAGGTGAGATATTACTTAATGTTGCCAAGGAGCAAAATTGGTGGTCCTCTTCACTTTAATTACCTCCCCCATGAGGAACCTACGACTGGAGAAATGAAAGATAACTCAAAATCACTGAAAGGAAGAGATGGGATTTTTAACTTCTTACAGGAGAAAGAATCGAGTCAAACCTTAAAACTGCTAAACTCAGTTTTCTTCTTAATTCGAAAGGACTCATTTATGAATAATTACTTGGAAATGAGACTTGTGTGAGATGAAGCTGTTTTTGCCTTAGGCTCTTACTCTGTACAAATATTTTCTTTTTGAGAGAGAGAAGCAGAGGGAGTGGATACTATTGATGGGTATTCTGTTTTACTTGCATCTTGATACTGGAGTCCTTGCCAAGTAGAACAACTGTCAAAATCCTGACACAAGCTCCTTTCACCTTTTTTTCTGGGGCTTTGTTTTGGTGCCTCTAGATTCAGAGGACTGAGATCACAGATGCTCACCAACCATCAGCCCAAATAAGGGAAGAAAAGCTGTGATGTATGCATCTGCTTTAAAACCAAGAAAGGCTCACATTGATTGTCCTTAGAAACATCTGTCTCTTTTCCAGTATGACTTGCTAACTGTATTGTTAGCATTTACATTTTCATGAACTATATTGTCTTACCTTCTCTAAAGTACTTTTATTCATCTCATTCGTGTGCTGATTTGTGATGGATAGCATTAATAAACTAACCATACCAAAATTGCTTACACTGACTTTTCAACTCAAACTTGCTCATGTTTTCTAGCTTAAATCACCATTCCCTATTTTGCTGCAATGAAGCCTGACTTAAAACAGGTTAGTTGGTTGGGTTTTTATACAAGACTTTGAGTTGGTTTTATACTATTTTAACTTGTTCCTTTCATGAGCACTGTATCTAAGAAAGTTTCCTTGTGTGTTTTATCGGGTATCATAACGATTGTTTCATTGTATAGAACAGGTTTGCTAAGTGTTGGCTTCACTAGCGTGTGTTTGCTCATCTGAGCTGACTCTCAATTAAGAGTTGTTACTCAAATGCAGCAGTCATCTTATTGTTGGGATTTTTGGCTTAAATATGCACCATGGGAGCAGTAGCTCTGCTAAGAGTTGCTTTAGTATCTATAGAAATGTGCAAAAACCTTTCCACATACTTGAATGGGTGTTGGATGTACAATGCAAGGAAGAGCTCAGAATCTTCGAACACTAAATTGCTGGTCTTCCACTCCCCAGAGCTGCTTATGCTATCCTGAAGTTTTAATTTCTGAGCTAGTGTGGAGTTACAGTGGTCGAGACTATGAAATGTATATTCACAGAAACGGTTCAATTTTATGTATTTGAATCTCAAAATAAATTCAGAAGGGAAATTGCTTTTCAAGCCCAGACCAATATATATTAAATTACACTGCTTATTACCAAGTCTTAACTACACCTTCAAAAACCAGATGAAGTTTTATAATTTCCTTCTTATGCCAGGTCATGGTAGCTTATGTTCCAAATGAGATCTTGCAACTAAAGATCGTCTCAGTACTTGGGTCCATATGGTTCAGTTGAGAATAGTTTTTGTTTGCATTTGTGTTGTTACTACGTAAGTGTGAAGGGTGCATCACTTTTCTCTCCTTTGTCTTGAAACATTGATCTAATTTGAGATCATGAACCGTTTCATCTTGGTTAGCTTGGTATAACTGAAAGACTTCTGATAAATAGTCTGCATTTTTGAGAGAGTTTTCATTATTATTAAATTAGTATGTTAATGACAACACATTAGACAGTAGCTCTGAAAGAACTATTGTGTAACCCTAGTACTAGATTAATCTCTTTTGGGCCCAAACAGACTTACTGGTAATTGTTGTGTGGTTGTTTCAGTATTCATACTTTAAAACTGCGTTTCATGATAGCTTTCTCTCCCCTTTCAGTTTACATCAATGATCAGTATCCTTTTTTGGCTAAGCTTCAAACAAATAAGGAAATATAAACCCAAGTCAGAGATTTGCCTAAAAAACAGCCACTTTCATTTCTCTCTCTTCCCCCCCTCCTGTTGAGGGATTTAATCCAGAGTAAAGAGGAGAGATTCCTGGAAGCTGGTCTTATAGCAGAGGGTATGATGCTGTCATATCAATGTATGGCTATTTGAGTGGCTCTCAAATTCAGACATCATCTTTGTGAGGTGAATCTTGAAGGTGCAGATGTGATATTGCAACACGTTCAGAATAGTTCTGACTGGGTGGATGATGACTTCTTTGAGCCAAATAATCAAGGGCTGTGCTCCACTAAAAATGGCTAATATCAATGTACAAAGCAGACCCTGACTATTTCAGGCTTAGGAGACTGGTGCTTCTTGGATATATAGATATCTATCTTACCTATAGAGCTGTAGATTTACTCTGGCCCTGTAGATGCCAACTGTTCTGCCACTAGTGCAGTCAAGAATTAAATATGCAGAAGTACGTTTTGGCTGGATGGTACTGTATGACAATACTTCTCAAAATGCTTTATTAAAAAAACCCAACATTTGGCAATGATGCTGTTGAAATGAGTTTAATAGACTGTGGAACATGTCTGCACTGTGATTGCATCTCAGTGGTAACTTGCTCATTGGGAACGCTGAAACATGAACTAGAATGGAATCTTTTACATCAAAGCATTTGATGTTTCCTTTTTTACAAACACTGGTTTGTACATAACCTGAATTGAATGTGAATGTTTTTTAAATACCTTTCCAGTTCTTGGTAAGATACATTTTTGATAGATTATTGCAAACTTTCCTGTATTTGTCTAATTATTAAAATAAAAGTTGCATGGATCCTGATTTACCTTGCCTTTACTATATTATTTTAAAGCCATCACTTAAAGCTGTTGGAGGACTAAACACTGTAGCTATTTTTGTTCAGCATTTGATGAGTAAGATTCCTGTCTTAAGACATGTAAAGTAGCTGCTCTATTTCCCAGCAGCAGAGTTCCTGGCTGATTTCTGTAAACCATTTTCTTCTAAAGGCTACTTTTTGTAGCTACTTCATTTAAAGAGTGGGTCAAAGCCTGTTGCAAAGGCACCTATAAGGTATCATTAAGATGTGAAAAAAAATATGAGCTTATAACAAAACACCGGCAAGCACAATGAAGATCAGTGTTACCCAGGAAAACTATATAGGGTGCTCAGAAAGAAAACTCTTCATGAACAGTAATGTGTATTGTTACTTTGGTGTTGATTTCATATCAGTATGATTGAAAAAGCTTTTCCCTAGCAGCGTTTTTTTGTTCAGTAAGATAAAACACTGCTAAAATGGAAGAAAAATTAGGTCCTAAGTCTCACTTTTAGAAGTTTTAGCTCCTAGTTCCAAAAACTATTTTATTCCCAAAACATTTAATCGCATCATATCTCACAACTAGATCAGAATTAAGAAAGCCACATCTTCTGGCAGTTTTCTGGCAAACAAAAAGCAGCGTTTTGTTTGTATAGTTGTTGTTTTGGAAAAGTGTTCACTGCAAAGTTCAAATAGATGTGAGCTGACTGACTGCTATTGAAGGTGTTTCTCTGGGGGATTGCCTTGTCTCTGCATGGAAGGCCTAGAGAAAGGTCCATCCTGACAAGTAGAAAGTCAAGCACAGGTGCTAGGAGACCTGTGTGGATGAGCAAGGAGCTGCTAACGGAACCCAAACAGGAAGTGTAGAAGAGGTGGAAGCAGGGACAGATGACCCAAAAGGAGCATAGAGTTGCTTTCTGATCTTGCAAGGATAGGATATGAAAGCCAGACCACATCTGGAGTTGAATGTGGCAGGGGATGTGAAGGGCAAGAAGAAAGTATTCTACAACTATGTAACAGCAAAAGGAATACTAGGGGAAAAAGGTGGTGGCATTCCCCCTACCCCTGCCCTGCTGAATGGGGCTGGGCCATGGAAAAGGCTGAGGTTCTCATCTTCCTTGTCTTGGTCTTTATCGATAAGACTGGCCTTAAGGAATCCCATACCCCTGAGACAAAAGGGAAAGTCTTGGAAAAAGATAGACAACCTTGGTGAAAGAGGCCAGGTTAGGAAGCATGTAAACAAACTGGATGTACTTAAGTCTATGAGGCCTGACAGGTGGTACTCATGAGTGCTGAGGTTGCTGGTTGATACTGGAAGGCCACCCTCGTTTGTTTTTGAATGGTCATGGCAGTTTGGAGAGGTTCCTGAAGACTGGAAGAGAGCAAACTTCACTCCTTTCCTCAAGAAGAGCAGGAAAGAAGAGTTGGGGAGCTACAGGCTACTCAGCCTCACCTCAGTCTGTGGGAAGCCGACACAGAAAATCATCCTGGAAAACATTTCCAAATACATGAATGGCAAGAGTATGATTGGGAGTGATTAGCATGGATTTATGAAGGGGAAATTGTGCTTGACCAACCTTATTGCCTTCTGTGATGAGGTGACTGGGTTGCCGGATGAGGGGAGAGCAATTGATGTTGTTTACTTTGACTTCTGTAAAGCTTTTTGCACCATCTCCCATAACATCATCATAGAGAAACAAAGTGTGGGCTGGATAAGTGAACAGTGAGATGCACTGAAAATGGCACAATGTTGTGGCCCAGTGTCGTGATCGGCAGCACAAAGTTCAGTTGGAGGCAAGTCACTTACGGTATACCACAGGGCTCAGTACTGCGGTCAATACTGTTTGATTTCTTCATTTATGATCTGGATGACAGAATGGAGTACACCCTCAGCAAGTTTGCAGATTGCAAACATGGAAGGAGTGGCTGATACATACAGTGGCTCCATAAAAAAGTGGAAGGAGTGGCTGATAGACCAGATGATTGCACAGCCATTTAGGGGAACCTCAGCAGGCTGGAGAACAGGGCAGAAAGGAATCTTACGAAGTTTAACAAGGGGAAATGCAAAGCCCTGCATCTGGGAAGGAGTAACTCCAAGCACCAGTACATGCTGGGCTCTGACAGCTGGAAGGCAGGTGTGCAGAGAAGGAACCTGGGGTCCTGGGGGACAGCAAGCTGACCTCAAGCCGGCAGTGCACCCTTACAGCAAAGTTCAGCAGCATCTAGGCTGCATCAGGAGGAGTGTTGCCAGCAGGTCAAGGAGGGTGATCCTTCTCTCTTCAGCACTGGTTAGGCCACATCTGGAGCGCTGTCTCCAATTCTGGTCTCCCCAGTGCAAGGAAGATGGGACTTAGCGGAGCAAGTCTAGTGCGGGGCCACAAAACTGCCAGAAGATGTGGCTTTCTTAATTCTGATCTAGTTGTGAGATATGATGCGATTAAATGTTTTGGGAATAAAATAGTTTTTGGAACTAGGAGCTAAAACTTCTAAAAGTGAGACTTAGGACCTAATTTTTCTTCCATTTTAGCAGTGTTTTATCTTACTGAAATTAAATACTGAACTTGGAGATATGATTCTAATATGCTAGTTTAATTACCTGTTTGTTTTCTTAGTTCATTCTGGTTTTACTGTAATCTTTTTGGGGATAGGTAAATAAGTTTGTTTTATTGACAACATCGGTTCTCATGGAGAATTCGGCTTGGGTCTGTAGCAGTCACTGCTAGGTATTTTTAAATTACCCAGTAATCTCAGAATATTTAAGGACAAATTCTGGTCTGTAACTGTCAGGAATTTGTGAACTCTGGAGAAAAGAACCAGCCTCCATTGACAAGAGCTGACAGAACTGGGATTTGGATAAGGAAACAGACACTTTCTGAGTTTTACAAGCTGAATTTGGTTCTCTTTATGCCCAATTTGATGCTGGGAGGTGATTCCAGCTTGGCATCAAGTGACACTGATGGATAGTACTAATGTAATTTGTTTAGATTTGCTTTGTTTTGAAATATGCTTTTAATCTAAACTCACTGGAATAATGAACGGACTTCTGTGTTCATATTAATTTTCTGATTTCAGTACTTTTAGATGGGGGTTACCCACTTTGATAAGGGTAGTGTTGCTGTCAGAATTAAGCATTGTACTACTTACTGCTTTTGTTGTATAAGTCAGCATGAATGCACTTGAAGAATGCCTCCGAGCACAGCTGGGTGTTCATTGAATATAGCAGCTGCATATTCAATTGAATCAATGTTTTATTTAGTCATCTTCAACAAAAAAATACCTCTCTCTGATATGATAGCATATTCAAATGCAGAGCGTCCTGCTACCATTTCATTATTGGGGGACTTAAGCCTTGGGCACAAACTTAACTGATACTGTTTGGTAATGAACTGTGTGACAAATTCTACTTCCAGTTGTTACCTGCAAGGAAGGAATTAATTCCCACTTAGATGCAATGGAGTAGCCGTGGTGTCCAGAGGAAGATTGTTGTGCAGCAGGAAGCAGCTGGGGGCTGGTTAGTCCCCAGGGTCCCCCGTTTCAGTGAGGGGGCTGGTGACTGTGGAGGCAAGGGACAAGCACTGCCTTGGAGCAGGAGTGAGAGAGCAGTGCTTGCCCTGGTGTCTACAGCCAGCTCCCAGCAATCATCATGTCTAAAGCTGTAATCACAGCCACATGGCAGCACTGTGCCTTTTTTACTGCTTTCTATTCTTAGTGCTCGTAACAAGGGATTAAAGAGCGTGCTAAAAATATACGCTTAAAAAAAAAGTGGACTGTTATAAAATGTGATTTCCTTTTGAAGGACTGTATTTAGTACATGATGAACCCTGTAGTGAAGGCATGTATGCATTTCCAGTTGCTGCTAAGGTTTCAAAACTATTTTAAGAGCAGCAGAACCTGGCTGTTGTCATAGTAGCAATAAACCTTTTAATCCCACTTCCTCTGGAGGTGAAGCTGTTCTGTACTTAATCTTCTTATCATGAAGGCTGTTTATGTGACAGGGAACGAGGAATACAGCACTGAGATGATGTGACTTGTTGCTCCCAGACAGTTTAGCTCTTTTTGTCTACATTGATAGTGTTTAACTGGAATTTGCTGAGGGACAGGTCTTATGACAAGCTAGTTGGGAGGACAGTCACCAGGGAAGCTAGCCTTCATTTATGCCAGTGTTTTGGTATTGTCAGCTTGTTGCTACGGTTAAATGAAACTGTTCCTAGGTAGTTCTGGGCAAGAGCTTGCCACTGTCATGGATCTCCTATAGTTTAAAAGCATCCTTTTTGAAGAAGTCCTTTCATCCTCAGTGCTTCCATTCATTAATGTCTCTGAAGCTTCCCAGACCGCCTTGGGTTGTATTTATATATTGTCGTAAAGTCTGTAGTACCTCCAAAGTTAACACAACTAAAAATTCCTTTAAGTATTTGCATAATGTAGGGTGACTTAAATGTATAATAGGTAGTCAAGATAAATCTGTAGAAGACTGGTAGGTTCTTCACCTGTTTTTTTGAGATCAATTTAGCTTGGTAGGGAGAATTTTAAATGTCATGTCAAAATAATCATTATAAATAGAATTTGGCTTCCTGAACCAAAAATGTTACAAATGTTTGCACAGGTGTATCTAAAACTAAAAGAAACCTTCCTGCTCATCAGATCAAATGTCTCAATACTTACAGACATCTGTGCCATTGCTAATTTATTTGGTATAGTCTGGTTACAGTACTGGATTACATAACCTGATATCCTTCAAACAAGCAATATGCATCTTTGCTTTGAACGAGTATTTCAATTCATATATACTGAAAAATAGCAACAGTTTGGAGATTTTTATTTGTTTGTTTTCCTGAAGTCTGTGTGTTCTGGCTAGATGGACACTCAGACTTTAGGAAAAAATACATGATAAAGTAAATGAACAAATGGTTTCAAGGTTAGTTGGTTATTTGCAAATTTAAAATAAATATATAATTGATTGCCCCTCTATAGAGTTTTGATCATGTGTAATTGGTTTTTTGCTCCTTCCCCTCCTTTCCAGTAGCCCTTAGTTCAACATGACATAGAAAGATGTGTTAGAGAAACCGTTATTCCCATGTCTCTGTCTGTGGATGAGCTCCTGGTATGAGAGGGAAGCTGGCTAGTTGCTGCAAAATTTCTGCAACACTCTTGACTGAAGTGCTGTAGTTTTGAATAACTAACTACCCCTTCGGTGACTTTTGTTTGATGCCTAGTGCTACCACTAAACCTTTTCATCAGATCTAGTTACACCTCAGGGTGCCTTGCTCACTGAGTTACCTGGACTATCATGTGCATTTGACCTGCCCTTGCAAGGTCTGGAGGTGTGGGCTGGCCACTGTCCACACTTAAGGGATGGGGAAGGTGTTTCCTTCCTCTTTCCCCTTCCTTTTCACAGTGTTGGCTTCAAGCAGCATGGGGAGGGAGCAGCGAACACTCCCCAATGGGACACAGGCCAAGGAGCCTGGTGTGGGGGTGAAAGCCCCTTGGACAATCCCGTGTGGTCCCTGGGAGGTGTCCTGTATAGTGTCCTTACCAGAAGACAGGTTAGGTGAGATGAAGGATGTCTTCCCAGAAGAATTGTTGATGTTACTCTTTGGAGGAGCTTTGGAAACTTTCCAATTTGACACTGAACAAACTGAAGTTCTTATTTTAAAACAACTTGTGTTTTGAAACGGTCTTAACAGTTAAAAATAGTAAATATTTTTCACTGTTTTGTTTAATCTGAAGGGTTCAACACTTTGTACCACTTTGGAAACTTTTTCACCAGAAATATTAAATAATTTTATGGCACGAGGGAACTATTTCTTCTTCTTAGATGGTAAAAATGCTAGTGGGGAGGTGTTCAGTTTATATAAGCAACGTGTCACTGTTTCATATTTATGCTACTCAGTTGACTTCTTAAGAAGAAATCAGTCCAGTTTGGGGAGAACTCTGTTAAAGGTATCAGTTTTTCTTTACTGGCTTATATAATGCTTAAAGCTTTTTTATCTGGGTGGTGGGTAGATGGAGGCAGGATGGAAAAAAAGTACCCCTGTATTCATTAATACCTCTCTAGACACATACAGTATTTAGGTGTATTATTCTAATTTGTGTCAAGGATTTTGATCATAATTTCGGGTGGGTGTCCTTTTGGTGCAGCATTTTAGATCAAAACCTGTAAATCATGTAATTTTATGTCTGTCTCAACTCAAGTTCTGCTAAACTGCATAAGATATGATTAATACAATAGTAGCTAAAATTAAATCTCATGTTTTAGTAAGAAAGGAGATTTTATCAATAGTCTCTAAGCTCTGTGGGATGACATCATCATAATGTCTTTACACAGTGTTGAGTATTCTGACACACATAGCAATGGTGACTTATATTAGAAAGAAATTGAACAGCTGGGTACAAATGTCTCCCACTTGTTACAGGAATGGTCAGTGCCTCCAGGTGCTGTTTGGTCTTTAGTGTGTTGGGTTTTTTTCACATGGTTTTGCTATAATTATAGAGTTGAGAGCTCTTTATGCTTAATCTTGTAATGAGTTTGTATAATGCATTTACCCAAGTGGACTTCCTAGATGGTGAAGCGCAGAGCTTGCACGTGCTGCACTGGCTGCTAGACATGCCACTGGGGATAAACCAGGAACAAGTGAAAAGCCTGCAGAGAAAACAGTGTGGAGATCTCTTAACACTATCCTTAGAGTTAGTGACACACTGTATGCATTAAAAAACTAACCAGTTGTTAAAATAGTGACCATTGCTAGCTGGGGTTGATAACCTTAAACTAGCTACTATAAGACAGTAAAGTGCTGTCTCCCACTACAGTCCTGTGAGTGCTGCATTTGACGTTAGTGTCTGTGGCTGATAAGATTAGAAATAGATACAGCAATGTGCGTGCCAGAGAAGATGAGGCATGTGGTTTGTAGCTTTACTTTTTGTTCCACAGGGTTTATACCAAATCGTTTGCTTTGTCAGCCTGAGTAGTTATTTAAAAGCCATTCTTGTTGGGGTTTGCAGGTTTTTTCTTCCACTTTAAAAATCTAGGCTAGTGAATTGTCCCCCTTGTGTTGCTGAGAAAACCCCAGAAAGAGAGTGAGGTAGCTTACTGATTTAATCCACAAATGTTTCTGGCACCCCTTTGAAATAAGCTAAAAACTGGAATGCCTGGGGGCTGCTTTCATGTGGATACTTATAGGGTATGATTTTTGCATCTCCTCCTCAGACTCTCAGAGGTACGTACCTGATAGGAAACCTGCATTTCTGGCTTCTGTGTGCCTCTGGGTGAGAGGAACGGTTGATTCTCCTTGGCTTGCAGACCTGTGAAGAAGACACAAGTATGTCTGACGTGAACCATCCTCAGCTTGGCATCCTCATACTGTCATTTCCTTCTCATGCTGAGACCAGCATAGCTGAGTATGGTATTGCAGTCTGATTTGGTAGCTCCTAGCCATTATGGGAAAGCAGCAAAAGTGTCACTTCCACCTGTGCCACTTTCTACAGTTTTCCTGCCATCCACAAAAGCAAAGGTGGGTGTTCCCAGTGGTTGCTTCCCTGTTTTGTTCTCAATTACCTCTACCTTTCCTGCTTTCACGTATCTCAAATCTGTGTGTGTGAGGGAAAGGCAAAGTAGAGGAAGAACATACAGGAGAGGGCTGATAGATTTAGCAATGGTGTCTCAGTGTAGTGTGCACTGTACTGAGAGGTTTAACACCAAGTATTCTTGATTTAATATGGCTATGAAATGACCAGACAGGCACCATTTGGGTGAGTGCATGGAAATCACTGGTGTTTTCAAAATGACGATTGGAGAGTCAGGCTGTTAATAATTACAGAAGCATTTTCCAGCTGAGCTGTTGCCCCTAGAATGTGCAGAGGGCCTGGACATGACTGGAAAACAGCCCTAGAAATACCTTGCCATGCAGTTTTCAGTCCTTTCTAAACCTGGTTCCTAGAGTCCACATTTTTTGAAATCAGCATCTTCTCTGGACACTTGTCTAAGTTGCAGACTTTTTTTTGGCCCATTTCTAACAAGATATCCAGAACAAAACATTACATTCCCCTTTCAGCAGGGTGAAGGGAGGAGAGGGAGGGAGAAGCTGGAGGTACTTCATCCCCTGATGGTGCAGTGCCTCTATGCAATACAGCCTAGCAGTGCTTTTTTATTTTCCTTGCTGTGTTGTGTCACAAATTTCTGTCTTAACATGCTATTTCCTCAACACTCCTAACCCTGCTGTTTGCTGTATGTCCTTGTGCACTGAATTCTTGTGCTTTTAATTGGTTTTCTCAGGTATGCTGTTCGGCGTTTTTCCCAGATGAATTCACTTTTGTTGGTGTTTTCCTCTGCCTCCAGTTCTTCTGCCACAGTGGAGTCCAGCATTGACTAAAGGTAAGAAACTACAGTTCACATTGCTGTATTTGCTGTATTTCTTGACTTCTAGTGATTTTTGTGTTGTTCCACTACTGCAGTTTTCATGAGCTTGTTTTTAATTCCTAGTTCTTACTTCATCAAAGAGTGTTTTGAATCAAACCAAGCCCAGTAATGATTCACATCTTGCTTTGTTAGAAACTCCTCTCATGCTACTCCTTGTTTTCATTTTACATTGTTATTTCAGTAGTGTCTCTTAGTTTCTGTTGCCAAGATTCTGTCTGTATCCAAGGCAACTTAAAATAATTCTTAGAGTAAGATAGTGAGAGGTGATGTATCAATTACTGATATGCAAGTAAATGACCTTGTGGCACTCCCTTTATGCATCATTGTAATGCTGCTTGATTTAAAATGTTTGGGTGCTGTGTGTACAGTTGTGGAGACGGGAGAGATTCCTAAATAATGAAGACCTGCTGTTTTGTAATGCTGCGATGTGTTCCAGCCTACTCCAATGCCATATGCATCACATGGGATCTGGGCTGAGAGCCAGTGCAAATGTTTCTTCAAGGACTTTAGGACATATTCTAATTTTGTTTAGATTCTCCCACTCTCTTTTCATCTGAAGGATGTCACTCTTTCTGCTCATTTCAAAGTTGGTGCAAAGCACTCCATCTGCCAGCATGAGAGGGGTCCACTAGTGCACTTGTGTGAGAGGCAGTGGGATGGCTGGCTTTGTGAGGGACTCTGCAGCCTCCAGCTGTGAGAAGTCCCAGGCCTTTGAACACTGTCAGAGCTTGGCCAGCGTCCAGCAGTGTTTATAGCCAGTGCTGGAGGACATACAGAATTCCCTGGAGGAAAGAAGTTCATTTCTCTGAGCCTAGCAGGGGAAAAGGGGGAATGAGTTGTGGGATGAAGTGTCTGAAATTCTCCATAGCTGAAAAAAGCACAGCGTTTTGTGGAGGAATAATGTATTTGTGGGAGCTATGCTGTGAACACATGTATTTTCTCCCAATCTGGTACTGAATGTGTGTGATGAAACTACAGGATCTTACCTAGAGGTCTTTTTTACGGTAACTGGAATTGCAAAACAGCATGCAAGATTAAAGGTCATTACACAGTACTGAGCACTGGGGCGTAATTCTGCAAGGTGAATACAGTGAGGACAGATCCATGCCTGTATGTGATATATGGCAAATCAGACTGTACGTTTCTGTGGGTGTGTAAAACAGGCTGAGGGCTGTAAGGCACAGATGCAGCCTGGAGGTTATGTTCCTGACGTGGGGAGGAAGGAGAGAGACACTTTTCTGTCCGTCCTTCACAAGTTATCCAAAGGCAAGCCTGTATTCTTGTCTCTGCCGTGTTCTACACCCTCTGACCAGGCAATCATTGCTAAATTGCCTGGGTTCTTTTCTGGGGAGGCACATGCAATAATACCTGCTTTTCAGCCAGACTAATTTCTCAAGGGTGATACTGTTATATCAGCTCTCTGGCTAATTAATGATTCTTATTGTCTAGGCAAGTGCATTAATTACCTGGATACATAAGAAAGACTGGGTCAAACTTCAGAAAGTCGGCCAGACTCTCTCAATCCTTTGTACCTGCTGGGATCATCCTGCTGCCTGGTGTGACCTGAGTAATCAAGTGCACTGTCAGACTGGCATGTCTCAGTCCTGATTCTCACAGGTTGATGGCAGCGTTCAGCAGCAGCTTGAGACTCTGTTGTGGGTGGTTTGTGTGTCCAGAAAGAAGATTTTGAGTAAGTTCTGGGGCTAATGTTACTGATAGAGCTGAAGTAAGGGGAGGGGGCCAGGGTTAAAATCTCTAACCTGTGTGTCCCTAAAAGGACACAAGCCACCTTCAGGTGGTACATGGCCCAGTAACTGTGGTTGCCACTGATTGTGATAACCACCGTGAACTCCTTCAGCAGAAGATGGAGTACAGGCTGTTGTGGAGTTAGTTGCTGGATAGAGCTGCTCCTGAAAAAAAATGAAGTTTATGTTTTGTTCCATCCATCTTGGCCAAACATAAGGTTAGGAGAGAGAAACTGAGGCTAATTCTCTTCTTTGCCTATACTTGGCTTACATTGCTGTAAGCTTGCTTACCTCAATATATGTAAGATGAAAGGCTGTGCTCTTGGGACTGGGTGCATAAGACCGGAGTGGGCGTCTGGCTTGAAGAGTTTTCTTTGTACTTTAATGGGCACTGCAGGGGGTTCCCAAGAGAATCTTCAGATGAAAGCTGTTTTTCTGTGGGCAGGCTGCACAGAGTCTCATTATTGCTCTGGCTTTTGCTGCACAGCACATATGTTACTGCAGGGTTGTCAGCCCTTCGGTAGATTTCTACCGCGCAATAAAAATAAGTAGATTAACGAAGCAAAGAAGATTAGAGACACTTTGGGGAAGGAAAGGGAAGGGAGGAGGATGAGCAGGAGGGAGTATAAAAAGAGACCACAAGACTGTGAGTGCCACGCTTCCCGGTGCATGTTACACAGGGTGGCTTTCTTTGTCCCTTTCGGGTTTGGGTTAGGCAGGCTAAACAGAACCGATCCTGACGCCATGTCCAAAGAGAAACTGGAGTCACTGGTCAAGAACATGGAGATCATGCTCTCTGAGGTGGAGCAGCTGAAGATCCACTGCACCAAGCAGACGGAGGAGGTGAACCAAGTGGTACAGGAACTGCGCCGAGAGAACAGGGAGCTGACAGAGAAATATGAGCACATCTGTCAAGACCTGAAGGAGGCCAAGGAGGCCATTGCCCAGCTGCAGGACACCAAGTTTGCCTTTGAGGCAAAGGAGCGGCAAGCACAGAAGCTCAACCGGCAGCTGTGAAGCAGCAGGAAAGAGAAGCAAGAGATTTCTTAACCTGATCTAAGAGTAAACAGAAACCTTCAGCCACTGCAACTGAAAATCCCTGGACCAGTATTTTGAAGACCCTTTTCTTTCCTCCTCAGACTAAACTTGTGTGCTGGAAAAAAAGTATCCCTGTGGAAGCAAGATCGCAGGCGCAGCTGGAATTCTGCCCCAGAAGGCTCCTTTTTAATGAACTAAATACCTCATTATGCTGGGAGGAAAATCTTATTCCAGAATCCCTTATCAGACATCTAAGCCATAGGCATACAGCAACAGCTGCCAGGATCTGGGCACCTTCTCATGCCCCTTGGGGGTTGCACAAGGACAGAGCCCAGGAAAAGAACTGTCTCTGCCCAGAGCCACTGGAGAGACCTGTGCCACAAGAGTCTGCTGAGATGGACAGAAGGATCATTATCTTGACAGCCCCTGTTGCTCTGTGTTGTTGCTAATTTTTTTCTCTGTTGCACAGTGAGGCTGTGATGCTGTCCTTAGCAGGGCGTCAGCTTCCTTGCTGCCTGGCGCTGGAAGACATCAGCAAGAGCTTAAGTTGTGCCTCATGCTTCCAGTACTTGCTATCAAGGGCTTGTTGGTCCAGAGGATCTTTTAATGCTATTATAGTCTGTGTTGTCCTCTTTTTCTAATTCCAAAGTGATGTATAAGAACTAGAAAGGTTTCTATCTCAATTTCCGTTTCAATAGCATTAAATCCTGATGACTCCATGTTTAGTATGCTAGAGTTAAACTTCTGCTGGATGTAACACTTTTTTAACCAAAGAGCTGTGTTTTGGCACTGGATTTACTTTTCTTAAGGAGAAGTAATGTGCATAAATAGACTGGGAATTAGGAGGGATGAATGTATGTGGGGCATGGAGGTGAGAATTGCTTGTCAGAGGTTTTGCTTTCAACTTTTCTCTCTTCTCCTGTCTCGTAAGCAGCATTTGGGATAGTCAGTGCCAAGCCCAGCTAAGAGCAGGTGACTTTTAACTCCACTGTGAATAGTGGAAGATCTTTGAGGGAGGTGTGGAGAGAGTGCAGAGAGAAAAATCCTGAATGTTTAAATGGAGAATAGCAGGAATAGTTCCAGGAGGGTCTTTCTTCATGTTGGTTGTGATGTAGCCAGCTTCCTTCTTCCCCTCCAAGTTTGCTGTATTGTTATCTCTGCCCGGCAAGCTCCCCCTTCCCGGTGAGGGCTGACATGTGAGAGATGCAGAGAAGCAGTTTCCCTTCCTGAGAGAGTCAGGGTCTGTCTGGCATCAGGAGCCTGGGGACCAACCACACTTGAGAGCAGGGGGTCAGGCTGGGGGGAAAAGGAAACCTGGCTGCTTTGGTTTCCCTGCAGAAATCAGGGAAGAGGGAAGAACAGTTCAGCAAGACCTTCTTTTAGGACTCCATCCAGCACTGGTGAAAATAATTGTAGTTTTGTCATTGATTATAACCATACTGAGATCACACCCAGAATTAGCTAGCTATTGCTCCTTCTGACATCTCCTCTGTCACATCATCTAGGCCTGATCCAAAGCCTTTGGAAATTAAAATCTTCTCACTGATTTGATTGAACTCTGGGCCAGACCTTCTGAGCAGAGGGCTGCTGTTTGTGTGGCAAACAAAGCACTAGGACATCCATGTGGAACAGCTTTCTCTGCGAATCACTGGGAGCTGTGACAAAATGTTTTGTTAAATTTGTGTGATCTAGACTTTTCTTTTTTGCTATTTTGGGTGGAGCAGATTGGAATATCTGGATAACATCTGGGAGGTCAGAGACTATCCTTTGTGTTTTCAAATGTAATCTGAATACAAATGACCAGCCTTGACCGTTTGATCCTTGCTCACCAGTGGCAGCTTGGGAAGCACAAGAAATCAACATTAATCACTGTATCTGTTTGTATAAGAACTAAAAATGTTTTGTCTTGAAATCAACTCTAGCTCAAATCTGCTTACTGCCTGTGATTTCTTCTACTTTTTATATATCACTGAAATGTAAAACCAACAATAAAAGCAAAACAAGCAGCTGAGGGACCGTCTGTTGTGGATAAGGCATTGCCTCAGTGCATGTATATGTTATTTTGGGGTGTGTGGGGGGGGTGTATGCTTGCTAAATATAATTTTTCCTGTTTAAATCCAGTGCAGCAAGGAGTGGACTAAGGAAGACCTCCAGATCTCTCTGTGTTCCCAGGTTAATCACTCTAAACAAGATACTCTGTGTGGCTGCCAGGTTCACCCTACGCAATATGTAAATCCACAATACAGAAAAAGAAAATGGGATTGCATTGTCCTTATGGTCAGTTTCTTAATGATTAGCAGGATTCAAGGTATCTAATTTTAAGAAAAGCTGTGAGAATGATTTCACGTAAATATCCTAAGACTGGGGTGGGATATTTGAAAAACTGGATGTATTATCCAATGCCAGAAAAATGTAATACGACACCCCTTCCCTTCCAATAGAATCAGTTGTGTCCTGATTTTGCTTACATGGGTTAAACTTGGGAGTAGTTGGGATGGTTTAAAATCAATATACATTCCATTATATGTAGGTCCTGTGGTTTTTATATGCAAATCCTTGTGTATCCAAGTATATAGTCTTAGCAATGGATTGGTGCATTCACTTCTATCCTGAGGTGCAGTGTATTGGTGCGCCTTTCGCAACAAAGTTTGCATGGAATTAGTCACAGCACTTTGAAGTTGATTTTGCTTTTTGAACATCAACATTATCAGTGCATGCTGCTTTTCTTCTTTAAATGGCCTAAGGATGAAGAGCTGAAACTTGTATGTAGCATCATCAGCTTGTTCAGAAAGTTGGCCTGAATAAAAGTCTTGCCTGATTTGGGTGAGAATGAAAATAAATATGAAGTGACAGGCTTACCATTTTCCTCATCTTGGCAAGGGATGAAGAGAGGTGTCTGATTCTTTGAATACAAAAAGCCAATTTATTTGAAGGCTCTCTTGTAGAGCACAGCACAGGAATTGACTCAGTTGTCAAGAGGGGAGTAAGAGGGGAGGACCCAGTCAGACCTTGCATTGTGGGCTTCAGTGGCTGCACGCTGACAAAGCGCAATGAAATTGTCTCTACTGGTAGCAGGATTGGTATGAAAGTTGTACAGGGTCAACTCCTCTGCAACAGTCATCAGCACTTGAAAAAGTTCATGAGTGGCCAGGTCTCTGGAGCAGATACAGACCAGTGTTAAGAGTTACTGCAAGAAGACTGCAGGCTTTCATGCAGTGAAGTTGGACAGTAGAGCTCATCGGTGTATAATATACTTTCCACCTTTCCACTTAAAAACTTTGCAATGTCTCCTGGACATGAAACTGAGCTTTTTTTCCTGAAGGATTGGCAAGGGTTCATTCTATCTACTGAGAGGCTGTGATTCAGAGAGCTAAACGACATACCTGTCTTGCAATAGTGAATGAGTCTGGGAAGAATGGAGTTATTGGTGTATTAATCAGGTTTGAAAAAATCTCCACTCAGATTGAATCAGATTTTACTTTTCTGCCTTTTTTAAAGAAAGTAATAATAAAAAAAATCAGTATGTCAAAAGATGCATTCTTTTCAGAGTGAGCTGAATCCTCCTGTTTTCAGACCCTTGTGCAGCCAATGGAAGGAGTGATGTGCTCTAATGTCCCTGGTAGCAGTGGACTTGGTTTGACGTCCCAGAGACTCTTATTCCTTTACTTTGTCATTCAGTCATTAGCATACTTACCTGGGATGTCAGATTACTCTTCGGTGTTATCTTGTGCTCAGAAGAATTTGAGTATATCCCCTGAATAAAATGCCCCAAGTAGTAGGCTAAAGCATGTGAATGGCTGTCCATTTCCCTTGATTAGGCTAAAGCACTTATCTAAGAAACTAGATATTAACTTGAAAACAAAACAAGGCGACCATCACATTTTTAAGCATGTGACCCAACCAAAATATCACAGGTCCTTGCTCTTTGACTAAATAAGTTAAGGGAGTGATCAAGAGCACCAGTTTGTAATGTGGCTGTATACCATGATTTCCTGAACACAGTAGTCTTCTGGGAGGTTCAGAACTCCTAAACAAGCTGAATACAAATCCTTCACTTCCTTGGGTGAATGCTCAAGCTGCTGATACCAGCTTCTCTTCTGGAGGCTTTGTGTGTCTTGTCTGGATTTCTTGGATGCTGCTTAGGAGGAGGGGAGAGGAGGTAGAAGAGTTAGGATTGAAGTTCCCCCTTGGAAAGAAGAAAGGGTGGGGAGAAGGTGTATTTAGTTTTGTTCTTATTTCTCACTAATTAATTCCCCCTGAAGTCAAGTCTGTTTTGCCCATGACAGTAACAGGTGAGTGATCTCCCTGTCTTTATTGCAGTTGATGAGCTAGCTTTTCCATCATATTTTCTTCCCCTGTCCTGTTGAGGACGAGGAGTGTGGTGGGCATCTGGCAACCAGCCAGTGTCAACCCACCACAATGCTTTAAGTGTTTGACAGCCATAATTAGTTAGACTGGAGCTGGGTCCAGTAAAGCATGCAAATAGATAGACCTTGCATTTAGATAGACCTTGAAAGCAGCCCCTGGCAGTAAAGAAACCTGGTGGTTTGCCTCCATGAAAGGTACTTTTGGAGTATAACAAAAGAGAAAGCAGAAGTCTTGCTACTGACCTCTGGCCATATAACTGTTGAAGTTCATGTATCACAGCTCCAGTAGATTGTTTCTTGCCTAAAGCACTTCACTGATGGCATTAGAAGGGATATCTTCTTCGGCAGTATCCATTTACCATGCATTCTCATGCATAGTATGAGAAGTATGAGAAGAAACCTTGACTCTTTCTTCTTGATACATCATATCTGTGACACTCAGATGCTGGATGGAGCTAGTGGCAAGAGGCAAATGCCTGTGGTCCTGACTGCGTTCACTCCAGAGTGAACTGTGTCTTATCCAGAAACGAGAATGGTCTTGAATCATTGTATTAACTTTCACTAAATGGAGGTGTTGAAAACAATTTCAACACAAGGGATCGTGTCCTTTCTCCCAAAGGAAAGGTATACACACAAAACTTTCTGTGGAACTACAGGGCAAAGGTTTACTTCATATTTGCATTGTCGTTTTCCTGGTAAGGACTGGCTTCAAGTTCAAATCCCACACTAATAGGTTCTGATTTTGTCATGTCTCTGTTGGAACCAGGAAGAATGAGCAGATTTTTCTTTCGTTTTGGTAATAAAAGGAGTTTCATCAGTGTTTCATGTTGCTTAGTTGTGATAAAAGTCTGGTCAATTCTTGTTTTATTTCAGCATCTCAGGAGGTTGTCTATTAAGTCTTTATAGGGTTAAAAAGGAATCCAGATGTGTTTACGCAGTATCTGCTTTAATGAAGTAGGCACAGCTGTTTTTGGATGTATCCTGGCTTGATTCCAACATGAGCAGTCACATTTTCCCCATCTTTGTACTCCCTTGTAGTCTTAACTATCAACAAGAACCACAAGAACATTATTAAGCTCAGTATTTCCAAAAAAGCATTCACTGAGGATCCTGCTGCTGCGCGAAGAAATTTTTAAAATCAGGTATTTATAAATTCATATGGAGTTGTGGGGGTTTTGCCTACTAGGTTTTGAACTTTTGGGATTGGATTTCAAGCCTTTTTTTCCCAATGATACAGGCTAGAAGTTTTAAAGTGATCTGAAAGTGTGGTTTATTCATATAAGGTCAAGAGTTCAGGTTTTGGTTTGATCAAATATTGTGAAGCTTAGGGAATAATGTGGCAGCTGGCAGGATGGCAGTAGCCAGTGGAAGTATGGGTGGATAAAGAAAAAGCACGCGCTGATGTAACTCCTTTCTGATTGGAACGGAAGGCCTGCAGCTTGGCTGAAGGCCTGGATTTATTTTCTTAAAGGAAAATTTCAGTCTAAAGGGTAAGACAGTAATTTCTATATTCTTAATTAGGCATTAACAATGTCCGATTTTTGTCTCTCCTGACAAGGGGAACATAGGTAGCCATGAGTCAGCACCACTATTAGACATTTTTCTGGGGTGTGTTGACTCTTTCAGCCTTTTGGGGTTTCCCTGCTTCTTGGTGGAGGCGTTGCCATTTTGTGTTGGTTTCCCTGTTAGGGTTTATCCTTGTTTGTTGTGGCAGAGTTAGCCTGGACACAAAAGTACAGGATTGCTTTTGCATGTGGAAGAGGTGTGACTTATCTGAGCTCTGTCCCCTGTGGGATGTGTAATGGTAGGATTTGAGTACTGTATGTCTTTTGTGGCTAGTTGCCAGACAGGGATTGATCAGCAAGGATTGTTGAAAAAGAGCTGTAGCCCTAGAATAAAACTACTTCTGTGTCACCTGGTGCATTTATGAGGCTGCTAGAAACTTTCCTTTCCATTTGGAGCTCTGTGTGTTTAGGCTTGTCAGCAGTTGCCAAGGGTAGTTTCTTTTTATCATTTAAAGCAGTAGTGTGGTTAAGCAGAGAGTAGTGATCCCAGTTCTGGAGATTTGATTGCACATCTTGATGTCTTCCTTGAAAGATCCAACACATGGAGTTACCTGAAAGTAGAAGCTTCATCTTCCCTTTTGAAAGCAAGGTTCTATTTCTTATGGTTTCAAATGAACTACTGATGAAAAAGGATTCTAAAACTGGAAGGCAAATAAAAAGACAAACCCAAATTTAAGGGTTTTAGAGGTATTCTCATAATCTTGGAGATCTCAGTTGTAATAGGGTTGAAATGCTGGTAGCTGTTATAATTGTTAGACCAGAACCTATTTATGTAGATCAGTGGTCTCTGTATTTCAGTATTTATTTGTTTGTTTTTTACTAAGCAGAGGACAAAATCAAGGGGGATGAGGATTATCTGTTTTCAAGATAAAACAGTAACAGCAACACATAAGTTGTTATGCAACAATTTCTCGTATCCACATGATTAAGAGCAGAAATTTTTCCTTGTAATGCATCCAACTAGATTCCTTTTCCCTTAACAGTTTTCTGTTCCTGAACTGTTCCTTCGTGGGGTTTTTCAGAGGGTTTCTGAGTTGCATGGCATTTATTAGAGGAAAAAATAGAGAAACCTGAGCTGCCATTGTTTTTGGTTAAACTCTGATCTGTATCCAAAGCGGTGCTATTTTCAGACTTTAGGGATCTCATTAACTCTGCCTAGCGCCAGATCTAGCTGTGAATTGTATTTAGGTTCAAACTTTCTTTGGTCAAAAGCATATCCGTGAACTGTGATCTGAGTTTTAGGTTTAAAGTAAATGTTAAGTATTATTTTATTTATTTGTTTACGATTCAGAATGATATGAGGAGTCCCTGTGAGTGAGGCCTGGCCCAGTCCCTCTGCCGCGGCACCCCAAGGAAAACCTGCTTAAGGAAGGGTGAAACACCACAGAGACAAGAGGTGTGAGGGAAAGAAATGTGAGGGAGGGCCCTGGGAGCACAGAGAGCAGGGAAGGAGGGAGCTGCAGGTGGGGGATTGCCCTGCAGCCCCCGGAGGGGGAGGCCTGTTCATCCTGAGGGGCCGCAGCCCACAGTGGGTACTTGCACTGGGGCAGGAGAGAAGCGTGAGCAGGAAGGAGCAGCAGAGGAGCTGCCATGGGCTGAGCAGAGCCCCTGTCCCCAGCACCACCCAGAAGGGGCAGAGGAGGTGGGTGATGCGAGAAAATGTAGCTAAACCCCTAAAACTCTACAGGAAGGAGTTGCATAGATAACAGGAACCATCAACAGGCAGGCAGGAGCCTCGCTGGCTGCAAGAGAAGGTCTGGAGCTTGGCCCACTCAGCACTTCAGAAGGGACAGTTAGTACAGATGTAGGTGAGCTCCACAAGTGTGTACGTCAGTAGCCTTCTGACAAGGATGTGCTAACTGCTAAAAGAAAAACTACTGCAGTGGTAAGGCTCAAGGACGCTAGGATAAAATAATTGTGGTAGTGGGAGATCATGACTTCCTACTCAAATGGCCCCCCTGAAGAGAGTGAATCCCCTGCTTGGGGAGCATGCCCAGTAAATTTAAAATAAACTGTACCTTTAAATTGAAGCGAGAAAGCAACTAACCAATAATTAGTAGGTGCAGACTTTGGGCAGAACTAACCAACTTCACTGTATAAATATGTATTGTGAGTACAACTAGGTGTGCAAGTTATGAGGAGTGATCCCCCTTGCACCCGCTGCCGCAATAAACGTACCTGCTTTATAATTTATCCTGAGTTACAAACTTCAATTCCACACAACAGGAACTTACTGGAAATGAATACAGAAGGGATCTGTAACTGTCTTCTAATGTGCTGCCCACAGCTAAAAGAAAATAGTTACAAAGGGCCCCACCCCTGCAATAACTTAAGGCACAGTTTAAAGTTAATGTGTATGTACACACAGGCTACAGGAGTTAAAAACAATTCCAAAGCATGCACGCACACATGCATGCCTGCCTATGATTCTGGCTTTCCCAACCAAAAGCAAAAACTCCTGTGAAGAAACTTAGAGGGTGAAGGGGTTAAATGAAATATAACTCTCCTTTTCCTGTGCAGTAAGGATTAGTAACCAAATAGAAGCTGGAGAGCAGAGATCTTAATAGCCACTGTTTGAACCTGTAGGATAGGAAAGTGGGTTTTGGGGCTTGGCTGCAGAGTGGTGTAAGTGTAATCTTTTGCATTCACCTTTCACAGGTACACACAGAAGGTAAGAGTTGGCTTTGTGTTCTGGGCTGTCTCCTGATCCCTCTACCTGGATATCTATTTTCTATTAGTCTTTACAGTGCTGTTTGTGCTTTTTAAACTGTTTTTTATTTCCCACCTTTTTTTCTTTCAGTTAAAAAGAGTACAGGGGAGAGGAGAGACCAGAGTCCTTATGACTGCATAATTTTATTTCCTAGGTGGGAGGGAAGAAGCCACTCCATGTATTTGGTGGACATTAATCCTTTCACCTGCAGTGAATTACACTGAGAGTTAATGTAATCAAAACTGCTATTTCTGATGTTGTGTTTGGGGGGAGCAGGGGAGCGGAAGGTACCAGTTTGATAGGACGCTGGACAAACCCACTTGAGTCAGACATACATGCTCTGCCAGAAAGAATGCAGAAACAAGACAAATGTTAGCAGAGAGATTGACTGGAGAAACATAATTTTTGCTGGTAGGAATAAAAGCCTATCCAGGTGCTAAGACTCTTGTAGCCCCTAACTGTCACCCCTGGAGTGCTCAGCTGCTTCTGTTCATGTGTTAACAGGTGCTAAGGGGAGGGACTGCCTCCTGATCAGTCTCCCATTGCTTTCAGGTGTGTGAGCATCCATCTGGGAGGGCTGGCTAAATTATGCTGTTAGTGTCAACAGGTGTGTTTGTGAAAGGGTTGGTTTGCAGGACTGGACCTCTTATCCCTGAGGAAGTCTGATGTGTGAGGTAGGCCAGGAAGGCAGTGTCAGGGACCTGTCCTGGCATGGAGATGGTAGTGGGCTGGTAGCAGTGTGGAAGAACAGATTTTTCTGATGCCCTGGTGTTCCTTTTAGTCATCACGTGGAGATAGAAGAGCACTTGATTTAAAACCTGAGTTTCAAAGCTTTGATGAAGGTAATGTTTTTTTAATGGAGTTCCTAGGACTAAGAGTAACTGCTGTTAGTACAAGAGCTGAGGGAGGTGGTGTGTTTCTTTAGCTCTGTCTGTAGAGACTCTAAAGAGGGTTTGTAAATACCTTTGCTTATTACTTTTGAAAATGTCTTCGCATCACTTGCAGTTAGTTTATCCCTTCTGCAGTGTACTGATGAGGGCCCTTCAGCAGCTTCTCTGTAAGTTGGCTTGCAGCTTACATGTTTTTCTCCTGGCTTCTTAGAGATATACCACCCTCTGTAATGCCAGAGCATTTCCCAGTCTTTGTAGATAGAGCAGCCATGAAAAAACATTCTTTCTGAGGTGCAGTGTGTTGATAAGCCAATGTGCTAAGCAGCTGTGTGTGTTGGACAACCTCATTCTGGAATTTTAGGACAAATGCTTTGCTGTTAGAGGGAGCAAAAGGAGATGTTTGTGATGTGCAACAAAGTTAGATAGGACCATGTACCTTTGGCACGGCACTAGCTTAAACTAATATTTGTTCATGTTAGTAAATAGGATGATTAATAAAATGCAAAAAATATAAAACAAAGCAAACTTGCTGTCTCAGGAATTTTTGCTTTCAGCATATTTTTCTGTTCAGTGTGAGATAATTGAGACTTCTTGTTCAAATATATTTTCAGGTTCTTGCACACTGTGGAACATCCTGACACCTCAGAGGTTTTTGTTTTTAAAATGTTTTGCTTCATGAGTGTTAATGCTTGATGGCTTCACAGAAGTGCTGGGGTTGGGATAGTTTCTTTGTAGCATTTGTATATTCCAAATCTGTTCACTAGTAAACAGTCCGCTTTGAGTGTAGCATTTGAGAAAAGCTGTGTGATGAATGATTTGAGGTGTTTTTCAAGCAAAGATGCAGGGTTTTGTTTTCTGGTCTCTCTATGTATAAATATTAAAAATAATATTAAGTATAAACCTAAATTGTCTTAATTTTAAGGAAAAGTAGCAATGATTATGCTATAGAGAAGTTAGAGAATGGATGATCTCAAATGTTGCTGATGTTGTATAGTAACTTCTGGTACAGATCGTGTATCTTTGTTTTTGGGATGGGCTCTTTCTCAGATCCAGCTATTTACCAGCTTGGTAAAAGAGAGCTCTGGTAGAGCTCATCTAAACTAGTTGCTTCAGGGATTATTTGCCTTAGGCACCAAGATTCAGTTGGGGTCTCTGTGAATGGCAGTGCCCTAATTTGCTGAAAGGGTTTAGGAAACAGGAAAGGAGTTATGTTATTGCAACTGGTTTTCTTGGTAGTACTTGAATTTGAGTTAAAAGAGCAATATTTTGTTCTAAAGTAACATTTGTTCTGTTAAAATAAGGAAGCTCGGGGACAGAGCCTCTGATCCTTGATTGAGGGCCTCATCTTCTGAAGTGCAGTGTAAATAAGGCAGAATTCTGTTCTGTGCCTCAGAACAGGTGGGGCTTGGGCTGCCAGAAGGTTTTCTCTTTGTTCAGAGGGAACCTTTAAATGTTAATAAAATGCTAACCTTTTATTGGTTATGTATGTACCTTGTGACTCATCAATACGCAGCAAATAGCTTTTTTATAAGAGGATGAGAGCTGCTCTCTTGTATAAGAGCAGCACCTAGAATACATAGGATGCAATTACAGAAGTTCTCACAATTCATGCTACAGGCTCATCATTAGCTAAGTGAAGGGGCACATGTTCTCCTAGTAGTATGTTGATGCTCAGTGAACTCTGGAGGAAATAAGTTGCTTTGCTGTTAGGTCTGTGGGAAGGATTATACAAAACTGATGATAAACTGCTCAGTGTACCTAGCATAGCTACTAAGCCTAGACAGTGATGGATGATTGCTCTGATCCAGTACAGTGATTTGCAGTTATGCCCATAGTATGTATGATGGACTTGTCAGAAGAACTTACTTCACTGGAAATGATACTCTGCTGGATACAGTTTCACTGTCTTATTTTTTAAAACTCTTGGATCTGAAATGTGATATGTTGTAGTCCCATCTTGTCTTGGACAATGATTAATAATGGGGTTTAAATGGTTGAGAAGGGACTTTCATATAAAAGGATTTGAATGGGTATTTACTCATATTGAACAAACCACTTGTTTATGCTTTCTCATGCGGTAACAAGCTCCCCTTCTTGACATGCAGACATGATGTACAGAAAACAAGTACCATCCACGGATTGTTTATTTCTCTGCCTAGCCCTTAAAGCAGTAATTGGAAGCTCAGGTTTGGGCATCTGTGGGAGAAACCAGCTTCAGAGCAAAGAACTGATTTATTTTTAGATCACACTCTTGTCATTTTGCTGTGATCACACAGATGAGCATGTGCTTCCTTTGAGATCTCTCCAGGCACTGCATTGTGATCACACCCTCCTAAGATCATTTTTTGTGAAGTTAATTTGTAGTGACAGATGAAAGGTGTTAGGGCCGTATCTTTAGAGACTGCAGCCCTAATTCCAATAGCACACATTCTGCCTCCTATTTGTTAGACAAAAGTTCTGGGTTGGGTTGTTATTTCACACACACACTTACTTTTAATTTCTTTTAGTTCTCCTCATGTTAGTCATCTTTCCCTTGTAATGTAAGCAAGCCCACTGACTTCTCTCAGGGAATCCCTGCTTCATTCCACTGAAGGTGTATCTGTGTGCCTTCATGATACCTACCTGCACACCTACATGACAGTCAGTAAGGGTGATTCCTTAGGGAAGAGGCATAGCCATACAAGTGTGATGTGCTTGGCATGTTTACAGATAAACAGTAACTCAGTTTTAACTATATATGTTTGTTTTAACGCTATCTTAAGTTCCAGAAACAATGCAGAGACAGCAGCGATCAAAACCACATGAGGCTCAGGGTAAATACTCATTTTTTTTCTTGTGTTACTAGTACACAAGCAAATTTAATTAAAGGTAACACAGGTGTTTCCTATATATACCACAAGTATGCTGTTGAATGTGGTGCTAACATCCTGTCAGTGACCAGAGATGTAGATCTTGCAGAGAGGCAGAAAATAATTTGTATTATTTAAAAGTTTCCTTTTGAGATAATGCTAATTTTTTATTTTTATTTTTTTAACACCTTGCACAGAGCAGAAGACTGCCATGTTTATATTTAGGATGGAATGAAGTTAAATAAAATGGGAAGTAATTTTCCAGTATGGAAATTATTTATTGTCCTAAAGATTTCTCCAAAATTTTAATTGGAAGGGATTAGTCTCAGCTGGCTAACATGTTTGTAAACAGTAGCAGTGTTCAGTGTTGGGTAATAATTCAGCTCAGGCTAAGTGAAGCTTGAGCTGTGACAGGATAGTATTAGATGTAAAGGGTTATTAGCCATTCCTCTTCAATTATGTTAGTGTTTGGGATGTTATATCCTTGTCATGTATTTTCTATAGGCAGTGTGCAGCTTCTTGTTGCAATGTTAATTATCTAAATTAGTCTTTGTGGACTTGCCACTATCCCCACGTGCTCCCAGATTTAATTAACAGCTAAGCACAGTGAGACTACCAAAATAGAAGGCAGAATCCTGTCTTTACTCCTTATAATAAATCTCTAGCTGCAAACCTAATAGTGGAAGGCTGGTTGCAGAAAATTGAATCTCAGTTGGTATTACTAGGTAGACAGAAAATTGTCCTCATGAAATACTGTATTACCTCCTGTAAAGGCCTGGCATAGTGACCACATTTACTTGGAATCTCCTGCTTCACTGACCTAAACCTTCGATACTTCACTGTGAATTTTGGAGAGTGGGAAAGAAGGTCTGCCTCTTCCCCACCCCTCAGTAGGAGACAGCATGAAGCCTTGCTAGAACTTCTGTGTGTTTCACAGTCTGCTCTTGCACCTGATGATGTTTCAGCTGCACTTCTGTGTGATTTTTGGTATTTAGATAAAAACTATATGACAGAGGCTGCTATAGCTTCCCTGGGTGTTGCTGAACTTGGCATTGCTGTAGAAATCCTCTGTAAAAACTTTGTCAGTCTGAGTCAGCCACAGTAAGCGATGGCCTGGTGCAGGTTCACGTGCCTGTTAGGAATCAGGCTGAGACAAGAGCCTGTTGATGGAGTATTCTAGAAGATCCTTGTATGTTACTGCTATTCAGTTCTCCAGCCAGCTGGTGCTCTGCTGCTGTGCTCTTTAGTAAGCTTTTGTAACTTGTTTTCATTTGACCGGGTAAATTTTGAAGTTACTCTAGCTGAAATTTTCTTTCATAATATGGCTGAAAGCATGTTTCAGCATCTTCAACTCCTAGCATGCATTTAGAGTGAATTAATAAATCTGGATACCAATGGTAAAGATCTCTGTAAAACTTTTACTTGGACAACTTGTGTCTTGTTTTTTTTATTCTCTCTCCTTTCCCACTAAGCCTTTTCAACCATTCTTGTATTTAAACACATGCTTATAAATATTTATCCCTTGCTTTGTATATAAACAGCTCTTTATGGATGTGGCTCATCATGTGGTCAAGGCAAAGGAGATTCAGCATCCATCCACTTCAACAGGCATATGCACATTAATTGGCTTACCTGCCCTAGCCCAAGGGACATCAGGTCCAGGATTTTCTTTGGAAAAATGTTGAGCAAAAGATGGTTTACTATAGTTGGGGAAGAAAACAGGCACATTAAAATATGACATCCTTTGCCTAAAGGTGTGGTTGCTAAAAGCTAAAAGACTTTGCTCTGAGTCAGTGGTTTAAAAAGTTTATGCCAGTGAATAACCGGGCAACATATCATCATCCTTTCTGACCTCCCACCTCCTTCAACCAAACGTCTGAAAATATAACAATTGAGTGAGACATTAAAGGGAGGTGGAGTTGGGAGGAGGAAAGGAAATTCTGAAAAGGTACCAGTAGCAGGATCACAGTGACAACTTCTGCTGTAGTGCTGGATGTGCTAAACTTTACAATAAGCAATTTCTATCTATATTGCAACAGGCAAATACTCATTGCCAGGGTGGCCAACCTGTGGTTCACAAGCCATGAAAAGGCAGCTTCTGTGTCAGAGCTACCTCAGATGGGAATAGGTCCACACCGGGTAATTCAAATCCCCAGCTGGGAGACGAAATTAACTGTAAGGGCCTGCTGAAGCTAATATTGCTGGCTGGCTTTGCCACTTACCTGCGTGTCCAGCTAAATCTTATCTGGGAATAGAGAAGTGGGAAGCCTGAAGGGATCTTTTTATCTTCTAACCCAGGGGTCCTCAAACTTTTTAAGCAGGGGGACGGTGCTCAGATTAAGTGGCAGGCAGCTACATTATCTGCAGCTGCTTGGTTTCCCCCCAACCCCTGGTGTGTGTGTGGGGGGGCGGGGGGTGTCTGTAAATAGTGGGGGGCTGGATTGAGGACCCTGGGGGGCCGTATACGGCCCATGGGCTGTAGTTTGAGGACCCCTGTTCTAACCTATGAACCAGTCCCTGACCCATGTATGTGGTACGTGCCTTTGGCCAAAGGATGATTTAGAAACGTGGTTCACAGGCAAAAGAAGACTAGTCTGTCTTAAGCGCTAAATGGAGAAGAACCACTGGCTGTCCAATTATTTTCAAAAAGAATAGAGAAACCCCCAGACAAATAAATCTGTGAGCAGTAGAAAGTATGAAACCTATTTTATTCTGATGTTATGATCTGTTTCTGTAGTGTCTAAACAACTTAAACTCTTGTTTAAGCAAGGCTTAGTTATTTGTAACATCTCTTTCAAGTTTGGATTCCCTCCTGTTGGAAAGAAAAACTAATCATCTAAATGTCTTAAAAGTCCAATATGTCTCTTCAGACTGGCCCAGTGTCTTTTCCCTCAAACAAAAGTTAACTTTATGCTTTTGAAACCCAGAACCAGATGATTTAAAGTTACTTTTACATATACATATATACACACACAGAGGTGGTGTAGGTCTTGTTTACTTAGGAACATGGATATTGAGAGGTTATTTGGAAAAGAGGCCAAGTTTAAGTAAGCAATCTTGAACCTTGTTCGTGTACTGGAAGGCAGAATTTGCACACGCAAAGTAAATATAGGAGTCATGAAAACTATCCTTGATTCTGAAGCATACTTCTGGTCCTAATGAAGATTTGACTGATCTTGCTAAGCCTGCCTGGCCCTGGATGAGAGCTTGTAACTAAATAAAACATTTTTACAGCAGTTCACTGTTGGCTTTACTATAGAGAAATCTCCAAGACTGCCCATCTGTCTTCTAGACTTTCTAGTTGTTAAGGCAAGAGCTTCTTGTGGCAATTCACATTGTTGTGGGTTCACTGTTAAGCCCTGAAATAAGGATGCTTATCCCAGTTTCCAGTTGTACTGGAGTTCTTGTGTTCTGTCCAGAGTTATGAAATTCCAACCATCTCCTCCTTTGTGGCCCTCTGACCCTCCTGTTGACAGTGCCAGGAAGAAGCAGGTGCTGTGGAGGCAGCTCAGAAATGGCACCAGAACATCCTTTCAGAAGTTTCTGAAATTTCCACAAAATATGATTTGATCCATACTGGTTTGGAAGAGAAATAAGGGTCCTGAGCTAGTAAAGTCAGATTCAAATTTGGATGCCTCCAGTGTTCAGAGGAGCTTGAGTCAGTGTCTCAGAGAACACAGCTTCACAGTCCAGATCTGGACTGACTCCTTTTGAACAAGCTTACAGATGGCTGGAACCAGTCACCACTTCAGCCTTTCTGGTCATCTAACCTGAGCAGCTAACGCCAGATGTGGTTGGCTAGACAATCTGAATCTCTTCTGGTGTACGGAATGGAGGTTTCAGCTGGGCATACCTCTAGTTCTGGTCATTCCTCGCTTATTATGAACTGATTCTTACAGTCCCTCTCACTGAGATGACTTCATACTTTAGCACTACAGCAGGAATTCCTTTATGTGAGCTTTCCAGCAGCTGTTCTGTATTGTGAGCATAAAGTCACCATTTCCCCTCAGGCCTTGCTGCTCTTTCTGGGTCGGGGTGGTGACATTGCTGTAGCACAGAGTAGGAAAAGGGAGCTGGGGAGGGTTGAAGAGGATTGAAGAAGGGTGGGAGGCACAGGCTGCAGCAGCTGCTGTTGTTACAAGTGAAAGCACTGTAGAACAGTGTCCTTGTCCACATACTCAGCCCTCAGTGAGAAGAATGGCAAACAAGCAGATCAAACATACACTGCTGTATCCCAGGTTCCACAAGGAGTGAAAGAGCTGTTAAATCTGGAAAGAGAGTGTGACCTTTTTTTGAAGGTTTCAGACAGGTTCCCCAGTCCTTTCTGTATTGTTTGTGGTTGAAAGTAAGGCAAAAGGGATCAACGCTCAATACTACATCCGAGGAAGCTTTTAAAATAACAAGTTTGTTGAAGCTCAGAGAATCAGTTGCAAGATTCATTTTGCAGTGGCAGAAATAAAAGAATACAGAAGACCCTGTTCTTCCTTCTGGCTATCTTTTCTGGAGGCTGTTGATTAGCTCAATAGGACTGGGTAGTCTAAACTTCTAAATGCTAAATCTGGAACATGTGACAGCAATTCCCATGCAAGTGTAGTGGCACAAAAAATGCAGGCAAGAACCAAAGCTGTAACCTCTTGCTGTTTTGATGCAGGAGATTGTCCCAAACATCATTGGTACTGTCTCTAGTTGTCCCCTTAGAGAATCTTTTTATCTGATTTGGCTAAAAACCTCCAAGATACTAACTACTTGGAGAGTGGGAGCACTGCTAGCCCTGGCGAGCTGCTTCTCTAGCCTCTTCTCCAGGAGCCTCACATGGTCTGGGCCCAGTTCCCTGTCTGCCTCTTGGCTCAGATGCTAGGAGATGTTGAGCAGGCATTCCACTAGCAGCAGAGCAAGGGGTATAACTTCCATGGCCATCTCCGTGAACCTGAGAAGTGCCTAGAGTGGAAGATGTGAGAGGAATTCTGGGGAAGAGAGAGTCTTTTTCTCTGGGCAGTAGGAAGAGAAGCTGATCAATTGCAAAGGTTCACCTCTGACAGCAACACCACTCAAGGAAGATGCTGTTCTCGCAGTGTTCCTTGTTAGTGGTGCAAGGACATTATAAGCTGCTTCAGGAAAGCTTTGCTGTTTGCATTTATGGACCTTGTAGCAAAAGTGTCTCTCCTGGCTGTCCTTCCCCTCTGAAAGAATTTGGCAGTTGGATAGGGCTGTGACACAGATCTAGCCTATGTTTTGGCTTTTGGTCTCTACAGCATAGGGAGTACACTTGACATTTTGTGGAGGGCATCTCCAGTTGTGTCTTCCTTGACTTGATTGAGAAGAATAGTAGCAGCGTGTGTGGGTGCTAGAGGGTCCATAGTCTTCCCACAATTTCTTAAGAAGAACTAATGCAAAATTAATTAAAGTCTCTTTATATACAAAGCTCCTATAACTTCATTTTCTTATGAATCATATGATTGGCACTCATTATATAGGGTGAGAATCTTATCAATGCTTGTTTCCCAATTACATTTTCCCTGTTCATTGCTATTTTGCACACAGAATTTGGTACACCTGGATTCTTGGTATTTAGTAGCTTTTACATCTGAAAGGAAAAACATTAAAGAACAAGCTTAGCTTTTTATCCCCAGCACTGTGAATGCTGGAAGTGTCAAAATCCGTGGTATATATGGACTTAAAGAGCTGCAATAAGCTGTGGTTCAGTGAAGCCGAGCACTATGAGAAAATGGTTGCCCATCATAACATAACCTGAAATATGCAAATGCTTGATCAGGCAGGTTTCATTTTGGGTATACTTTGTTTCTGATTTGATGTTCTTAGGCAACAATGATTTTATATCAACATTACCATTGTTAATGGTTACATACATTCTATATTTTGTTTGTGTTTTATAGGCCAGGCTAAAGGATCGCTATATATGAAGTTTTAATATTAAAACAGATGTTGTTACAATGACTGATGAAATAAACATTTCTTCCTTGATGCTTCTATGCACTGCAAAAGGAAGATTTTTCCATCTTTTCATTTTCTTTCCCAAGTTAGTAAGAAGCTTAGACTAGATAAAACTATGCTAGGAATATCTGGTCCATCTCTTTCTGGGCTCAATGGTCATAAGAAAATGGCCATGAGAAACAGCCAGTCTGTAGTGGCTGAAGTGGCCATGGTCACAGCTGTAAATATTGGTGAGCAGTGATTGGTGTGGGCTTGGTTGCTGCAACTCAAAAGAGAAAGGATAAAGTAGCAACAGGCAATGCACCAGTGAACTATTGTGGTCCCAAGTTTGCATAATGCCCTGATTTTTAGGAACTGTTGTGTCCTGCTGTATGCTGCCATACTAGTCTGTGTGGCCTGATCTTTCTAGCTCTGCAGAAGGGATATAACTACTGGTGGTTGAATCCAGCTGTAGCTGTCCATGATAAACCATAGCATTTTAAACAAGCAAGATCACACAGACAGACATAATGCTTCACCAAGCCACACAGATTGAATATAGAGTACAGAATCATCAACTGTGAAATTTGTACCTTGGGCTGGTTGAAATCATTGCAATCTCGAAGTATTTTATTGTGTGTATATGTAAAAGGGTGGGAGGGCAGACGTGCAAGAGCATGCATCTTTCACTGTGCCTGGGGATGGTGTTCTCATAATACCAGAGGAAAGTTCAGGGAAATATTTGCACTCCATAATTACATCCTGGCTCTCTATGCAGGGTAATTTCAGTCTTTGCAGTTGCCTTCATCTAACCAGGGAGTGTAGTGATAAAGCTGTTTTTCTTCTCTCACCTTTCTTTTAGTTCCACCTCCATTTTTACTGTGTGGTATCTCAGCTTTTCTGCCATACAAGTGGCAAAGCAGCGAGTAGTTCTGATCAATAATCTTTCTGTTCCTGCAGGCAGAAATGAAGAACTTGTTCCTTGTGCTCCTGTTAGCGATGATGTCACCTCCTGCATTTTCAGTAAGTAAAAGCTATTCTGAACACTGTTACAAGAAATGAAAATACTTTTGTGAAGGCCTGTCAACATCTGTAACTCAAGTATTTTGTAGAAAATATTCCTGAAAGAGCTAAAGTGTTCAAGTTATCAGGCCTACCATGGTATGTATTATGAAAAGTCTAACATGGCAATTAAATAACAAAATTCTGGTAGTGCCTTTAGCTCTAGGGGAGTCACCTGCAAAGCAATAATTGTTGTCTTCTACTTCAAAGCTGTTGTCTTGAAGTAAAATGAATGAATCTTTGGTTAGCTGGTTTTTCTCTTCTCTTTGGTCTTAGTGGTCTAAGCCGTATGGTTTAGCTTTACAGGGGGAGGTAATCTTTATGTTAAACCAATTTGATAAAGTCAGAAGAAGAATGCAGCTATTAGGAACTGGGATTCCTCTTCCTTTCTGAGAAAAGTAGGATTTTTCTGAAGTAAATGCAGCTTGAACAGTTTCTCTGAGTTTAACTTCAATTATATTAATGAGTTGGGCATCTGAGGTAAAAGGTGAACTGCTGAGTAGAGTGGAAGTGTTAGCAAAGAAAGACGTGATATGTTTGTTAGGTGTAAAGGAACAGAGGAGTGGGGAAAAAAGAGGTAATTATCACCTGGAGTAAGTGTTTTGTGGGAGTAGTGAGGAATTGTAAGTATGCCATTAAAATTAATGAGTCCATAACTTCTAATCTCTGGTATGATTATGATTTTCTGTTCTCAGATTCAGCATTTGCAAATGGTTTCTAGGCCTTCTTTGAAGATCAGGGATGAGAGGCCAAAAATTAAGCAGTTTGTTAGTCATCAATAGATTTCCTGTCTTACAGATGGAAATATGCTTAAATGAGATCTTGCTGTCTCACATCTAATAGAATGCTGTATGTTAAAAGAACCAGAATTGGAATATACTGTATTCAATGCATCTGTTCAGCTGCCTATCTCCAACCTGGTGATTATTTTGGAAGGGAAATGAGTGAAAAACTTTGCAACTGTGAAGGCTGACATATCTCTGTAGCATTAGATTGTCCCCTGTGTGCAGTCAGTAGCTCCTCCTAAAGTTTTGCTGCATGGAGAAGGTTTTCCTTGGTTACCACTTAATTTCAGTTTTCCTGAAAAGCTGGATCCATCCAAGCCGTGAAGAAGTAGGAAGATCCAGCAGCATTGAGGCACTGTGCTGTGGTAATTTTCTGTTTTTTTTCTGGGAGGGAAGAGAAAAATGATGTTGCTTTCATATGGGCCGTTCCTTACCAGGTGCTAATGCAAGTAGGCTGAACCATAGCAAGAGTTGGCCAGAGAAGGCTGGAGCTGGCAGGACTGGTTGTAGTGATGGCAACTGAAGTCTGTGCTAGATCAGGCTCTGCATCAAAAGAATAGTGGAGCTGCTTCAAGTCCCACAGGTGGAACGGTTCTGGAAAAGCAGTGCCTGCATGCCTCTGTGTCACTGCTGCAGAAAAGGAGTGGTAGCCCTGCTGCTATAAATGCAAATTTTGTACTAATGTGGTGGGAGAAAGAAAGGGAAGGAGAGGGTGAGGCTAAAAACTGAGACAGGGAATACTGCATGGTGGGAAAGTAAGTTGGAGAATTGCTTGCTGTTCTACACCATTCTCCGCTCCTTTAGGGCTTCACCTGAGAAGGCTTACTGAAAAATAACTTTAATCCATGTCACATGGCATTGAAAAGGTTCTTTGCTGTCCTGTTCTTTTGTAATTCCCAGTGGCAGAGGTATAAGAGCTTGTCAGGTGGCAGAGTGCGTGTCCCGACGCTGAAGGAGACACATCTCCTTTAATGTACAGACAGAGGCTCTGTCACTTTAACTGTGCTGAATACTAGATCCAGAGCAGCCCTGCAGCTGAGACAACAGTAATTGTTTCACTTTTGGTATCAAATGAGCTGCCAGTGTAGCAGCAAGTGGGTAGAAAGGTGGCTCACCTCCAGCTATATGGTGAATACTGTACACCCCGAGCAGGAAGAGGGGAGAGAACTAAAACCAGCTGGAAAGGCACAGACTAGTATGTGTGGGGTTTATTGCAACAAACCGCTTACCTCTTAGATCCACCCCATCCACCAATGCACAATGATTGCTTCTTGGACACCTTTTGTCTGAGAAGCAGGAAAGCATGAACTTGCAAACACACTTACTGGTAGTGCTAATGGGAGTGCAGCTATAACGTGTGAACTGCAAGCTTATGCAAGGATGGAGCAGATGGGTCTACAGAGATTCAAGTCTGCTTCTGATTAAAGGGTGTAGATTGATGCCTGCTGTTTTTCATTTCTTCTCCTACTTTTGGAGTGGAGTGGTTGAACTTGTTTTTACTTCATTGATTGTTAGGCTAGGGAAAGCAGCAAGCAGAATATGGGCAGAAATATTGACAGGGCTGACACTTTAAGAGCAGCTGAGGCTATTGCCTAGGTCTTCTCTCTGCTCGCAGTCTGAGAGTGGCTGGTTTGTCTGCCAGACGTGGCAGGCAGCATTATGGAGCAAGAGAGGGACTGCGGTTTTCCAAAGCCACTGGCTGCTGAGGATTTCCTGCCTGGTGTCCCATCATCGGTGGGACCCACTAGACTCTTCTTCCCTTCTTTCTTGCTACAATACAGAGAGGTTCCTACCATACAGCACCTGTGGTGCCTGTCCCTTTTCACCAGGCTTTGAAGGATCTGGAAAAAGAGGCCACCTGTTACTTGTAGCTCCTTTATTGTTTGCCCTATGGTAGTACTGGAAACTACAGCTGGATGGTCAGGAGGAGTTGTGTTTAGCGGCTATAGAAACAGAAAACAAAGATGTCTTTCCATCTTGTATAGGGATGTCTCTCCTTCTTCCCTAGCTGTTAATGCAGAACTGAAACAGATGAGTCTAGTGCAATTTCAGGTCATCCTGTTGCTGCTTCTAAGGAAGGTTGTGAACAATAATGGAAAATGCCGGGTTCAGGTGGTGTTGTTATGATTCTTCCAGTGTTTTCAGAGAAAGATGAGGTGATGTAAAACTGCCTGAGCCCTGTCCATTAGTGCTGCTGCTGCTAAAATGGTGCTTCTGGTGGTTTAGAGAAAATAAATTCTGAAAGTTTTCCATAAGAATAACTCTTCTGTTTTTGTGCATGTATTTGGAATGATTGTGTGTGTGTATTGTATGCTTTGGAGTTGCTTTACATTTAGTAAACATGACATTCGTCAGATTTCTCTCTGCCTCATTTTTTTTTCACAAGCATGATTTCATATTGGCAAATTTGTGCATCTGGAGTTCCTTCTTTCCAAATTGGAAATGTCTTATCTGCCCATACCATGAGACTGTTTCAAGGAAAAGCTGCTCATCAGGGGAATGATCATCATTTTATTAATCTTTTATGATCTGTAGGTATTAGTTGATAGTTAGATTGTGTCCAATACATATATTTGCTCCTAAATTGTACTGCAGGTGTGCTTAAAGTGAAAGCTGGTCTGAGGCGTGACTAAAGATCACATTCAAATACATTTCATCTGGACAGTATTGCTTTCTATGGGTCTGCATTTCTAGGTTAAAATGCTCATTTTATTTTTTTCTAAAGAACTGAACATCATTACTATTTAAACACTGATAATCTGTTGACTAAACTTCTAAACCCCTTAACCAGATCCGACAGAAAGGGCGAAGGACCTCAATGTTAAGGTCATACAGAAACCATGAAAATTACTGTCAGGAGGGAGAAAGAGAATGAGATCAATAAAATCTTCCTCTTGAGGGAAAAGTAGAAAAATTACACAAGAATAATTGTACTGGGTAGTTTCAGTTCATTTTGCCCTATATCCAGCTATGTCTCAAACACATGTCTAGAATAAAATGATAAAAAGATTGGTAAGTAGGTACAATTTCCCCCAATACACTTCCAGTCTCCTGTCATTTGTAGTTTATGAATGCTTTGAGCTGGAGACGTCTCTGTTTCTCTTCCCTGAATTTGGTCAGCATCTCCTTGAAGTTATGTAGACTTCTAGCATCACAACATTTCTAGCATAACACCAAGATCCTGCTCGAGTCGTAAAAATCAGCTCAGATGTAATGATTTTATTTATTAGGATAGGATTTGTGTTTTCTCCTGTGCATCACTTGTTGCCTACATGAAATCTCAACTGTCATTTTAGTGACAAGTCATGTATACTATAATATCCCTCTGTAGTTCTTTGCATTTTAGTTCTCTATTGCACTTTATTACCCTGAATTACCCTTGTCAGCTGCCAAGTTTTTGGCATAACTTAAAAATGTGTTTAGCAGTTCAGATTTCTTAGAGAACTTTTCTGCTAATGTCAGTCCTTGCAGGTGGATGGATATTTCAGTCCTACCTTTCTCTTTGGTCCACCTGCTCATCATCTATGCAAGAACTTTCCTTCTGGCTGCTTAGCTTCCTTCAAAGCTTTAGGTTAAGGATTTTGTTGAAAGCATTTTGGAAATCTGAGTGTATCTGACAGGTTTGCCTTGTTGATTTTTTGTGAATCTCTCAAAAAACTGCAATAGTCTTAGAAGGATTTGTCTTTAAAAAAGCCCTGTTGACTTTTTCCCAAATATACTGTATTTCTGCATGTGCCTGTTGATTCTGTTCTTTGTTATCATTTCTATTGATTTATCAATAGACATCAGTTTTATAGTATGTGGTTGTACAGTTCCTTGGGTTCCCCTGGGATACTTTTGTAAACTGGTGTCCTTGGATTTGCCACTTTCCAATAATTGGATGCCAAAGTGGTTTTAGCTGACAGGGTTGTCTGCTAGTATGTAACAGTTTATCCATTTCAACCTTGAGTTCCTGTTAGGCCCCTTGGATAAACAACTTCTGATGACTTCATACTGTGTGGTTTGTCCGTTTTTCCAAATAAGTTTAGGGTAATAAAAGTTTTCTCACAATCCTCCTCTTTGTGGAGTTTTCTGAATGTCCCCAATTTCTTCCACAAGGATGCCAAGAATTAACTTGACTTCTCCGCAATGGCTGTATCTTTTTAGAGAACTCTTTTTATACCCTACTCGGCTCCAGACCACCTAGTGTTTCTGGAAGGCTTTCCATTTCTGAAAGTGACTGTCACCTGCTCTGCCTGCTAGCCACCAAGCCAGCACAGCCCCACGGCAGCACGTAGCTGGTTCTGCAGTGGGTGAGGCACGCACCCAGCCTGCCCAGCTGGCAGGAAAGCCGGGGATGTGGAAGGAGCCCCGTGTACGGTGGGACAGCCCATGAACTTGTAGAAGAGTAAGGAGCACTGGGGAGGTGAACACAGGGAACGCAGAAGAGCTGGGAACAATGAGTGAGTGGGTTCAATGACATGAGGAGGGGAACCTGCAGTGTTTTGAGAAAATGAAGATGTAGGGGAACTGGTGGATTTTAGTGGGTTTATTAGAGGGGATATTTTAACAAGCCATGGCTAGAGTGTTATATGGGGATGAAAGGAGATACACACAGTGAGTATAAACTACAAGCCATTAAAACTAATGAAGCCTTGGATTTTTTTCTCCTCTTTGTGAAGCAGTTGTCTTAATAAAAACTCTCTTCTTCTGTACCATTTTGTATTTCACTTCCTGCTGTCACCATCTTGTTTGCTTTCATTCTTGTTTTTCTAGTTTTGCTCGAATGCAGTTCTTTGATTGCTTATTCATTATTCATAAAAATGGTACTTGGCATTCTTCACCTTCAAAGCTCTTTGCAAGCCTGCTGTGTCTGAGCCAAGATCAATGGTTAAGACAGAACTATAAAAAATGCTCTGCTGATGTGGTTCTGATTAATTCACTTATTTTTTTTGTTGGATTTTTGGCTAATAGCATTGCCAGTCACAGATGGATTTATCTTGAAAATGCCTCTATTGGAATAGTATCATGTGTCTACATTATAAACATGTGAAATACACTGAATGTTTTCAGCTCCCTTTCAATTAAGTGTGAGGGTTGAATGCCACCTGTCTCCAGGGCTTAGCTATATGGAAGCATTATAGGTGGTCATCGGTGCAGTACTGAGTAGTCTGGATATAGAAAGGAGAAGGAAATGGTTGTGTCCTGAAAAGCAGGTGATCTAAGGATACACTCCATGTGGGTTGCTTTTATCAGGGCCCTGAGGGCACTACTAGTCTCTACTGGCTCTGACTGGGCTCTCCCCACCCTGTTCACAGACCGGGACCCCACTGCAGCCCCCCAGGGCTGTCAGCTCCTGCCCCAGTGATGCAGCAGCAAGGCTCCACACAGCCTTGCCTACCCCAGCCGTGGGCCCGATCCACCAGGCCCACCTGCAGTCCCGTATCCCATCCTGGCTTTGGCTGGAGTGCCCAGTTCCCGGGGCTGGGGCTGTGCCCTGGCTTGTGCTGCTCCCTGGTTTGTCCAGCCACCCGGGAGAGCCCCCAGCCCTCAGGGAGCAGCCATCCCTCGGGGCACCTTGACAAGTTGAGTTTTTTCTTCTCTTATTAACTTTTTGCTAGACAATTAACTTTAATTAGTATTCAAACTTAGCAAAGCTGTGTTTTTCACTGCAGACTTCTTACTTGCAAAGACTTTAGTAATGAAACCATTACGGAATCCATGACTGTGGTGATAACTTTCTTTTGTAAAGTGTTTGGTTTTCACCCTTCTTTAGTGCATGTTTCATCAATGGGGTTACAGTTCAGGAATATGTCAAAATACACATTTATTTTAGAAACAATAAACCCTAGAAAGCAGATATTTATCAAATAAAAGGATGCAATATTATTTTGGAAATACTAAGAAAGGTTGAAAAGAGGGAGTCTGATTTTGACTGCAGTTTTAAGCCACAGAAACACTGCATAAAATAAAAGTAACGCCACATTCATCATTTGATTATTAAGAGAAATATCTCATTTCAGTGGGTTACAGTTGTACAGGGCCTTGTTGTCAGCTTCCAGTGTCAGGGATTTCCCACCATGTTCTCAGTGTTGTCACTGAGATCTGTGTCAGATCAGGATGGAGTCTGGTAACTGTGATGCAGCTCAAGAAGACACAGTAACAACTTCTCAGTGTCCAAAAAGGTGTATCAGTTGCAGCTTAATGGAGCAAAGCTATGTGACCCACTGGGCTAAAAGCACGCGCTAGCCTTGTCCAAAACCTCTCAGGCATAGCATGGGTATCAATTGCCATCTGCTTTGAGCAGCGGTTGTTGGGGTGGTATAACATGATGGGGTTTTGCTGCTTGTCAGTCCAGAAAGGCAGCACAAAGAATGACAGAATAATTCAGATTGACTATCTTATAGGCCCTCAAAGGTGCCCAAGGAGCAAGGCAAACACTAGGGGTAATAACTTGGCTGGGCTTTAGGTTGTTTGGGCCTGTGACTGCAGACCTTCACTGCTAACTTCGGACTGTGTAGTAAATTGATGTTTGCTTTGATAGCTTGCTAGTATTTGAGTTGCAGCAACGCACTAGGAAATTATCCATGCTGAATCACTGCATTTGGTTCTATGAATTTTGTGGCTTACCACATCCCTGCAGTGCATCTGTCTGGGTAGCACAGTCCTCTTCCCATGCATAGTTTCCTATTGATCTCATTAGACTGACTGAGAAGTCCTTTAAGTCCCCTTTTCAAAGTACTGCTACGTACTGCCAGCACCTTCTGTCTTTCTGAGTCAAGTACCATTCATAACTCCTCTTCCAGAGGAGTGTCATATATATATAATATATAAAATAAATATTACATAGTAATATATTATGCTATCTAGGACCCTTTTCCAGAATTCTTTTGTTTGTATCTGATGCATACTGGAATTACCTTTAAAGACGAAGTCTGGAGCTCTAGTGACTCAGAGGTGCAGCTTTTTTACTTGCTGGTTGTGTCTGATACAGTTGGCCTGATAACAGCAGGTGCTGCAGCTACATCAGCAATGCATCTATTTAGGAAGTGATGAAAGCAATGCAGTGTTTGAAAAAATGAGATCACTGGCCTTCTAAACATTTATACCACAGCAACCTGTTTAGCAACAGGCACTGAGAGCATGTAGAGCCAGGGTCACATACATCATCAATATCCCCAGAAGGTATGTGTTTCTGCTGTCTTAACAGGCAATAAAACCAGGCAGAGCAGTTGGGACAGTTAATGGACTGTCCTTTCTGGAGTTTTTAGAAATCAAATAAGGTAGTTGTACACTTTCTCTCACTTTGCCTGAAACATTAAAATATATATATTTAATGCAGATAAAGGAACTGTGTCCTTGTGTGCATGTTAAACTGAAGTGAGGGAGGAACAGAACCAAATGGATTGGTAACAGTGATGATGAAGTTTGTAGATTGTTACTTCTGGGGTCCAGGAGGGACTGGGACTTAGTTGTCCTGGCTGACAACAGATAAAAGCATTCCAGAGTCTTGAGAGAGCAGAAAGAGGCTTTTGGAGTAGAAACTAGCTGACAGCATCTAAAAACATCTTGTTACCAGAGTACGTGATAATAATACATCTCTTATTTATTATAAATATTCAGCTTTATATTTGCCTGTGTAAACATGCATGCAGTTACTGAAGTAATGAGGTCTGTGCACAGATTTCTGAATGTGGGAGTTGGGTCCCTGTTAAAATGTTTCTGTAACACTATACAGCTTTGGGAGGGTTCTTCTGGTTGATGCTCCTTTTGTGGTGTACATAAATGGAGTGATACTGAGAAAATTATTGTTCCTGCACTCTGCAACGCGTAAGCCTTACAACAAAGAGTCCCTGCAGATTTTACTCCCTATAGAAAGAATAAAGAATGCTACTTCTGTAAAAGGAATATTGGAATATTTATCAGGTTGGTGTGTGAGTCAGGGAAGGGCTTTCTGTCCTAATTGCCTTCCAGTAATCTGACTTTCAAATGCTCTTCCTTTGGATTTTTATCTACATGTTTTCTACTCCCTTATGCTGACTGAAAGGTCCCTTGTTTCCAGGGTGAGCTAATACTGCTCCTAAATCAGTCAGTTGATATAGAAGAATAAGACAGGAGAGAAACAGAGTGGTAGCATGTTTCATTCTTTTGAGAATAAGAGAGGAGGGGATTACAGGGGGAGGAATTATGTGTCTGAAAGAAAAACTTGGGAAAATAAGATGCCTTGCTGAAAGGTAAAACTCTATTGATGGGATTACTCCCAGAAAGGCAAATGAGAATGCAGAAGACAAACACTGAGCTCAGTATCTGGAATGGAAGAATGGGAAAGGAGGATTTGGCAAGGGGTCAGGGAGATGTTGACTTGGCAGAGAGAAGGTATGTAGAAGTGGCTGTAACCTGGGTAGTGCCATTGAGTGAGCAGGGCAAAGGCAGACAGTCTGAACCAGAAAACTTGTCCTGAAGGATTTTGCTTGCAGAGGTATTAAATGATTGCACAAAACTTGCATGAAGGAAATCAAATAGCATGGGCTAGAAAGAGTTTTACATTAGAGCAATATAGGTAATAGGCAGGAAGAATTTGAAGTGACTGCAGCTAAACAGTTATGAATAATTTGATAATATGAGGCTGAATAGGACTGGCTAATACCTCTGACTGTTGCCCTGCCAGCAGCAGGGATTTATTCCTTAAAAGAGGGTGAGAGAGAAACAAGACTGTAACTCAGGGACATACAGTCAGGAAGCATGTGTAGAAAATTACAAAAACTTTAAATGACAAAGGAGGATTAACCATGGATCTTGCCTGAGTTGAATTCACTGGATAATTTATTAGACTAGCTCCTATTTCTAGCAGAGAGCAGGATGTTTTATGTAAGAGCAGGTAGCAGTTAAGTGAAAATTAGGCTCTTTAATAAGCAGTGAGACAGTGAGGAGCTCATTCCTTCTCTGAAGGCCTTGAGAAGTGACCTGGGTGAGTGGAGAGCGCTTGCTGAGTAGGGTTAATGTCCCTGCTATGGTGAAATTCTCCATTTCTACAACGTTCCTCCACTGCAGCAGAAAACCCTTACAATGGCACTTACTAGCTCGGTGATCATCAGGGAAGAGCTTATGTGAGGATGCAGGAGGGACAACAGGAAGGAATGGAAACAGAGCACTAGCAGGGAAACGTTGAGGATGGGAACGTAGGGTGCTGCGTTCAAGTCAAAAGAGGCTGTATGGAACTAGAGGCTGGATTGGGACCCATACCCAGGGATCATGTAGATTTTGTGGGATGCTGTGTGTGTGGAAGGAAATTAGACTATATCTCAATGATTTTTTTAACTTTTGTTTCTCTGCCTGCCCACTCTCCACTACCTCATGTCTAAGTGTCCAAATGGTATGCATTGCCTTCTCTGGTGTAAAAATATATACATAAACATATACTAACATAAACATATATACATAAACTGCCCTACAGGTGCAGCTGCACAGCAAACCCCGTTTTTACAGCGTCACTCCCTGTGGAACCCTGCATATAGCTTCTTTTCCCAAGCAGAATTAATCCTGTTGCATCTTGCAATTATACTTTTTTCTCAGGATATTGCTATTCTTCCCACTACCCCCCTGTGTCCTGCTGTATGTGGATCCCATCAGCTGCATTAGGCCCTTTTTTCCTGAAAACAAGGTATTCCATGTGCTTCTAAGACAACGTACTTTAGTTGGTTCCATTGCACTGTATCTTCTTGTCTATATTATCATGCTTATTTCTCTTAATGCCAGCATCCATTCAGACTTTCTAAACACAAAATTATTTAAGACTGTACCTAATGATGGTCCAGATCTTGACCTCACCATTGGACGCAGTTAATAGGGGGGAAAAGTCCATGTATGAAATTTTGTTGCAGTAAAAAGTGGGGTTTCCTTATTGCTTCCTTTATTTCTTTTAAGTATCTGGCTTGGAGCCAAGGATTTGGGATTAAGTGGCTCTATTGATCTGGTATGGAGTGACAGTGCTCATAATCCCTGAAATAATGAGTCACCTTTGCTGCCTTGCTGAGGGGGAGATGTTATCCTCTTTCAGATGGTTATTCAAAAGCACCGAGATTCTGTGAATAGGCAAACAGTGACAGTTTAAGGGAGATTATAAAGCTGAATGTGCTATATGGCTTCAGGAAGCTAATACTCCTAGTTATTAGAGGCTTGATGTTTCTGATATATTATTCTCTGCCACTGTTCATACTAGGGATACAGTCCAGAGAGACAATCTTTTTTGCAAGAAAACACATAGGAGCTCTGCTTCATTTTCATTGTTTTTTTCCTGTGTTGCCGTGTCTGTCTGACACATCTGTGTGCTTTTTATTTACAGGGCCACAAGATGAAACGGCAGATTGATGTTTGGGGGAGTTGGGGTGAGTGGGGCAAATGCAGTCGGAGCTGTGGTGGTGGAGTCAGCTTTCGGCAACGGCGCTGCTATTCCCAAAGGTGAGGGTGAACCTCTTTTTTATTTTCTTTAAACATTTTTTTCTGTTACTGAGCTCCCGCACTTACATTCCAATATGCATCTAGAACAAAAATGACCTAGTGTTTGATTCCAGTGGAGTAAGTCACCTGAGTTCACTTTGAGATGATCCTCAGCTTCAGTCTTGTCACTGCTGTTTTGAATAGTGCTCTCTTCAGCACGTCCTTGGTCCTTGCTTCAGCTCCTTTGGTTTCTGGGTGAGATCTGAGTCTGTGCAATCAGGTAATGAGTATGGCAGCAGCTGTTCAGTCAGGTTTAGTGTGGCCAGCCTGGGGAAGAGGGTGAACAGTCCAGTGCAGTAGGTTTCTCTGCCGAGAACTGGTGACTATGCCAATTTTTCTCAGGCTTGTGATTACCAGAAAGGTAAATTGCTCCAGAAGAAATGAAAGAGACGACTTGGCTCAAGTAGCATTAACACTGTGCTATCTCATTTGCAGTTGGGTTAAGTGCAGTAAGGATGATGAGTAGGACTTCATCAGTTGGGAATGGCAGTCCTTAGAGATATTGTTGTGGATAACAAAGAAAAAGGGGGGGGGGGGGGAAGCCAGACTTTCAATAATATCCTGAAAAAAAATGCCTCTTTATGTTTAGAGAAATGAGAGTGGGTTTTTAAATAGAAGAATCCAGAGTTATGCAGCACTGCTGCTTCCCACCCAGGAGAAAGAAAGGTCTCTTGAAGGTTGCCCATTATGGTATACACCAGCCAGAATCCCTGGAGGCCTGTCTCTTCATTTTAGAAATGCTGGATATTAGCCATTGGTTGGCATTTCAGATATTTCTTCCATAACTGTTACTCTCTGTAATTCTCAGCTGGAGTCATTTGACTGGAATGAGGGTGTTGCACACTTTCACCTGCATGTTTAGCTCTTCCTACTAATGAGCCTAGCGTGCACATGAGCAGCATGATAGACGATGTGTGTACCTGTAGAATTGGCTACTACCCTCCTGCTGCTCATAACGTGTTTCTGGTTCTGGTATGGACACCTCGACTGTTTGCTGGTGAACAAAGAACTAGAAGCTCTGCTGCTGTTATGTAGTTGAAACGTGACCCTGAAGCACTATATTGCAGTCATTCGTGGTGTGTGGCTCATTCATGCCAGAATGCAAACCATAGCAGAAAATGGCACTAGAAGATGCCAGCTTGCTTTAATGGAAAAGGAGTGCATTTTAGTTAATTTGCTGTTTCAGGGAACTGTGTGAGCATGCTATGTTTGATATGAAAGCAATTTGTAATGTCTGTCATTAAATGATGTTTTTGTGTGTGTGTATTCTTCAGACAGATTCATGTTGTTTATTCTGTCTTTCAGGACAGAAGGCCCTTCCAGCTGTGTTGGACCAACTCGAAGCTATCGGTCATGTAATGTTCAGGTACTGTGCTCTGTTTTTTGGTTTTGCTTGCCTGTTACTCCTTTTCTCCAGACAAACATCATTCTTGTTCAGAAATAATATGTCATTATTAGTTTCTCTTTCTCTGACATCACTGGTGGATGTGGTTCATCAACAGTACCCCTTCAAAAACATATTGAATTTATACCCCTCATTTTATATGGAAGCAATAACAAATAAAACCCAAATTTTTGTTGTATGTTTAATTTTTCTCTTTTTCATAGTGGCCCAATACAAACATTTTCTCCTCCAAACAGAGCTGCCCAGAAGGCTCCCGGGATTTTCGGGCAGAGCAGTGTGCAGAGTTTGATGGGACAGAATTCCAAGGAAAGAAATACAAGTGGCTTCCATATTATGGAGGTAAAGATAAACATGTAGAGTTGCACTTCATCCCTATCAACAGTATGTTTTGAAGTGGCTGTAATGTTTCTGACTGTAGTATCCTTGTAGGGTACTTCCTTAGCTGGAGTTGGGGGCAGAGAGTGGTGTGCAAAAAATCTTTTTGCCAGCCAGCAAAGAATTGCTCCCAGGAAGACACTGGATGCATGGGCCAAGAGACAGCTGTCATTGCAGCAATACATAGTTGTCTCTTGTAACAGCCATTCTTTCAGAAGCATTGCTCAAGAAAGCTGGAACTGGTTGCAGCTAGGTCCTAAAGTATTAGAGAAGCAGAAGCTCTGCTGTATTTTTCAATGTGGGCAAAAGAATATTAGCAGGGCACAGGAGAAACAAATGCATATAATTAATGAGTGCTTCAGAGGACATGAAATCTCTTTCAGTTATCCCATGCTTTCTTGAGGAATCAGCTCACAAGAGGCAGGTATAGGAAACAGAGGTCCTTGCTCTGAGCTTTGATATGTTATCATTCATAGTTTAACAAATTAAGAGGGAATTCAAGATGGATTTGAAGTTTTGTTTGTTGGCTGTTAAGATAACAGCTCCCTTCTGTTCTGTACCAGCACTTGTTCTCATTCTAGAAAGCCTCATGCTCCAAGGGAGCATAAGAAGAGTCATGCTAAGCAATAACCAAATATCCATCTGCCCAATGTGTCCCCTCCACCACTGGCCAGCCAAGGTGCCCAAGGAAATGGTTGTGTGCATTGAGGCTTTACCAGGATATCTTTTCAGCCACCAGCAGTTTGTGACCCAGAAATTTGTTCAGTATCTGCGACTTAATATTGGTCTACGCCTCTGTTTCTGCTCCTGTGATCTAACACAAGGCTTCTGATGTGTTACCAAGCTATTAGCCGTACTATATAATTGTTGTTTCTTCTCTCCTACCAGCACCTAATAAGTGTGAGTTAAACTGTATACCCAAGGGAGAAAACTTTTACTATAGGCACAAGGAAGCAGTGGTAGATGGGACTACCTGTGAACCGGGCAAGCGGGACATCTGTGTAGAGGGAGTTTGTCAGGTTAGTCATCTTGTTGCTTCCTTCACTTACCATTGGATCTGTCAGTCTTTTCTGTTGCTTCCTTTTGTTCTACTTTTGTTCCTTTCATAATAGCATCAAAAAAGGAGAATCATTCAGTTTCCAAGGTGCTGAGGAGCATGTGGACAGCATTCATCTATCAGTCTCTGAATGTGAAGCAGAAGATGCCGACTCTGTCCTTCCTCTGACAACTCCTTCCCTGCCCCATCCTGACTTCCCAGACTCCCCAGTCCAGCATCTGGCCATTTTTTCTTCTTTCCTCTGTCATTACAATTTATTCATATAAATGCTCCTGTGCTCTGACAGGCTGTTGGCTGTGATAACATGCTGGAATCTCCCAAGAAGGAGGACAAGTGCCTGCAGTGTGGAGGAGATGGCAGCACCTGCTATGGTGTGAAGGGTACTTTTGATGTGCCCAGCCTCCCCAAAGGTACAGGTGATCTAGGTAGTTTGGGCAGGTGAGGAGGAGAGAGTTAAACTTAACTGCTACCAGAGCTGGTGGGGACATCTGCTCACATGATTATTGTAGGCAGGCTTCCATGTTCACTCAAAATGTCTGTATGGCATGTAGCTTTTTATCTGCTTTAGCATCGTAAAGTATATTGATGGCCTTATCCTGGGAATCACTTTCTTAGTCTCTGTACAGACTGAAGGACTTGCTGTGCTGCTGATGTCTTTCCTTGCTCAGACTTCAGCAGGTACTATAGATGTACCACATGAACATAGCTATATACCACCTTCATAAGTCTGTCCCCTGTCCAGTATCTTGATAGCCCCATCAGGATCAGTGCATTGCTAGAAATGGGACTGCATCTTCTGCATTTGGCTAATTCTGAAAAATTTCAAGATAATAATTATGCTTGTGATCAAATCTTTTGGTGTTGAGCTCCAATATGATGCTTGCTGAAATTCCAAAGCTTAAAATCTGAAAAATTGACTTTGCCCTGACCCCTGTACTTACTTTTCTGAGGTGTAAATGGAACTTTTCACACACGGACTAATCTGTGGATAGTGTAGAGTGAAGCTATTCAGAATGCAAATAAAGTGACAGCTGAAATGCTTCAAGCCACCATGGTAAAGTTCATCCAGTTCAGGCAACAATGAAACCATGATCATCTTTGGCACAGAAGAGTGACTGTGTGCCACCCACAGGCAGATATAAATACCGCCCCCCCCTTTTTTTTTTTTCAGGTTACAATCAAATCTTTGTCATCCCTGTGGGAGCCACAAGCATCCGAATTAAGGAGGTTATGCCCAGCAGGAACTTCCTGGGTAAGACTGATGTCAGAACCCATGTTTCAGTCCATTTGGATTCCAGTCATTGTGTTAAAATTCGCAGGTATACTGGGCTTTGGGATGTTTACCTTAAGGGCTTGGTATGGTAGAGGGAAAAACTCTCTAAATACCAGGATCTGTCTTGGTTTCAGGTTTATCTCATTTTCTCTCATGTGGTGATCTTACTGTGGGTGGGGAATAAAAATACCCAAACCACATTCAGACTTCCTGCTTGGAATTTACAAGGAATCAAGTTGATATAGCAAAATTTGGCTATGGGTTCTGCAGTTTGCTTGGTGAATGTAAACCCTAACTACTCCTGTCATCCAAAAGTTTGTGATGGACTTCTTTTCCCCATAGATATGTTTTGGGTATTCCTCTGTACAAGCTCAAACTGGTCAGGCTGCAGGGGGCAAAAAGGAGGAAGAAATGTCCCCACCTAGTTTTCTGGGCAGGGTTGAGGAAATTCCAGTGGAAAAAGCAAATACTCTTCTGCTTTTTTACTCTTTCATCATGCAATGCTTTGGACAAATCACTCTAGGAATGTTTTCCATTGTAGAAAACTGGATGCAGCACCAAAGTCTTTGTTTTCTGAATAGAATGTCTGATGAACAGGATGGTGGCAGGTGGAGGTAGAGGCAGTGGGATGTAAATCCCACATCTTAACATCTTAACCTAGGCTCTGCCTCAGTGATTTACAGTAGGGAATGCAGAGACAGGGCTGGAATATGCTGGAGGCATTTGGCTGTGCAGCGAGAAAGTGCTCAGTCTGCAGCAAAGCTGGCAAGAACCACTGTCTGAATGTGGAGCAGCTTCTGGCAAGAGAACCTTACAGGGGGACAGCATTGTTGGAGGATGATGGTCACCTTTATGTGCCACACCTATGACAGTGCTGAGTGGGAACAGGAGCATCCTCATGAAGTTTTTACAGTCCTCTTTCAACACGTACATTTTTGCTGTGTTGGTAGACGCTGCCACATTAGATGATTGCCACACTTGAAGGGTTGGAGTACTGATGGAAAGGAGCTGGGGTTCAAATGGCAGAGCTGAGAGCTCTGCGGATTGCCAGTACCCTGGCAGTCTGGAGCAGGCTCTGCCTGGTGGTATCTGGAGCCAAGTGTTAGGTTACAGGTGTGTTAATTTACTGGCTTTTCTTCTCTGGCTTGTGGGTTTGTCCAGCTGTCAAGAATGTGCTGGGGGAGTATTACCTGAACGGGCACTGGACGATCGACTTCAGCCGAGCGCTGCAGGTAGCTAGCACGGTTGTGCACTATGACCGTGGCTCAGAGGGTGACCTGGCCCCAGAGGTCCTCCATGCCCAGGGTCCCACCACAGAACCCCTCATCATTGAGGTAAGCGGCTGTGCCTGCCCCCCACTGACACTCTTGCTCTCTTGCTTTGTGCAGCAGGAGTGTGTTGGCGGGGACCACATGGGAAAGTCTGGAGAAGTGACAGGGACCCCAGGAATCTTACAAGGCTGTAGGCCACCAAGCTAGACCACAGTGGTCTTCCAGCAGAAATAGCACTGTTTTCTGCTCTGGTGCTGGTGCCCAGAAAGGAGCAGGGCAAGGCTCGATGTTGGCTTCCTGCCCATCCCTGCGGCTTCTGACTTGAAGGGAGGTGAGAGTCAGTACCAGGTAGGGCTGGGGCAGGGACAGGCTCAAGGGCACTGCTTGTTACAGTGTGCCGTGAGCTACGAAATGGTACTTACCGTTACAGCAGCAGAGGGATAAATGCACCCTTCTCTGAAAAATAATGCTCTCTAGAGTATCATAGAAGTCAAGGAGAAAATGTAACATAGAGAGCAAGTGCTTCTTGAACGGGAGGGGCACAGATCAGCTCGAACTCAGACACAGTGGGGAAATGCTGTGAAGGGTAAAAGTGCTGCTGCTATTTCCGACTTTCTCCCATGCTTTCACAGCTCATCAGCCAGGAGCCAAACCCAGGGGTACAGTACGAGTACTACCTGCCCGTGCAAGGGCAGGCGGCAGGTTACAGCTGGAGCTATGGTTCCTGGAGTGAGTGCAGCTCCGAGTGCGGAGGAGGTAAGGGCACAGGACCTGGCGGCTGGCACCCGGGTTCCATCCACACCCCGGAGACAGTGTGACTGCGTGCTGCCCTCTGCAGCTGCCTCCCAGCGGTCTCCTGCTGGAAGACAGACAGCACAGGTATCTGCAGGGGGCAGCTAAGGTTTTGTCAAGGGAGGGTCACATAGAGAGAGGGTCACAACAAGGCTATACCCCATCTTATTTTCCATGCCTTAGTCCTCAGACACGTTACTAGGATCTGTTAAGAATCATCGTAGACAGCCTTTGGTTTGTCTTGCTTCAGTTCTTCATGTCCTTTTCAGGACTTTTCAACCACTTGAGAGATCCTTTCCAAACTGACCTGGCCTACATAACTAAATCATGTCATTCCCCTCTACTGTAGCCTGGAAGATTACTTCTTTCCAGGGGGACTGTCAGATCTTCTGGTTTTTTCTCATTCAGTTTACAAATTCTTCCATGAGCAAAGACAGGGATATTAAGCTAAAAAATATCCCAAAACTAAAAACCCTAATAAAATAAACTCTCCAGCTGACTAGTATATAGAGTTCCTGTCAGCCTCTTCTGGTCTTCTGTCCTAGTGGCCATTTGGTAGCTTTTGCCGTATCGTGGTTGTAGGTGCTGATACTGTCTTTGCCTGAGCACTCTTACCCTGTAGGATGCATCGAGAGTTGCAAGTTTTTCTCCCCTATCCAGTCTTCACAAGACTGACCTTCCAACAGGAGGCTCTGAGTTCTGCTGCTGTATACTGCACACATCATGCAGGGTTCCTTGATGAACAATATATGGAGATGCTGCTTCCCTTGTGAGTCTCAATGCGTAAAACAACAACAAAATGCCTCTCAGCTACACAGAACTATTCTGTCTCTCTTACTTTTCCAGTGGACTCGTATACTGTGGGGAGGCATCATTTGTACGTATAGTGACAGATCAAGAACTGCACTTGATTCTCTTCCGGGTTGGCTGGGACAGACATGGATTCTGTGCTAGTTAGAAACTTGTCTTGCCGACACCAGTGCATGGCAAGCCTAGCCCTGGGTAGCTTGTGTTGATCAGGATACTCTCTTGTTTCTTCTTTAGGTTTCCAGTCTCGCTTGGTGTTTTGTACCATAGACAATGAAATTTATCCAGATTATATGTGCAGGAGTAAACCACAACCAGACAATAACCGGACATGTGGCCATCAGACTTGTCCCCAGACCAAACGGTAAGATTTCCTTTCTTCTTCTGGACTCTTAATTCTTCCTGAGGTGCTTTTGGAACCAAGAAAAAGACAGAGACCCTCTCCTCCTACCCTCCAGCAGGGTTCTCTCCAAGGAAGTGTTTCACTTCTTAGAGGAAGCCCAGTACAGAGGGTGGTGATGGCAACACTGTGATGAGCATTTCTGTGTGCACAAGGAAAGGGCTCAGTACATCCTACTTTCATATTATAAACCAATTAAACTTGCTTTCCAGAGTAAGGTTGTGGAAGACAGTCTTCTAGTCCATGTAGGAGATAAGAAACAGATTCTGTATTTTTTGTTCTTTTCAACTGGAGCCTGCAAAAACAGAGTAGGAGGTCATTTCTGGATTCCCAGTGTCCTTGTTCTCAGAAGGAGATGAATCCTGGAATCTTTTCATTTTCCAGTGTTTTCAAACCCCTGTATCCAACCACTTCCACCTTGTCCCTTGCTGGCATAGCCTTACAGTTGGCTTCATGTAGCTCTTACTTGGGCATCCAGAGCTGTGACCAGAGCCTGAACTGTCTCCCTGTGTATCTAGTGGGTGCAGTGGAGGCCTGTGAGGGTGCTTCTGTGGGTGAGAGGGCATTTGGAAACCTGGGAGTGTTTCTGAATACATAGTAGCCTGTAGATACTTGTTTTAAGTTCTTTAAATCCTTTGTTCTGTGTATAAAGGACTTCTTACATCTATCTGCCCCGAGCCTGGAGTCACAGTGGAGCACGGAGCTCTCAGATGAAGAGGTAACAAGGAGAAGGAGTTACAGAAAGCACAGGAAGGCAGTTGCTCTCTTCTGCTCTCCATCTGGTTGCCCACTGAAGTCTGTGGGGACTTTCCTCTTTGGCCCTGGTGGTAGCAGTGGGTGGTGCTTTGCTTTTGATTCTTGCCAATGAAAATGGTGGTGGAGGGTGCTGGCTGGCAGCTTCGCTTAGCTGGTGTGTGTGCTCCTTGTAACTTGATTCTTATGGGACTGAAAAGAGGACAGTTTCTTCATAGTTTTTGGCTGCTTACCCTGGTAACTTGTTTTTTCTCTGGAATCAGGGTAAGAAGATGAAGGGATGTTCTGGAATATTTCTTTGATTTACCAAGATAAATAAAAGATCAGAAAGGAAAAGAGAGTATGATGGATTGAACGGTTGAAACGTTGGCCAGGATGCTAGCATGCCATAACAAAAGCCTCAGAATTTCTTAAAAGCTCTTCTTTCTTTGGCATGGGCCCTAGAGCAGGCAGAAAAGTGCCTGGAAACTGTGATGAGTACAGGGGTGTGACATATAGAATACTTACAATGTACACTGAGGTATGAGAAGTAAAAAAAAATCAAAAGCAAACCAGTTGTGCCCCAGCAAGCTGCTAATAGCTTAGGAGCTGAAATTCTTTGCCTTCTGATGAGAGTCCCAGTTAAATGGTTGGCCTTGTCTTACAAAAGAAATAAAACAAGCGTCAGAGAAGGCATCTTGACTCGCAATTGAAGAAGCTGTAGATGAGGCCATCCAGTTGATGCAGCCTTTCCAGAACTGTACATTTGCTTTAAAGGAGGCAGAATACAGTTGGGGTGGGCTGGGGTGGGGTGTGGTATTCCCACTGGAGCTACTGAAAAATCCTGATCAATGAATTTGTTTTGAGCCCTGCAACCACACTAAGTGGCTTCTACTTGCTGTAGTTTTTTCCTTTCTAAAGGGAACATCTTATTTTATAGCAAATGCCCTTGAGTTTTGGGCTGATATTTGCATCTTTGGCAGTAAAGAATGGTATCTTAAGGAGATGAGCATGGCTGAGTCTGCTGTGGGAGTTTCTGGTAGGGTCTGAATGTGAATTAGCTGGCTGAAACGCAGCCATGGGGTGTTGAGGGCAGATCAGGGAAGCAGCTGGAAGGCTAGGGAAAAAAACATGAACTGCCTTCACTCCCTGGCTGGGGCTTACCTGGCTGCAAGGGGAGGTAGTAGCTGACAAGCAGATCACCATGATGCTCCCCTTCTACCACCAGTGCTTTTTGACTGCACAGCATGCTGGAGTCAGGAATTAAATGTAATCTTTTAGTAGGGCCTGTAGTGATAGGACAAGGGGCAATGGCTTTAAACTAAAAGAGGGCAGATTTACATTAGATATTAGGAGAAATTCTTTACCATGAGGGTGGTGAGGCACTGGCACAGGCTGCCCAGAGAAGCTGTGGATGCCTCATCTCTGGCAATGTTCAAGGGCCAGGCTGGATGGGGCTTTGGGCAACGTGGTCTAGTGGAAGGTGTCCCTGCCCATGGCAAGGGAAGGGGGTGGAAGTAGATGACCTTTAAGGTCCCTTCTAACCCAAACCATTCTGTGTTTCTTTGTTGTCTCTGAAGCCAGGCCATATAAGCTGTGCTCCCAGCTACCTGGGCAGCTCTGAGACACAGAAGTGAACAGGGGCAGGGATTTTAGTATCCAAACAATGGGATTGTTTTGTGGACATTCCCCCTTCCATTAGCAAGGGTATATCATTTTGACGACAACTTCAGCAACAAAACACAGGACAAAATCTTATTTAAAGTTTTTGGGGCTTTTTTGTGTGTGCTGCTGTTAGAGAATTTGGCTAATGGGAGGAATAAACCAGCTTTCTGCTGGCTGTCAGCAAAAAGTTCACAAGCACACTGAGAGTCTGGCATGGTTTGCATGCAGAGTGAAGTCTTGGCTTGGTTTTACTGTTTCTGATAATGGCTGGAGCATAATGGGTGATAAGGCTGGTATGGGTTACTTTTAGCTGGTTGGGATTGTTTTCTTTGTTTTTTCTTCCTTTTCTTTGACGTTCCATTCCAGGGATGACATTTTTGCAGGGATCAGGAGACCAAAACCATGGAGAGAAATTTTTCCCCTCAGGGAGAGCTCTGCACTTCCAGAGGAACAAGGGTTTTGTAGTTGGGGATTTGCCTCTGGAGTGGGACTTGTGCTCTGCATTGCCAATGAAGCTGGGCCATGCTTGGTCAAATGGGAACTTGCCTCTGACTCTGTTCTGCGAAGGGACATTTCCCCTGTCTGATAATAACAGGGACACAGCACTGACCTCCCCTGTGTCTCTGGGTGGTTTAGCTGGGCTTACAAGTTTTTTTGCTTGGTTCTGTGACCTGCAGGTGGAAGACAGGGGAGTGGGGACCCTGCTCAGCTACCTGTGGTGGGGGCACCCAGACTCGCTCGGTTTACTGTGTGGCGTTTGATGGTCAGAGCTCCCGAGGGGTGGTGGATGATGCTGAGTGCATGGCCTTCGCGCAGCAGCCACGCAGCAGTCAGCCCTGCAACATGAGGCAGTGTGCGAGCTGGACCCCAGGGCCCTGGTCAGAGGTGAGTTTCTGCGGCGGAGTTACTGCCTCTTGGCAACTACTGAAGGAGGATCTGCCAAAGCTTGGGGGTGAAGAGCCAGGGTCCTTTTCTGGGACTGTAAAAGGTATGTGTCCCTGGATAGGTGGCATGCAGAGGTATAGGACTTGTCCCTGCAGTCCTCCAAACAAGTTGTCCAGCTAGCTAGCAGCTGTGTCCTATAAACACATTCCTGTTCCCCAGAACTGCGCATGCCCCTGCACCTCTGCACCTTTCATTGTATGTTCTCTCTTCTCTGGTCTGCCTGTCCTTTCCCCGCTCCCGTATTTTTATCAGATCCACCAGACCTGGCACTGGCTGAGTTTCTGAGTCAGGGCTGGTGAAGGTGGAGGGCAAAGCGCGAGAGCTGCTCATCAGCTGATGATGTGCAGTAATGCTCCCTCCTCTGTAAAACAGGATCTTATGGCTCTTGCCTGTGCTGTTTATTTCTGGGCATATTGCTGCCTCAGCATTACTCGCCCCAAACAGCAGTACTGTAATCAAAGCAGTCAGTAAGCAAGATACTCTTGAAACACTAGTGACCTGCTGTTTGGTGTGTGTCAGTGCAGGGCTTCTCCAAATACAGCTGTGTCATGCATTCTTGATTCCTATGTGCGTTTATACCTCCAGGAGAGGAATCTGTTCAAACTGTATGTGCTCAGTGCTGCCAGCTGGGTATTTAGAAGGCATCTTATGTTCCAAGGGCTTGGAAAGTAAAGGTAGCGTCTACTCAGCCCCTAAAGCACAAGTGAATTTTCCTCTTTTAAAAGAAATACATGCGTGCTTGCAACATTTGACTTACGATCTTGTGCTGATACTTTGAGTAGTGCAGCAGCATAAAACACAACTTTGAGGCATGATAATGTAGACTGCAAAGTCCTTTGTGGTTTTTTTGTTTTGTTTTTTAATGAGATATAAATACTGAGATGACTTCAGGGTTGTGGAGTAAGAGCATTTGGGGAAGACACCAAGCGTTGTGTTCTGACAAACTGATGAAGTGATTCATTCCAGGATTCTCAAAAGCAATTGTGTTTTGTGTAGTTTCAGAGATACAGAGTCACTCTAGTAAATGAGTGGCTGAAATTCAGTGGGGAAGCTAATCTAAAGTAATTCAGACTGTCCCAAGTTAACACTGTCTGTAAGAGACCTTGCTAATCCATGGAGAAGTAGGCTGGATTCCAGGAAACACCACTGTGAATTTAAGAGGGATTGAAAATGTCACAAACCAGTTACTAATATAGAAGTTGTGTGTCAGCTCCACGGTGTAAAAATCGAGCACAAGGTCTTCAGGCAGAAGACATGAGCAATACAAGAACATAGTCTTTTTATCTTCCCTTGAATTCTTTACCTTGAGCTGATTTTAATCAGGAGTAAACAACACGAGGTTCCAGGTATTTACTGCCATTTATTGTTCTCAATGTATTCTGCAGTATTGATATTTTTCCAAAATCATTCTCCATGTCTTCTTTGGTAGAGATCAAGAGAAATTATATGACTAGGACAAAATCATCCAGTGAACTCTAGATCTCCAAGACCTTATCCACCATACCTTATTGTCTCTTCTACGGTATAAACAACTATTCTGCTAACTTCCATCCCAGAAGATGATCTTAATGATGGTTGGTTGTTTTAGGCAATCTCAGAATGGTGCTCTGCCCTAATGCTAGGGAGCACAGCCTAGAAATGCAAGAGGAAACCAGGTGCTTCCTTGTAATTGTTGGGTCCCTTTCTGCAGTGCTCAGCCAGCTGTGGGGAAGGGGTCCAGACCCGGACAGTCACCTGCAGAACGCAGCAGGGCTCTCAGGCTCAGGACTTTGCTTGCCTAATGGAGCCAAAGCCATCAGCCACCCAGCCCTGCCTTAAGGAGAACTGCATCCAGGAAATCGGCTGGCATGTTGGAGACTGGGGCCTGGTGAGCATCGCACTTTTATGGTTTAGAAATAACTGATTATATTGCTGTGCTCCTCACAGACAAGCTTTATTTGAACTGCGCAGTTTGCATGCTGGCTGGGACTGGGAGCAGGTGCTGCTTCATTACCAGTCCCTTGGCTCACAGTTGCATTGTAACTGGCACTAGTAATGCTCCAGTTAATCTGCTGCCTGCTTTGTATGCAGCTGCTACAAAAATAAATCCTTCTGAGGGTGGGATTATAGTTTCAGTGGCAGTGGCAAAATGCAGCCAATAAGCTGGAACAATCCACTCTTGCTGCTTATTCCCAATTCTTTGCTCCATCGCTGTGAATAGCAGAACAGTGCTCTGGCTGAGTATGGCTTAGAGCTCTAGGTTTCAGGACTGGTCATTGCATTTGGTGATATGGTTTAAAGTACATTTTTGTAATTGTTCAGATAAACTGTGCTTCAGCTGGATTAGTCTTGTCTTTGTGGAGGGAGCCAGACTGTTTTCAACCTGGGAAAAGTGCCGGGGGGAGGAAGCTCATTGCTCCCTTTTCATTTGCACCTTCCAGTGAGAGGAACTCCAGTTAGCTGCTTACAAGAAAGCCACCAGTTTGCTTTCCCATTGTAAACTGTTGTTCTTGAATGCATAGTTCAAAACTGACCCTCTCACAGCTGGTGGACCCCCACAGTATTGAGATGACTTCAGGCCAGGCTGAAACAATTTGCTCCAGCTCCCTGCCATGCCACTGTGGTTAACAGCAGCTCATCTGGATGTTACAGGCTGAGCATGGCTCAGAGCCTAATGCTTCAGGGCTGGGTGCAACATTTGGTAAAATGGTTTAAAGTATGGTTTTCTGATTGTTCAGATGAATCCAGCTGAATATTGTTTGCTTTGTCTTCATGGAGAAAGCTGTGCTCAGCCTGCAGAGCTGTTTCACAGTTCTGGTCTGTGGGGTTTCTGCGTTCAGCCTCTGCTGCCTGCTCACTTGCCTTGTCTCTGTGCCCAAGTGTTCAAAGAGCTGCAATTCAGGCATCCGGACACGCCAAGTCATCTGTGCTGACGGTGACTCCAAATCCTACAGTCTTGAGATATGCAAAGCCATCCAGCCACAGAAACCAGCCACCCTGGGTAGCTGCAACATGCAGCCCTGCTACCTGCCACAGCGTGAGTGGTGTTGCTGCTTCTCCTAAGATGCTTTTGTTTAGGAGTAGAAATTCCCAGCTCTGTACCAGCTTACGTTCTCAGCTTTTTGCATGCTTATCTCCATCCTGTGTGTTTATGTTTTGTGCACGTAACCATGTCATCTTCAGGGTCCCAGTACCTGTGCTGTTTGAAATGTATGTAACAGGCTTGGGAAATACATTGATGTGTGTCCATCTTTAATTCAGTATTCCATGATGGCTTTGTCCCAGTGTGCACTGCAGACTGATCCCAGTACTCCCAGACAAGAAGGATGACAACCTGGGCAGGCTCAGTAGCTAAAAACTATAGCCAACCCTCATTCCTCTGTGGACCAGCTGTAGAGGAGGCACAATTGCTCAGAAGGTTTTGCTTGCTGTCTGTGTCTAGTCTTCTTGCCAGAGCTGAAATGCTGACTTTTGTCTGCTTGCCCATCACAGGTTGCTGTCCTGACAGTCCAATTGAATCCAATGGCTGCCTAGCAGCTGTTCCAGGAAAAGAAAAACGCTTTCATCAACTTTAGTCTCCTGTTGACTCCTGGATGCATTTATAGTTATTGGAACATAGGGCTGGATGAACTGCACTCATTTTGTATATGTCTCTTTCCAGAGGTCCCCAGTATGCAGGACACTATGGGATATGATGTCACCCGCCAATCCTTGCTGACACGTTACAACCCAAACAGCCCTGCCACAGGTTTGGAAGGATTTTGTTAGTTTGTGTTTTTGATGATGGTGGACTTGAAATAGGATGCGGCAGGGGAAGGTTTCTCCTTCTCTTCATTTCTCATTCTTTTCATGGGCTTCTAGAAATTCACGGAGCCAGGGACAAAGTGTAGGTTCTTTTACACCAATTACACAATGTGAGCAGTATTTGAATCTGTCCATGTAGAAGACTCTGTACCATGTATAGATCCCAGGTTCTGGCAGCATGACTTAAGTGTTGGCTGAGAGAAGTGCTGCCCAAAGCAGATCACAGGAAGAAGAAAGGATGATGTGAGTGGACCACAGTAGCGTGGCAGAAGGTTCTTATGGGAGAGCAAAAAGAATGGTCAGGGCAGTGAGCAAAGAACCACAGGACACCCAAATCCAGAAGGGCGGGCCAAAAGACACTCAGGTTTCACTCAGGTGAAACCGTGATGTAGAAAAGCCTGCCCTGTAGCCCTGGGGAAGTAAAAGAGAGCAGAAATGAGGAGACCTGACCAGATTTTGATGCTTACCTGCATGCTTTAAGGAGTTCTGTCCCCGGATTCTGGTGATGAAAGGATGTTCCCTGGGAGCTCCATGATCCATAGTACCTCTGGGAATCACCACACCCCATCCACCAAGGACCGTGGCATCAACTTGTTGCCTGTTCGCTGGGAATCACAGTCACGCTCATCAGGTTCTCATCAGCTGAGCTCGTCTCAGGACCCCACTGCAGGGACTGGCTCTCAGGACTGTCATCAGAGCCCACATGGCTGCTGTCCGGATGGGCACACTTTGGCTTCAGGCCCTATGGGAAGAGGTTGCCCCTTCAGCACCTGCCACCGAAACAGGTAGCTAGAAGTAGATAGTCCTGAGCAGGGAGGCATTGCCTTTCCTGGGGGCTTACTGAAATTTACAACCTGTTCCTGTTGAGCCAGGCAGGTCAGGTATTACTGCAGCCCTTTTGTCTGTAGGTATGGATGCTGTCCTGATGGAGTGTCGGCTGCCCAGGGTCCAAACAACACGGGATGCCCACAGTATTACCGTGACATTCAAGTGAGCAGAAATCAGCCCACTGCAGCCACTCCAACAGTAAGTACAAAACCTCTTTGCATTTAGGAGTCCATCAGATACGAAGATTCAGATTTGACTCCGGTGATTCTCATTGTGGGTTTCTGTTGTGCTTCATCTCTGCCAGCAATGCTGGAGAACCGATACTCCAGGCCTGGTGTCAAGCCCTTTGGCCCACTTGTGGGGAATCCACCTGTGATCCTCTGTAAGCAGAAGCAGGGGACAGAGTGGGTGGTTGGGAGATGTCTGAGAAGTGGAAGGCCATCCTGTGTAGAACTGATTAAATAATCCTGAGTGATCAGATTTCTCTTGGTCAGAAACTTGCCTTCCAATCTCTAGGAGAAAAATGGGAAAAATATGGTCTCTATTAATTGCCTTTGTTTCTCAACTCTGCAGATTAATTGAGGGCAAAATAGTCAGGGAGGTTAATTCCTCTCATAGCTTGAGGTGCTTGGTGGAGGCAGCATGCTGGGCAGCCCACCCCTTCACAGCATGCAAGCCTCTAGGAGGCAAGCAAACAACCAGAAGTTCCTCTAACCACTGCCCTTCTGCAGCCAACAGCTTGGACATGGTGCCTTGCATGTGCTACTGTCCTCGTGTACGCATAATAACTTTTGGCTTTCAATTCCTGTCTCTAAGGCAAGCCAAGCCTTGTCCCAGCAGCACCCCTCGGGCGAGTGCCGCAGTTCTGTGTACGGCTGCTGTTTTGACCATGTCACTTCAGCTTCAGGTCCTCAAGGGGAAGGATGTCTCAATAGGCCCAACTACCGTAAGTGGTGCTTCGGCTTCGTGATTTAGAAATGTAGGAAGGTTCCTACAGGATCCAGCAGTGTATGGAAGCTTCCTGTGTAGAGGCTGTGTTCTCTGTAAAATGCAGTAAATTATCTCTTTGGGAAGAAATTCTGCCGGGTGGCTGAGGCAGGGGAAGCTTGGAGGGAGTGCAGGAAAGCAGACAGATGGTTCGGTTCTGTGAGCTACCACAGAAATTCTTCTTGTCTCCTGATAGTTGGACAGAAGTGTGTTTGTGTGATCTCTGTCAGTCTGTAGAACTTCTGGGGGAGGTGTTTGCCCCTGAGAGGACACTTTGATGCAGCCTGGAGTGCTCCAAAGCAGTTACCTGGGTTTAGGAGAAGTAGGGCCCCTGAGGAATCGGGGCCATGCTCAGCCTTTGGACAGCCCATGGACAGGGGTGGAATGAGAACTACCGCTGAGAGTGGAGGTGTTGCTCAGGGCTGCAAGGATGCCTTCAGCCAGCAGAGTTCAAGACAGCGCCTGCTGTACTATGAGGGCACTAGAGCTGCTGGGCAGAAGCATCTCTGCTCTGTTAGCTTCCAGCTGTATCCTCTGCAGGCACATTGCTGCTGCAGTGCCTTGTCCTTCTGCCACCGCACAGATTGGTTGGTGGCCAGCCCTGTGAGGCTGCCCTGGGGCAAGGGGAAGCTCTCGGGGTCCTCTCTGCTCAACCGCAGCTTGGCAAAGGACCCCTCGTAACAGCCCTGCATCCAGTGTTTGTCAGCATGTGGCAAACTGCGGTACCTGTGACTCAGCACAGGGCTGGCTTTGTAGAAACACTAGGCTGTGCTTCTCTTTATATCAATGTGTGGAAGGGTGTTTTGTAACACGTGAAGCTTCGCAACTGGGTCTAATCCACTTGCTTTGTGGGCTGGAAATGTGCAAATGGCAGCCACATGCCCCTTGCAGGAGAGGAAGCCCCAGGGCCAAACTTGCAGCTGCACAATTCTCTGAGAAAGGCTGTAAAGCATCTGTCTAGTATCTATTCAGAAATGTCTCTGAGGTTGGCTCTCCCTCCACCAGTGGCAAAACTGGGGCAGAAAGAAACCTGTGAGCAGCTGCCCAGTTTGGAAGCAGAGCTGGGTACAAAACTCGGGTGTCCTACTTTCTCACCTGCCCTCAGCCCACAAGGCCATCAGATCACCTAGGTAGGTGGCTGAAAGCACCTGGAGCTTCATGCCTCATGACCCTCACATCTCCTTCTGTTCTGCTCTTTTTGGTAGCGTATCCTGTCATATGCCTGCTACCCAGTGCCCATGGCCCCTGCACGAACTGGACCACTCGCTGGTACTTCGTCACTGCTGTTGGCAAGTGCAACCGGTTTTGGTATGGTGGCTGTCACGGCAATAAAAACAGCTTTGTCTCAGAGGAGGAGTGCATTGGAGCGTGCCACAACTCTGTGAGCGTCAGTTCTCTGGAGCACCAGCCCTCTTCTGGCACAGGAACCCTGCAACGCCAGCGCACTGGCTCCCACTCTCATACAGGGGATGCTTGGGGTCAGCAGCAGCCACCCCCAAGAGAGTCTGCAAGTCACAGCCAAGAAGGAAGAGCTTACGGGGCTTCACACCCCACACAAGACAGACACAGACAGCACAGCTGGAGAAGTGAGATGCTGCCAGAGTCTTTGGCAAGAACTGGTGTGCAGGAGAGCCAGCACCGGGGCACCCAGCAAAGCAGACTGGACAGCCTGAGCCACCTGCACTTGCGGGAAACAGCAGTGCCAGGGCCCTCGAAGAGGCAGAGTAGCAGCGGCCAGCAGTTGCTGCCCCATGAAGGCACACCGTGGCACAAGGCTTTTGGAGCAGGTGTTTCCATGACGGAGGGATTTGGGCAGCAGGTGCCTGCAGACTTGTTTCCAGCACAGGCTCTGTACAGGTGATGATTCCCGATGCCCCCCCACCCTTTCTGCCATCTTACTGTGCAGCTTCCTCTGGAGTGAAAGTGTTGCCCCAGCTGGGATCAGCTAGCTGGGAATACCATGCAATGGATTTGCTAAACATGTTGGCCTTTTGGTAAATCAAGTTATTCAGGCCCTGGAGTTATCTGCTGCCTCTTTCCTTGCATTCTTGCTGCTCTCTGACAGCACTAGAGAAATATGGTGTGTGAAAAGACTGCAGGATCCTAGGGTCTTTGTCTGGGAAGTATTCTTATGCTTTAAATGGGAATCCATAGGTGTTTTTCTTGTTCTGACCAACAAATTTAGCTCGCTTTCTGACTTCAGAGCCTTTATCTGAGCACTGCGTGGAGCAGCAGTGGGTTGTTCTAGGGAAGACTTTCAAGATGCAGAGTTTGGGTCAGGATCCAGACAGTGCCACCCTGAAAATCAGGCATGCTTAGCACTAGACATAAATGTGTCTGCACTGGATCTGTGTCTGTCTGGTGAGTTAAAACTAGTTCCTTCAGAAGAGAGGGGTTGTAGGACTCACTCTCTTCCTGGAGATATTGTAGCATTCAGTCTGTCTGGTGCAGCCTTTGCCATATAGGAGAGGGCTCCCCACATGTTGCCTGGTGCATCTGCTCAGAGCTGAAAGGGCAGCTGGTCCTGCTTTGCCTCGTGTGTCTGTGTGTCTCTGTGTGTGTGTCTCTCACTGACTCATCCAGAGTCACATTACAGGACCCAGAGAAAAGGGGGGCAGCAGAGGTCCCAATGGAATCACTTTCTCTTTCAGAACCATCCTGGAGGAAGCCAAGCCTTCTCTTGTGACAGCAGTCGTGGGACAAAACCTCCAGCTGGTCTGCAAGACAGGCACATCCCCCTTCTCCAGAGTGGAGTGGGTGAAGGATGGCCAGCCAGTCGCCTCTGACAGGTGAGCTCAGCTCCCATCACCGTAGAGCAGATGGACTCCTTGCTGGGCAGAGTGTCAAATATGCTTGCCTGCTTTCTTTGTAATCTTACCGTTAACATTCTTACAAAAAAAACAAAACAAAACAAAAAAAACCCCCAAAACAAAACAAGCCAAAAACAACAAACCCCACCAAACAAACAAAAAAAAAAACCAACCAAAAGCCAAGCCCATGTACTGACCTAAGAGCATGAGCTGTCCGCCAGGTCTGTCTGTGCACAGCAGAAACTGGCTAGTGTTATGGGGCAGAACAGGTGCGGTCCCACAACGAGGTGCTGGTGGAAGCTGACATGTGGGTAGCGATACGGAAAAATGTTGTCTCTGTTGGATTTATCTTGGGGCAGCACTAAGTCAGTAGTCCAGGGTGAAGCTTATAGCCAAGTAACTCATGAGTTCCTCTGGCTGGAAGTTTCTGGCACTTCCATCTAAGATATAATTTTTTATAACTGCTTTTAAAGCCTGTTTTTCCTGGGAAGTCTGTTTCCAGCAACAGTTTGGAGCCAGACAGTCACTTTGTGTTATGAAAATCACAGTTAAGAAAAGCCCAGTTTTTCTGTTTGCAGATGACTGCTGTGGCTCAAGGTCCTGCTTGGGAGGGCAGTTTGCCTCCTCATGAGAGAGGGTTGCTACAAGCAGTTTCCTGTTTTCCCATCTTGGTTTCCTCTCTGTTCCTGATGTCCTTTCTGCTGCAGTTATTTTCCCTGCCTGTGACCCCTCTGTGGTAAACAGGGATTTGTGTTTTCTAAGCTGGGGAAGGCACTGCATGGTGATGGTTTATGTAACATCAGCACGAAGGGTTGCTCTGCCTCGGCCGGTTGCTGTCTGTGGCCAGGCAGAGGCAGTTAATCCTTGCTTCTGTTGCAGGCACACCTACCAGTCTGACAGCTCCTTAGTGATCAGCCACATCAAGCCCGAGGATGCTGGGACTTACACCTGCCTCATTTCTGACGGGAGGACAGAGCAACGACAGATTCAGTTACAGATCATAGGTGACTTGTCTTCCACTTAAAACCAAAGAGGTGGCACGGGGCTAGGACCCTCTGTGGCAGTGGTGTCCCAAGACTTAGTCACAATAGTTGGTCTCTTGCACTGTAGGGATGCCAAGAGGTTGTGTGGAGCAGCAGGGCTGCTTTTGATGTTACCTCCTGATAAAGCCTTAGCCCTAAAGCACTTCTTCCCCTGCAGTGCCACCCCATAACGGGAATTGTGGCTTGCCTGTAACCTCCCTCATTTCCAGCACAGTGAGCATGTCTTCCTCCCTGAGAGCCGTTAGCTGCCTCCTGATCCTGGAAAGAAGACTCCAGTAGAGGGTTTTCTGCAGTTTCCTGGGCTTTCCATCTCATGCTATAGTGCGACCAGCCTGCCATAGTTGCCTGTGCTGGTGCATTTATGGTTTGTGTTTTGCCCAAATTCCAACTGAGTAACAAAATATTCTCTTTTCTGAAAAAATGTGCCTTATTTAAGCAACAAACAAACAAAAAAAGAAAGACTAGTCTCAAAAGATGGGCCAGCAAGGCACCCTGTAGCCTTCAATCTCTGAAGTGTGCTTTGTCACAGACATGGCACATGGGGCAGAAGGCATTGCGGCCTGAGGGATGCTGCAACATGTTCACTGACAGAGGAGAGAAAGGAGTCTAAAATCACTTGCCTGCAGGTCTGTGACTCTCATTAGTAGACAGTGCAGGCTTACTGCACTAGTCAGCCAGAAAACAGATGGCTGAAGGGCTCCTTGGCTCCCGTTCAGCAAGCTCTCCCAAGCTCATAGAAACCCTATACAAGAGGTCACAGTAAGAAGTGTCCTTTTATTCACATATGGCATTTTATTTTGAATAGAGTATCAGAGAACTGTTCTGGCAGAGGGCGAGAGAGGTCGGGTCCTTCACAAGGAAAATCAGCAGCATCGGGAGCTATCCAGAGGCAGGAACGTTGTGCAGGCAGCTGGTTCCTCTGTGCAGCAACAATTCATGTACAGGTAAGTTCACATACAGCAACAGTGTGTTCACCATGCCCAGCTGATGAACCATATGGCATCTCTTCATGTAGAAAAGCTGAAGATTGGAAAGGTCCTGGGTCAGCTGGTCTGGGGCGTGGTTGGGAAGCAAGCAGTACTGAACTGCTGACAACGGTAACGGGAAAAGATCCCAGTCACAAGCTGTCTTCTGTCCTCCCCAAGGGTCTTTTGAAAGAAGCATATTCTGAGCAAAGACGCATAGAGAGACTGACAGCAAAGGAGCTAGGTTCAAACAAAAGTAGAAATAGCAGGGGCAGCATCCTTAGCTGTTCAAGTCCACGTAGGCAAAAAGAGAAACTTGTTCTGGAAAAAATCAGAGCAAATAGGAACTGCTTAACTAGCACAGAATAGACATGTATTTTAAAAAAGCTCTGGTTAATTTAGCCCCCACCTGCTTATTTTAAATATTTTGTTAACAAAACAGTTTGACTCAGAGCTAACTCCTCATGTACTGGGTGGCATGTTTTGCAGCTTCTTGCCTGGTTTTCTGGTGCTTCTATGCCCCACAGAAATAAAAGGTTAGAGAGTATTTTTGCCTTAAATGCAGCATGTTGGGGCTCCAGATTAAATTTGCTGAACTCCTCAGCGATCTCCTTAGCTGATTCTGCCTAAGAGCAGAAAGAAGTGATTCAGATTCATTGAATTAAGAGCATCGAGGCACTTTGGGTTTTTTTTTTTGAGATTGAGAATTCAGGTCAGAGAATGGGGGTGGGAGAGATGATTTATTTGACTCTGGGAACATGGTGGTTTAGTTCCTTTCTCAAATGGGGTTCAGCTGTAGTTATGAGAGCAAAGAGCACAGGTGGTGTGAGAGCCTGACTTCCACCTTTCTACTGCATGAAGTGGATGGCCAGTTCCTGAGCCTTGTGTGCAGCTGGGCAATTTTAAAGAGCACTTCACACTCCAGAAAAGTATCTGCTCGTTTTTGTGTGCCAGATTAGCACCTTGGGAGAAGCTTGCTTGGTGCCCTGTTCAGGACTTTGTACTATTTGCCATGTGCTCATGTTGTTAATGCTTCCTAAGCTGTTATCCAGAGGTATGCTATAAGAAATGCGGTTGCTTTGTCTAAAGGGTTAAGCTGGCTGGCAGGAGTGCAGCACCAAGCTGTGCTGAGCTGCAGCAGGATTTGATGGAGGCTGCTCTTTTTTTCCTGTTGTGAGTGAATGTTGGTAAGGGCAAGTATCAGAGCTCTGATGGGAGTACAGAGACTGCCCTTCCCCGTTGGAGGTGAAAAATAAGGATTGTGATTAAAAAAAGCCTTGTGCTGAAGGTCAAATGCTGAACAAGGAAGTTTCTGCATCTTTTGCTGTGCTTGTGGACTCTGCAGATTGAGAATGGATAAGAGTGAGCCCTCAGTAGTGGAGGCCGACGTCGGGGAGAGAGTCAGACTGCCCTGCACAGTGGAAGCATCGCCAGCTCTCACCATTGAGTGGCAGAAAGATGGGCAGCCCCTCTCTTCTCCCAGGTGAGCTCCCAGGTGGCTCCATCATACCCCAGGCAGGTTCAAGTGGAGGAGAGCCTCCTCCTTGCCTTGCCTCCCACGTCTCCTCCCTGAGAGAACGGAGCTGCTGGCCGGGCAGCTAGGGCCCAGGCTGCGCTGAGCCAGCTGCCTTCCTTGGTTAGGGCCAGACCGTACTGCCTGACTCCCTGTCCTCACTCACAGATCACAGTCTGAACACTGTGAACCCTCAAGTGAACAGCTGTGATTAAGGGTCTGCAAGTGAGCCAAAGCTGAAATGTGTTCATCTACAAGATCAGCAGCAAGAGAACACACAGCAACCAAAACCCAGCTGGTCTGTGAGCCAGGGCAGAGGCTCACAGCAGAGAGAGAGATCAGGGGGGCTGCAGTGAGCTCCCCCAGCTGTTGTGCTGCTGTCCTGCAGCTCCCCTCACCCTCTGCCCCCAGACACCTGCTCTAGGAGCAAGCTCTTCCAGTCTACAGTACTAGTGCTGGGACTTGAGGACCAGGGGTTGCATTACAGGTTGAACTGAGCTGCTGCTAAACCTTTGCTCAGTGCTGCTAGAAAGTTGTGCGTGAGGCTCAGTCAGCATCAGCTCTGGTGGCTGGAGCCCCATGCTGGCCCAGGCACAGGCTGAGGGCCCTTCTGGTTTTGTTCCCCAGGCACAGGCAGCAGTCGGATGGGGCCCTGGTGATCAGCCGGGTCAGCTCTGAAGACGCTGGCTTCTTTACCTGCGTTGCCTCAAATGGACGTGACCAGGACCAGCGCCAGGTCCTGTTCCAACCTCTAGGTACTGGGTGGGTGACGGTGGTGATGCACGACATGTCTGTACACAGAGTGTGTGCACACAGTGGGAAACGGGGCGAGCTGGGCAGGGTGGGTTTCTTGTCTGGCCGTGCTCTTGGCTTCGCACCTGATGTTTAACAGGCAGCCTGAGGGTAAGGGAAGAGCGAGCTGTGTTACCTGATGGTAATCCATGTGTGTCTAGTAGAGCAGGGTGCTCCAGGCAGCTGGGAAGAGGGACTAATAGCACAGTAAGAGTTGACTCTTCAGGGCCTTGTTTCTGGGACACTGTTGTGGAATGAGTGCAGGAGCAAGAGGAACCAAGGAGATGGTTATTCTGTGCATGTGATGTCCTTGTGTCCAGCTGAAGGAAAAAGTTTTTTGAGGCCCCTGCTACTTGCCCTTGCTTAGGCCAAAACCCTTAGGAAATCCATGTTCCCCACAGCAACAGCGCTGTAGCCCCAAACTTGCTGTTTCAAGGCCTAGGAGCTCGTAACTCCTCACAGCATATGTTGGACTTGTCCCATGAGGGAGCGCTCCTACTGCCAGGGGCCGTGTGGCATTGCCTTCCTGCTAGCCATGATTTCGTTTCTGGTCTAGGAGAGCTGAAGATCACTGGTCTTCTGCCAAGCATCACGGTACCTGAGGGAGGGACTGCTCAGCTTCGCTGTATGGTGTCTGGCAACAACGTGAATATAAGGTGGTCAAGGTGAGCAAAAATGAGACAGAACTTCCCTTTCCTTCTCTTCCCAAACCTCATCAGTTACCCTCCAAATAGTAATGCAGAATGCCTGCCAGGTAAGGGAGGCAGACCCATGGTTCTCAGCCCCCATTAGCATCACCCACCCTTTCCTAAACAACTTGGCTGTTTCCAAAAAATCCTGGGGCAAGATCCCTGTGGGGTGTGGGGGTCACAGTTCGTGTTCCAGCCAAATGAGGAGGAAAGCAGATGTTAAGCTAAGATTTTATGGAGTTCATAAGGGCTCCATGCTGGAAAGTCAGTGACATTACAATAGCAAAACCTAAAATGAGTAACTAGAGGAAGGCCTTTAGTTGGTCTTTATAATTTCTGTGCTTAAATTTAAGTCCATGCAATAACAGCAACTCTCCTCCCAGCTTCTTGCTGCAATAGTTCTCTCCCTCTACTGTCAAGTGGGAGCACAGGCGATTTTGAAGTGTTTTAATAAAGGTAAAGGAAAAGCTGTGTCCTCTTGATGCTTTACAGGGAAACTCTGAATTTGTGTAAGCTTTTGGTGGGGGTTTTTTCCCCCTGTTTGAAAATAAGTAGTTCTGTTTTGGAGCCTTCTTGCAAAGAATCCGGAGAGGTGGATTGCTAATTGTTTAAATCCCTCTGCTCCAAGGGGTAGGACTGAAGTGGGCCATCTCACAAAGAGAGCTTTTCTTCCACACATGAGTTTGGTATTGGAGTTAACAAAATGATGCAAGTTTCAGAGTCTAAATGAAACCCTTTTCAGTGAAACAGATTTCATTTCCTTGGTAACTAGGAGTTCATAATTCAGGCAGTTTTCCTGCTGAGCACAGAGTATTCCAGGAGGAACAGAACAGACACAATCTTGCTGGTATTTTAAACCTTTTTTTTTAAACAAACTTTTAAAGGAGAGGAAAAGAGGGCGCATTGCTCACTACCCCATATGTTCCTCAAGCAATATGTGCTGCTATCAATGTCAGCCAAACAAGCACTGCCAGACCACAACCTGGAGAGTGGGAAAGGCACCCTGGATTTTTGTCTTAGTTCCTCAAACCTCAAAAATGTGTAGTAGTGGAAAGGGCAATGTCTTTATACAGAGCACACAGCTAGCTGCCTCCCACGCAGATAGTGAGCTAACGGGCTTGTGTTACTACCCAATTGTAGAGCCAGCTCATGGCAAAAGAAGGTTTCTTCCTTCCTGCTGAATTTGTAAAAATTCACTCCTTTCACAGGGCATCAGTTCCCAAAGAACACAGAGAGCTCCTTTAGCCCTGTGGTGGGTTGACCTTGGCTGGATGCCAGGTGCCCACCAAGCTGCTCTACCACTCCCCTTCTCAGCAGAACAGGGAGGGGAGAAAATAAGAGAAAAGTAAAACCTTGTGAGTCAAGATAAAGGCAGTTTAATGAAGCAACAGCAAAATCTGTGTGCACCAAAGCAAAGGAAAACAAAAAGATGTTATTCTCCACTTCCCATCAGCTGGC
>JAVJGJ010000060.1:50315469-50334325 GCA_035590215.1 Microhierax caerulescens | reverse complement strand
TGCTCAGCAGCAGCCAAACACTGCTGTGTTATCAGCACCGTTCTGGTTACCAGTACAAGCACAGCACTGGGAGGGCTGCTGTGGGGCTCAGCCAGAGCCAGTACAACCCCCATGGGTGGGAATAGTGATAAAAATGTGTTTTGCAACAGGAATGGAGTCCCCATGCGGGCAGATGGCCACCACATTCACCTGTCCCAGGATGGAAGCCTGATGATAAGCAATGTTCAGGAGGCTGACGAGGGATCCTACACATGCAGCGCCTACAGCAGCAGCAACTCTGTCAGTGCCAGCACAGAGGTGAAAGTGCTGAGGAACAGGCCAAGCAGTGAGTACAGCCTGGCCTCCTGGCTTCTCCTGGCACAGTTCCAGTCTTTTGGCTGCTGTTACAGGTCTGCCCAGTGCATGTGCCCATCCACTGCCGACCTCGGGCTTTGGGGAGCAGCAGAAGGCTCTGGGTTGTGCTACCTGCAGAGCCCTGCTTTTCTGCCCTTGGGCAGAAAAGCAGGGCAGGGAAACACCGCCACCCCGCCAGGGGCAACTGGGAGCCTAATTAATTTCCTGAGGCCAAAATGTCATAGTTGGTTGACCAGATAGTTGGCTGCAAGGTTCGTATTTGGAGTCTGGACACCATCCAGTTGGCTTTACAGAGGGTGTAGATTGGTCTTTCCTCAGGCCATCAGCCCCAGAAATGGCATCCTCCTCCTGCATCTCACCAGAGGTGTCAGTTTCTCTCTCATCCTTGATGTTGGGCTAAATTTAAAACGTTTATCTTAGAACTGACAAGGTGGAGAAAGCAGGAACATGCTGTGTCTTTTGGGAGGGAAGGGAAAGCTGAGGATAGGCCCTGGTAGCGTATTTACAGCTGCTTCACGTTTTGCTTGGCTGCAGCTACTGTGAATTACGTCGCTGACCCGAGCAGGGAGTGCGTGGACCAGCCGCACCTCGCCAACTGTGAGCTGATCCTGCAGGCCCAGCTCTGCAGCAACGGGTACTACTCCAGCTTCTGCTGCGCCAGCTGCTCTCGCTACCAGCCGCAGGCCAGCCCTCCGTGGCACCGCGGGTGACAGGCACCTCCGTGGCCGCATGAAAACACAGGTGACCGATTATAAGCCTGCAAGTGTGGACTCTGTCTTTCTACTGCATGAAACTTCTGGGAGCTCTGCCCTGCTGGAAAGCTGAAGAGGGTGAATTGAACAGGGTGTAGTGGGTGTAACTGTTCAAAGGTGGGAGACCCACCACCCTCAGGTTTATTGCAAACTCCTTTTCCCCCCTCCCCCCACCCCCTATGCCTGGCTGTAGCTAATCCATCTCTGCACTTAAGCGTAGTTGCGGTCACTCATAGAACGAGATGATATTGGGAACTGAAGGATGCTGTGACATTAGAGAGGGCAGATAACCAGTGTGAAAGAGGGAGAGACCAGCGCTTCATACAGGCAAGAGAGAGAGAGAAGTACTGTTAAAAAAAATAATCTCTGAGGTGTTTGAAGATGGGCCTAAATGGTCTTAACTAAAGCACTAACGAGTAATCCTGGGGAGCACTTTCCATCACCGCCAGTGCTAGCTGGTTTAGACTCCAAATCCAGCAAATCAGTTCCAATGTACCTAAAAATAAGAATTACTAACCTAATGATTGCACTCTTTTCAGCACAGGTATGGCTTCAGGATTGAACACAGTGCTTTAAGATGTGAACAAACTGAAAAGTCTAGAAGCAGTCCAGTAAAGGAGTGAGAGGTGACAGTCATGCAGCTATTAGGGGGTGTGTCGTTCTGTAATCTGATAGATTCTGCTTGCTAGAAAAGACAAAAATACTTATTTTGCGATTAAGACCCTTTCATTTGATTAGGGAAAACTTCCTCTGCTGTAACTCATGAGGTATGAAGAGTGTAAGGTTTGAAGTTGACATCATTGGATAGTTAAGAACAAAAAGATGGTCCTGAAAACTTCTAATTGAGTTTGTAGGTAATTTTGCATTTGGCATCTCTGACCAGCGCGGTGTTTTGGTTTTTTCTGGGGGACACACGGGGTGTTTTAGTATATAGTATGACTTTGCCTTTTGAGAGAAGGGATTAATCACAGACTGTGAATTCCAGTCTTAGTGAAGCCCTCTCAGTTCACATGTGGCAGACAGAGGGTAGTCAAGGTCTGTGGACCTATTCAGGAGCAGAGTTAGAAGCCGATTGTGGTTGTATCAAGAATAAGCAGTCAGTCCTGTAATATTCCTTCCGACTATGTTAGGGGGTCTATTTTTAGAATATTTAAATAGCTGTTGTAGTCAGCTTTCATTTAAGCTGTGTGGTTGTAGAAGATGCGGCCATGGAGTGTTTTCTCAAGGCTCGTGAGGGCTGTAACAGCCACCTGTGTTCTGATGGGCAAGACTGTGACACTGAAGGTGCTTCTGTTCAGTGGGTGTTTATTCTGACCCCCTTTCAGCTGCGCAACCGTGGTAGTAAGGATGGTAGCGGAAGGCATGCGGTTCCCTGCTTTAAATACACGCCACCGTTGCACTAGCTGACTACAGGGCCTTTGTACGTTTCTTCTGTTTGTTAAGTTGAGCTTTTCCCTCTATAGAGTAACACACCTGCCTGACTGACTGTTTACTTCTTTGATTTGGGAATCAAGGTGTTTTCTTCCCTAAACAATGGATTGTGGGAAGGTCATATCTCCTTTACTGTTATCTCTAGGGCAGGGAAAGCATGTAGCTATCCTGGGCTATTTTTCAGCTGATCTTGCGGCGCTACTGTGAAAGATTCACACCCGACAGAGTAAGCTACCCCTGCTTTCTTTCCCGTTATAAATGTCTACAATATTTGCTTGCTTTTTGAAAGCTGAAAAAAAGCACTGCTACCAGCTCAAATACCATCGGGACTGTTGGTCACTACTATTCATACCATACTGAAAACAGGCAAGAATCTGTAAAGAAAAAAAACCTCCCGGTTTTCTAGACCACATTGCTGTGAGACTCACTGTGCCTGCCTGGAAATGGAAACTGCTGGCAGGCTCAAATGCTAGGGCCAAACAAAGGGAGCGTTTTTTCCCCTTCAGGTTACAAAGTCTGACTTTTGCTTCTGTCTAAGCTGACGGTGCACATAAGAATGTAGTAAGAACCAGTCACGCTACCAGGGTAGATACCAGCTCATTGGAAGAAGTGAAGGAAGGAGTGAGAATACAGGATCTTCTCTGAAGGAAGGAGTGAGAATACACAATCTTCTCATATGGCTCTTAGGATCTCTGCTTCTTTTAGTAGTAGCGGTAAGAAAAAAACAGTGAGTTTCCCTTTTTTTCTTGTGAATGTTATTGTCTTTATGTAAATATTCAGTGTTAGAAAATACAGTGATGCAAACCTAGAACCTGATGTTTTCAGTAAAGCCCTCCATTTTAGAGCTTTAAATAGTTATGGGTCACAAGGATATCTGCAAGTTCAGTATTGAAGTTCAAGGTAACCTAACATGGTGTGTAAAATGAGAGGTGTTAAGATACAATTATTAAGCTTCTAGGTTGGCAAGCAGGACTCATCTATGTTCACCTAGTAACACAGAAGATACTGAGAAGGGCTAATGCTGAAAACTGAATGGGGGTGGGAAATAAAGTTTTCACAGACAGTGTTTCTACCACCAACATTTATTTCTGTTAAAGCAGATTATAAATCATCAGTACAAATATATATAACTTACATTTGCTTGTAAGGCCAAAGTTTAAAAGTAAAGTTAAAATGAGATGGTTTTCACAAGTCACCAGAGGCAAAACCGGGACCAGCTGCAGCCTTAACCACAAGGTTTCACAAATCAGTGGAAAAAAAAAAATAGAAAATAAACGCAAAGTTAAAAACCTCTAGGATCTGTTGACAGACAAACATAAAATGGTTTCCCAAGTAGCCCCAGGATGCAGATATGATTACAGTAACTTGTCACAGTAGTGTTAGAACCAATAGATTAAGACAAAGAAACTGCAGCAATACATGAAAGGAAAAAAACCCTACTATATATAATATGTAGTTTGATTCTGATAAAAACCAGTAAATTTTCCCCATGGTTTTCAAACCATGACAATACTGTTTTCGGATTTTTTTTATTTAAAACTACAATATAATGACTTATTGGTTGTGATTGTTGTTGCAATATGCTACTTACAATGAACAGATACAAGAACAAGCTAAAGCCCCTTTTTCCACCCCCCCCAATATTACTTACAATAAGAATCAGAGATAAATCAATCTTATGTACATATTTCTTACATCCAACCCCTTTTTTTTAACCTTTGGCAAGATTACTTACAACTCATACAGGTTTTAATATCCAACTATTTAAAATATTCTAAATACATAAAAATAAAGATTTTGGCTTTACTTTATTCTTTACATATAATATTCACTTTGTTACTCAAAATGGAAGCTCAACTTTTTCCACAAACCTAGCTTTTGCTAAGCAGGTGACAATCCCCCACGCACACCCACCCCCCCCCCCCCCCCCCAATCTACCCTCAGGGGGAATTGTCCAGGACTTGCAGGGCAGCAGAAGGACACAAGTACAATATCTGCCTTCCCTTTCTGTGAGATGATCAATGCTGCTGCAGAACAGGCTTGGGGACTGGGTGCCCTTCTTTGCTCTGTTTGACTTCCAGCTTTCCAAGTGAGGAGGGAACGCAGACCAGGGTGGCTCCAGGATTCCTTTTAAGAACTGCACATTAAATTCTCTGTATGTTTATATCCTCCCCATAATTGCTCCCTCTTTCTAACCCATTTTTGTTTGAAGGGACCTTTGGGATTATCAAAGAAAACTGATCAGAAACAGTCCCCTCTGCTCCCTTTATCCCTCTATCCTAATGTACAATTTACCCACCCGCCACAGGACTGCTTAAAGTTCAATCTCAAAGGTCTTCTGTAAGTCGCTTGAGAAGGGGTTAGTTGGAGAGGGGTTAGTGCGCTGCTTTGCTTTGCTCTCTAGTGCTGCCCACTGTGCTTCGAACGGGTCTACCTGGGGAGCAGCTGCGGGAGGCTGCGAATGCTTGTCCTCTGCAGCCCACTTGCTGCCCTCAACTCCGTTGAAAGCTGCAGAGCCGTTGTGCTGCGCGGGTGGATTGAAGAAAGGGCTGCTCGTAGCGCTGTTGCTGTCATACTGAGGGAACGTCTGCTGTTTGACCAGACTGGGTGACTGATGCGGGTGGGCCGCTGGAGTGTGGCTTGCAGTACCAAAGACGTTGGCTACCATCTGGGAAGGTGTGATTCCAACCACCGGTACGCTCGGGGCTGCGTAGCTCATCCCGTTTGCCACAGCGTAGGGCTGAGCTGGAATGAATGCTGGCTGCATGGGTGGTACCACGCCCACCGGCACAGGCTGAGGTGTGATGAAGGTGCTGACTGGGAAGGCTGGTGCTGACTGGGAAGCTGCAGGAGGAGGCTGTAGTAGTGGCTGTGGGGCTGGGGCTGGCTGCTGTTGGGCTCTGACAGTCTTTGAGACCTCTTCCAGCCAGCGGTCTGCCTCCGAGGGAGTACGCCTGTGGTTTCCTTGGAAGAGACTTGGTGAGGCTGCACCTGAGGAGGTGCTGCTCCATTCGGTGCCTGTGAAGGAAAGCATGGGGAAGTCACTAGTATTTCCACTCCTCACCCTTTTATCAGTTAGAAAGGCTGGAGTATGTACACAAGAACAGGCAGGCCTCCTCCCTCCATGGTTAGAAGACTGCTACCAACACTGGAAGCGTCTTTATGCATCCACTGTACTATGGTGTTATAGGAAGACTCTGGTCAGGAAGGGGATAGAGAAGAGCTGCTTCATCACCAAGATGCAGGTTACTTTTTTCCCTTCGTAGCAGACATCTGAGACTTCAGGGCATGCAGGAGAGCTGCCACCTGCACTTGTAACTTGGTAGCAATGATCTAGCCCGTAACCACTAATTCCTCTAACTGGGGGTATCGGGTTTTGAATGTACAGCTTGGGACTGTTAGAACACAAAGGTATATAACTCAGGCTGTTAACCTCTCAAAATCTGTTTTACAATGTGCAACACCTAGCATTTTAGACTACTTCTATAAAACTGGCTCCGACTTTAACTCCTGTGTCTTCAGCAATTAAAAGAGAAAAAAAAAATCACCATCAGCAAAATTTCTCTTTTTTGAGTTGAGCTTACACCAGAAAATTATGTTGGTTTGGCTGTAGCCTTCTAGCTCGTGTGTCCACATGGGTGATGGCCATTTAAAGTACCATGCTATATTGCATATAACTATAGATAAGGACCAGAGGGACAGGCTAAACTTACTAAACAGAAGAAATGAACCCCTAAAGCCTTTAAGCAACCAACTTAATCCCTCCTTACATACACTAGTGGAAAGAGCACAAAAAAATTATTTTTGGTACACAAAGATTCTTTCCCCTTCATCCCCAAACACACATTATTTTATTACTTCCTTTTTAAGCACTGCATTTTCTAGAATGCTGCCGAAGTAAGAATCACTCCAGCTTACAGACCCAGAACCAGTGAGTTCATTGCTTCCCTCCATCCACTCGTGCAAAGGCTACTTACTACTTCCAGCTTTTGTTACTGTTCCTTCCACTTGCCATTGAGTGGCATTGACAATTGTCTCAAGGGCTCAATTATGCTTTTGATCCAAGTTCTCATAGCAATGCACCGTATCTACTTCCAATCTTACCAGTGACCACGGCTGCAGCTGCAGTATTAGCAGCAGAAGCATGAGCCCAAGGATTGGTTTCACGAACTGGCATAGCTGTGGACACTACAGCAGCTTGGGATGGTTTAGCAGCAAGCACACAGAAGGCAGAGGCAGTGCCATTAACTAAAATGGGAGCAGACAACATCAGTGCAATTAATTCATGCAAGGCATGCATATGACTGGAATATTAGTGGGCCACATCATACCTATCAACATACAACAGTTTTAGACACTTCCACATGACAGCAGTTTGTATAAAATAGCCAAATTGGACGGACAGTTGATAAAGCTAGTAAATTCCATTTCACTAAGCCAACGCTTGTTAACAGAATTGTGGGATGGTGGATTTTTATGTATTTGTTGAGACCTTGAGTTCTGATGACCAACTGAAGTTACATTTTTTGATTTTATAGAGAAGATATATGGCTCACCAGAAGGTACTGTATGATTAATTTTAGATTCACAAGAAGAACAGATTTTACATGCAAAGTAACAATAACTACATTTAACAAGAAGTTCTTTTTGCAGACAACTTGTATAAAACCCTATCAGTGAAATGAAGATTAGAGGCTGCTGAGTTCTACAATTGGCATCTCTCCACAACTTATCTAAGAGCTTGTGTGAAAAACAGTAATCATGTGGTAGCACAAAAACCTCTTCCCTTGTGGGGCTGAGTTCCTGTGACACACAGTTGGTAATGTTTTGCAGTTCAGGAGTCAGAATGTTAAAATAGCCATTATCTCAAAGCCAGTCCCTTTTATAGGTAACTATCGTGTGGCAGGTGTGTGAACTTTTTGTTAAAAACAAAAAACACAGAAACCCTAAACATACAAGATGAATAAAGCAGGATGCATCCCCCAAAATACTGACAACAGGACTTGCACAAGAAATTAAGACTATACGTTACTGGAAAGCAACATTATGCACATTCAAGCCTCATCCAGCACAACCACAGCACGCAAAGAAACCACAAACCTTGAAAGGCAGGAGACTGTGGTGCAACCACCGTCACTGGTTTTGTCATGGGGGCCGAAGAGAAAGGATCTTCTGATGGTGTGCTGAAAGCACTGGTGATCTGAGAGCACAGGGCACTAATGCTGTCCGTTTCCCCTTCTACCTCAGGGACTAAAATGTAAACAAAATTCATTAAATGTGAAGTTTAAAGGATACAGAAACAATTTATAAATTGCAATATAATTAGTTTCCTTATGTCCTAGATGTTCCTGCTACTGATTTGCACGACAACTTTTTTCAAAACTGGCACTGAAGACCTGACCTGAAATAGAACACCACATTTGTGTATTGTGACTAAGTCAAGAGGGTAAGGAGATCAGCACTCCAGATTTAACATCAGTTATCACTGTTTCTCTGTAAATGCAAGATGTTCCTTTCAGAAAATAAAACGGGTTTCTATAGCTTTAGTAGAGACCTAAATCTTACAGTATTAAAGTGCTAAACAAAGAATTTGGCAGGAAGATTTGGCACTCTGTGAAATGAAAATACTTATGATAGATTTAAGTGTTCTGACAACATACTTCCACAGTAACTAGATGAAGTTTAAACGTGCTGACAGCAATGCACAGGGGCAAGTTAAGTTTAGAGTTAGAATGTTGACTGCTCCAGTTCAGCGGTGGCTGAAACCCCTAGTTCCTGTGAACTATGAAAAGCAAAAGCTGAATGCTCAATTAAAATGGACACTCAGTTTTAAAACAAGTGTCAGCGTAATGTGGATAAAGTAACATCTGGAGCAAAACTGGTGACTTAACAGATGTTCTCATTATTACTAATTGTACTGGTCATCCAAAGTCCTTCACTGCACAGAACTGACGTGAGCAGGCATAATTAAGCACAACAGTATAAAAACCGTACGATGTCTGGACACAACATGCACCTTCAGGGGAGGCATGCCCCAAAATAAATTCTTTCAGGGATATTCCAAACCAGTACATGTGGTGTGACAGTAAGCAGCACTGGCAGCAGCATACATGGGAACATGCATCAGGAATGTTCTCATGAAAGACTCAGACTGTAGTGTGCTCAGTGGGTCTCACTCGCGAGCAGTGCGCTACTGCTGTAAAACTGATAAACTCAGCGCTGGTCTTAAAGCACAGGTCACCAAATAAGGACTGTAAGAGAAGTCGGATTAGGTATTTTTTTATTGGTTTTGCCTATGCCACAGTAATTTTTTCTTTAAAGCTTAGAACCCTAAAACTAGCTCTGTTGCCAAATGAGAGTACAGCTGGCCTGCAGGGTAACCTAGCTAAGGGGATTCTAGGACATTATGCAAGGTGCTGAGCACCCCAGGTTTTATACTGGGATGACTCTATAAAACCCAGCACCATCACATGAAAACTGTACCATGCATTACCGATAGAGCCAGCTGTACCACCTCAATGGGAAGCTGCTTCTAATGCAAGGTGAAAAGCCATTTAATTGCTCTCAAAAAGAAGAATGTGGACAGGCAGAAAGACAGACTGCAGAAAAGCATCATATGATCCCATGACAAGTGGTTAAGGCCTTGAAGGGATTTGTGTCTCAAGATGCCCTGGCACTGAGTGGAGGAACTGGTTCAGTGACTCAGAGGGAAGAGCCAGCACCTGCTAATTCAACAACACCCGTTCCTGGAGCACTTCAAGCTGTGCTCCAGTATTTCAGACAGTGATTAGAACTGTTTGTCTTCTGCATGTGAATACTGCATGAGAGTCTTGCCTATTCCCAAAGCAGAATTTTTCTGACATGGTGATGTTTGTTCATGAGAAATGACCCACATGAGCCAGGAAGAAGAATTCACTAGAAATTAAGGAGTTATTTGAAGGCACAAAGAAGAAAAGGAGGAAGAGACAATTTAAGGTAATGTTTCACTGGAACCATTTGGTTTTACCTGAGTTTTTCATGGGGAAATCAGTCTTCCTCTGCACTGTTGAAGGCAGCTCATTTATTCGCAAAGACAACTGGCGTTTAAAAGGAGACATCTTTTGGCTAAGCGCAGGGAAGCCCCTGAAAGACCCTTGCCTGGCAAGCTGTTCTATAGGGGCATGCCTCCGTGGAATAGCGTGGGGATTGCTCATTTCTTTATCCATAGAGGCCGCAACTTCAGCAGTAGGAGAGGTTGGTGAGCCAGAAGAGGGGGCAGTATTGTTTGGTGCGGTACCTGGTGCTACTGTTTTCACTTCTGTTTCAACTGCTGGAGGAAATAGGGTGAGGTTAGATGAGTAAAGCAAAGTAGTGTTTAACTGCCTGATCCTACTCCCATTTGTTTTGAAAAGAGAAAATTGCTGGAATTTGTGTAACTAGTAACTCTTCCAAATAAGTTTTGAATACCACAGCAGAAAAATCATTTCTGTATGCCTTCACTGTTTTCACCCTGTCACTTCACATACATCCAAGTCTCCAAAGCAAAGCTTGCTACTTCATAAAAACGATGCCTTTACATATGTATTCCTTCTAGCGGTTCCCGAGACCTCCGCTCTAGAAATACTTGCAACTCATTTATGATTAAAACTGAAAAGCTTATTGCACATTTGAGACCTTTACTTTGCCTCACACAGGACTATGGCCGAAGTATTACTACAAACTGTATTAAGTGACTTAGGGTGGCACTGCTCAGCAGCAGCAGGGAACAGAACCCAGCGCTAGGACCTTCTTTTAAAAGCCACCCTCCTCGCCCTGCAGAGTCTGCAGCAGTAGCCAAACACACTGCACAAGGTTCCGCAGGCCAAGGGCAGTGGCACTTCACAGGTTAGGCTGCATTCAGTGCTCGGGCTGCAGTTCCCCACCTCCTCCAGGAAACACATTACAGATAGAGGAAGTGTGCTGCAAGGCAGATCCAGCCTCCAAGCTGACAGGCCTTGCTAACACCAGGCATGTTTTCAGTGAGTTCCTGTGTCACTTCTTTAACTGAATTTAGCTGTAATGTTATCTCCTAACCACTAGTTAGTTGCACTGGAAGCTCCTCCAACTTAAAAGTCAGCTGCTTCATTTTGCAGGTTTTTGCGTAGCAGCACAATGCTTCTGTCCTGCCAGGCCTCATGGTAGAAATGGAGGATTAAGCCTAACTAGGTTAAATCATGACACTTCGGATTAGAGTAACAATGGGGGATTTTTCCATCTCTAGGAAAACTCTCCCTCACTCATGTCATAAGTGAATTGGCTCTGGGGGCAATAAATACAACTCATCAACACTGCAGGAGAAAGGAAAAATCTCACTATCCTGTGTGAACTCTTATTTTACCTGTATTGCTTTCCAAAAATTTCAGGGGAAAGTTACTTGTTTTGTTGACATGTCAACAGAATAACTAGAAGTACAGTGAAGAGAGGAGCCACACTAGAGATTTCTGAGGAGCTGGAATGGTAGGAGGAACTAATTATGTTGTCTTGCAAGCTTCAGTACCCATGAGTTGCAGCTGCTCATTCAAGTGAAACTTTTCTAATCAAGTCTTTCTTGGAAAGGATTTCACACACCTTCATTGAGTCAAGATTTTGACTCATGCCCTCAAGTAACAAAGGCCTTGTGTTTAAGCTTCATTTAGCACATTCTAAAATTAACGTATGGGAACAAGCAGATGGATGATGAAAATGAAGATTAAAGTTTTGCAATCGAGTGGCAGAATAAAACTTGCTGTGGAACTCTCTGAAACAAAGTTCAACCCCATTGTAAAAAGAGTTATGAACAATATTTATAATACCTCTTTTCATTAGCTATAGAACTCCACTACTTGTAATAAAACATGAGTAAGGTGTTCTACTTCCACCTGAACTTCAGAACACTTAAATTGGCATTTTAAATGGCTGAGAAGTAAAAACTAACTCCTCTAAATCAGTTACTAGTTTTGAACGTTTTCAAAAGCAACAGTTACGTGTTTTATGGGGAGGGGGTTCTTTTCATTTTTATAGAAAGTACACTGATTGATCTGTTCTTCCCTCATGCAATATAACTCTATACATAGACTTTATAACCTGCCTTAAAAATCAAAATCAAAATAAAAATACAGTATTTTCTAAGAAAAATGTGTATCATTTTCTGTCGACTTACCATAAGCTTTAGACTACAGAAAGGATTACTTCATGTCTGGCAAGCTTGTTATATTTTTATAACACTTTTCTAATAAGTCCTTTTGCCTTAAGCTCTCTGCCATAAAGCAGGCTGACAAAACAAAGCAGGAGCAGCTTTCCATATGAGGGCACTTGTGCTTCTAGAGATATGGGGAAAAGCACTAAGAGGGAACCTAGGAGCGTTCTTCATCTTGTGAAGTAACAAGCACCTGGGAATATGATTTGTACCTCGTAAGGTTCAAGACAGGGAATGCTGCGAGGCCGTTAAGCCTCAATCCTTACAAAGGCTCCAGTTCTCCTCAGTGCTGGTTTTGCTCACTACGGATGACTGTTTAAGTTGCACCCCGTACCTTTAGCATCCGGCATCTGTCTCATAGTTTCCTCTCTCTCTGCTTGTTCAGTAGCTGTAGTGACCCTGAACGACCCCTCTCTAGTGAATGTGGTTCTGCTGGCATCAAAGGTGGCAGTCACTCCACACTCCTTCTCTCGCTTCTGCTTTCGCTCCAGGCATGCTGCAAACGCACAGCCCACGGCATGACTCAACCTTTCCCCCTGTACAAGACAACATTGCATCATACAGTAACTGGAACAGAAACATAAACGTGCTTCAAGCATTGTGAAGTGATAACCTGCCTTTACAAGAGGAATCTAATTAAGGCATTAAAGAGAACTACTGTAATTGGCCACCTTTTGTATGGCTCTAAAATTAAAACTGGTATATAGAGTCCCAACTACTAATGCACATGCAGTGTTCAGGGCCACCCAGAAATGAAAGAGATTGTTGGATAATCTGTTTAGTTCAACTGCTACTGAGATTCTAGTGCGATAACGTGCCTGCACTGATCCCTTGCCTCTGGATACATTTGTGCACTAAGAAACTCTTCTGAAGACATCTTAAGCAGGTCTAAGTCCTGAAGGGCAGGTAAGTGCTATTCTCAGATGGAGAAAGTTTACAGGGGGCTCAGGGAGACACCGCCCAGTGTGCAAGCCTGAAAATGGAAAGTACAATGGTGACTTCTCTTCACGGCTCTGACCAATGCACAAGCTAGTATTAAGAGTGCCTTCTGAAAAGAGCTTCCATTATTAACCAGTGAGGTCAAAAGGATTCACTATCCAATAACTGCAATAAGGAAAGAAAATTCAAGTCAGAGGAAGTCCAGCAATCCAGCTGATATGGCAGCTACAGTTGAGCCAGAAGCACTATTACTACCAGTAGCTCAACTCATCTACTACAATCAGTAAGTGAATTGGCCTGTTATTCACAGAGGAAATTAAAAATGCTACAGCTCTAACATACATTTAACTGGGTATTTCTAACTTCATTGTTTCTTTTCAAGGAAAAATAATAAATTGTCAAGTATAATTGCTCCGAACATGCAACTATGTCGAATTCATGCAAGGCATTTGCATGAGGTTTCAAGCGTTTTGTATAATATAGGTGGGATTCAACAAAAAGCAGAAAGAGGAAAAGGCCAGATCAGGGACTTTAAAAGTCTACGCAGCTAGAGACCGACAAAGGTAACTTAATTTCAAACCTTGTACTGGAAAAATCTCTTAACACTTAGAAGCAAACAGGATGCTAATTTAATTCAGTTTAGCTCCATCCCTTAACACTCAGATAGTTTTCTATTCAAGATAACATTAACATACAAGAGGCTAGAGTCATAAACACTCTGTATTTACTCACTATGTTTTTATCCTGGAAAAACTGTCATTGCTGTTTCAGTTTTTGGCTGTGTACATTTTCAGATGAGAATATCTTCTGTCTATTTTTAGAAGAGTAGTTCCCTTCTGCTAGAGATATCTGAGGCTGACTGCGTTCCTTTTATACACATGCTGGGCACAGTTCTCTCCACAAGACGACACCACAGAGGGATGGCAAATAATTCAGATATAAAGAATTAGAACTAAAATAACTTTCAAGGTCTAAGTAATATTTTAGCTGAAGTCAAAACATATTGAAGTATTCTAGGTAGTTAATTTCTCTGAGCATAACTTCCAGCTAGAAGCTAGAAGAGTTGGGCCCAGCTAGAAGCTAGAAGAGTTGGGCACATGCCACGTTAAACTTACCGTGTCCTTTACAGCCATAAAGCAGTGGCATATCCAGCGTCTCGTCGTGCCATCTCGACAGATGTATGAGAATGCCCGGTCAAAGTTCCTGTCTGGTGCGCAGAAAGAAACCTTCTCTATTGTCTGATCAACTATAAGATCCTAGAGGGAAAAGATCCCCACAATAAAAGAAATAGGATGAAATATGGAGAAACGCTTGAACAAGTAATTTTCAGTGTTAACTGCAAGAAAGTAAGTTCTGCTAAAAAGAGGATAACCTGATGTGGCTCTAATTACCTGTCAATGAATTCACCATTCGGAATCTACTCCCAATATGAAACAAAAAGGACAGAAGACATTTTCCACCAGCCACCTTTGGTAGGAGTGTGCCAAGGCACTACTTAAGAATTTAGGGACACAAACAATTCCCAAGATCTGTTCTCCAGACCATGGAGCTCACATTTTTGTTTCATTTCATTTTTACAGCAGCTCCGTAGCCTTGCAATCAAAAAATCTTTACTGTGGTTAAAACACAACGCTGAAACTTATGGGAGAGATCTGGCAAATGCAAAAGGTCTAGCAGCTGCTACACAAAAAGCAAAGCTGAACTGCTGATTAGCTAAGCAGGGAGGCAGAAAAGCACCAGCAGCACTGGTAGTATCAAACACCTCTGATTTGTTCCCAGACATTGATGGGAGAAGTGTATCTAAAAAGGAGATGGTATATCTAAGAACTATGCCATGTTCATTAAAAATTATCTTTGCAATATTTTTTTCAAAATTGTTTCTTTGGTTTGTGGTTAGTACTTGGCACCTGTGCTAACAAATTCAACCACCAGGAGGCAACAGTATATGCTCTTTTCTAGTTCTGCACTTTTAATTACCTCCGGGCTCTTATTAATATTCAAATTTAAAAGATCAGATATATACAGTAATATTTCTAAAAATAATTCATGCATTACTATTTTTAAATGAGGCAATCAGTAGTCTGAATTCATCTACATTATTATGTTTGTATCAGAAACTGAATTCTTATGAGACTGTAACTTCAGTGCTGATGAACCATACCATAATAGCAGCCCTGGAGAAGTCTAGCCACAGAGCAGGTATTTGACAGGCATTCATACTGTAGGAGGAATATTAATTATCTCTAAATGCTTCTCAGCATTGGCTTGAAGAAATAATCTTTTAGGTTGATAAAGTAAGGGTTAAATGACATGAATGTAAAATGAATTAATTTCAGACTAATGAGAGTTAAAATTGTTCTGACAGCCATGCTATCTTTTAAAATACTAGTATGCTTACAGAGGCAAGCCTAAAGCTTTTGTTTCTAATTGCCTACATCTAGATAAAACCAAGAATATTACTTGCATACAGGTACCTTGCTGGTACATACAGTGCTATTTCACAATAATATTTTTTTTTTTAAAAAAAAGTAAAATAATCTAGAAGGATGCCACGAATACATTAGTATTCCACTTTGGACCAACAGCTTAGATATTAGAATTAGAAATGATTGAATTTGATACTCAGTTACTATTTAGCTTGAGTCTGAAGGCACAACCGCCCTATTTCATTTACTCTCTTCATTGCATTTTTGGAAGCTAGCTCTTGTTCACTCAGACCCATTCTAGGATTTGGATGCCCTGAAAATTATATTGATTACCATGAGTTTGCTCATGTATTACTATTGCAGCCTTCTGTAGTGGTGTAGAATGTCAAGGGACTCTCAAAGTTCAATGTCAACAGAACTTAACAGGAAAAAAATAGTTCTTGAGGTAAATGCAGCAAAAAATATGCCAGGCTTGTACTTGTATTGCCTACCACATTTTATGAAATATGTCTTGAGAGTAGTGTGGAAATAGCGGGGGGGGGGGAATTAGCAGGCATGTTTACAAAGCAAGAAATGGTTAAACTAATTATACACTTCAGTCTTTTCTGCAAATACCAACATTTGCATTAACATAAAGATTGGTGTCCATTTAAAGTTATAGCACATACTTTATTACAGAGAGATTTAAAATGTTTGTGAAATCTAACCTTTGTTTTCTCATCTACAACTCTGAGTCCATCCGCTGAAACCCACAGGACTGCTTTAACGGCTTTCTTCCCAGACTTTCAAAAAAGAAGATAAAAAGGAAAGAAAAAAAAAAGTTTTATGCCAAAAGCGTGAGACTGCCACCCTCTTCCCCTTTCCAAGAACCATAACATTAAGTGTAGATCAAGTCCACGGTCAGTAGGGTGCCCAAAGCCAGATACTCAATCCAAGTTGCAAAACATTCAGAGAACCAAGCCAAAGCCAGTATTCCAGAAACAGCACGTTGTGGGGATGGGGAGGGGGCACAGGACAGGTGAAGGCAAAAATAAGGTGTACATCCACTGACAGTAAAGAATTCAAGACTGACCAAGTGGGTGAAGAATTCCACTACAGAATCAGAAGACACTAATTCATAAGGAGTTACACCACAGGTAGCTTCTTTAGCACAAGTTTAAATATAGGAAAATTCTTACCTGATATTTCCACCAGCCCTACCCCTCTGCCCCCATAGTCGCATGGCAGAATCATGGCATCACCTTAAGCCAGTGTTAAAAGCACCCAAACCCCATCAGTTACTATGTTATAAGCTTAATGCTAAGATCAATCATCCAAACATGTTTCACTCATTTAATAAAAGCTAAATGTCACATCTTGGAAGAGAGGTAGAAAAATATGGTTTCTTAACCATTTGGTGTGTATCTTGAAAAAGCAATGGTGTGTGGCAGGCTGACGCAGCGGAGGAGCAGCCTGGCTTTTATCCAAGAACTGACTGCGGGAACTTTCAGCTGCTGCAAGCTGAGGGTAAGTCAAAGTAGGAAACACATCAAGGCTTCAGAAGCCATTTAAACTACAGATTCTTTCTAGACTGTTTACTTTTTAAGGGAAAATTACAGAAAACAGTATAAACACTTGCCATGATACTCTTCTGAATCTAATTCAATGAACAGAAAATATGTACAAGATGCCAACATAATTTTTACTGTTTTTTACAGAGAACTACTGCTACTAAAATAATCTTTTTTAAAAAAAAAAAAAAAAAAGTGTTACTTTAAATTCACAAACTCCAAACTTTAAGCCAGCTAATAAAATATTCTCCCCCTCTTTTGAAGCACTGGGTTTACATAGTTTGTGGCAGCTAATGGCACCCATCACAGACCACTGCAGGGAGCAAAAAGATCAACAACAACAGAAAAAGACGAGGGGGTATCAGCTAGTGGCTTCACGCAAGAACTGCACATTTTTAGTTTGTTTGTTGGTTGTTTTTTTTTAATAGTTCATTGCAATTGTATATAGTCTATATTCATACAGCAAGCAATGTAGCGAGGATGCATTTTGGCATGAGTTACTACATGTTCCAAGTCTGCAATATCAATTTTAACACTTTAAGGTTGAAATATCTTGGAGTGAAAAGTCTCCTGTTAAATCACATTGGTTTCATTCTCAGACAAAGCAGCAAGTGTGAAGAAAATGGGTCTGGCAGAACTTCTGTTTGTTTTTGGGGAGGAACTATCTGTCCCAATTTCAGAAGTGGCAATGACACCCCAAGCATTTTCAAAAAGCTTGGTGAGAACAAATAATGGCACTGACTTGTACGGAACAGTGATTAAAAGAGGAGAGAAAATAAGCACAGCATGAAAGCAAGCTATGGAGAAGTGCTTGCAGAAGCAAGATTCTAAATATCCATGCAGCCTTCTGGATACCCCGGAGAAGGTTTAAAGTAAAATTGTCAGGTTCTGGAATGCCTAATGGAAAGAGTATAATTCCACACAGGAAAACGTACTTAAATTTACCATCCTATGTGTTAAAAAAATATTGCAGCATTTAAAAGTCACTTTTTTCTAATATTAAAAATAATAAATACTGGTACTCACAAAATATACTCAGTATTTCAATGCTCAGCTAGCTTCCATAGCCTAAAAAGTCCCTATTAATCCCCAAACCAAATGGTTTATAGAGGTCTGTCTCCTTGAACTGTTTTAAAAAGCAGTAGCAGTTTCTTATAAGCCATTAATAGTCTTAAAATCTTTATTTCAAGCAAATACAAACAATTGAGAGACGACAACGCCTGCAGGTAACCGGTTTAGATTACTGTCATTAGAAGCAGATACGTGTCTCTCCCCAGCTAACAATGAAAACCTTGTTTCTGCACTAATAGTAAACTGTTCTTGAAGTTTGTATTAAAGTTAAGTTTAGCTGAGCTGGGTACTTCATAAAGCAGTACTGATCTTCAGCAGAGCCACTCTTCACCTGCTCTTACCAAAAGAGGATTTAGCTAAGACATGGAACTTCATGTTTCTCAGGACAGAATGAAGAAGCTAAAGGCTCCTTCTCCCACTGGAAACATAAGGTTCCTCACGCAAGATAACCAAACACGGGCTTGCTACACTAACAGAAAAACAAACCCCACTTTATCTCACAATTCCTTTTTCTAGATTTATGGTGGATGCAGTTCTTAGAAGGGGTAAGACTGTCTATATCCCAAACCCACAGCTACTACTGTTAGGCAACATACAACCTTTCCCACCTACCGAATCTCCAGCTAATCTGTGCATACAAGTGATGTATAAAAGAATATACTTCTCCAAATCAATTTATATTGGATATACAAATCAAAGTACTAGTCCATTATGGGTGGGATATTGCCAAGTAAATTGTGATTACAAGCTGGATATGAGCATTTGCACTCCTGGCACACACTGGACAAAGATCAGACCAGATGCAAGATACCGCATGGGAAGTGAACGCCGGCGCAGGATTGCGGCTTGTCTAATAAACACCGGAAGATACAGGTGACTCCAGACAAAAGTATTCAAAGCAAATGGCCAATATTCACTGGAATAGTGTGGTCTAAAATTCTGCTGCCAAGGGACTCATCTAGACATCCCTATCAGTAGCTTGTCTTCATATTCAAGAGCTTTTGGATGACAGCACTGCTGGAGGAGAGCCATGTGTGGCACCAGCTCCCAGGAGCCTGATTTGTCAGGGCTGAGTCAGCCCCGATAGAAACTTTGGTGCTCAGCATTTCTTAGGAGGTCACTAATCTGCTCCAATACAAG
>JAVJGJ010000060.1:50291007-50306938 GCA_035590215.1 Microhierax caerulescens | reverse complement strand
CGCCCCAAATGAAACTGAAAAGTAGAACAGTATTTTCCTGTTTATTCAGCATGAGCTTTAGCCACTTTTTTTTTTACTAGCATAGCATGAAAACCTTAAGCCAATATAGAGATGACTACGAATAAATTACTTCTGAATAATGACAAATGCATTAAGTATTGAAAACTGCACTATACTACATGGTAAGATGTCCAAGTACAGATATGTCAATGTTGTAAACAGAAAACATTTTTTCTTTTTTCCCCTCCTTTTAAAAAAAATTATAAACCAAAGTTTTTTGGTACTGTGGATAGTTTCATTTCACATTCTGTGGAAAAAAAGCAAGCTCCAGTTTTCCAGTTTCTCCCCACTTTTTCCAATCATAGTTCCTTTTGGTAAGGGAAGTGAATGTTCTCTCAGAAGCATTCACATCACATCCTTATTCAAAGTGCTTAACTCTTGAAGAAAACCATAGAAATCATTCAATAAAAGCTTTCTGAAGTTTTGTAATAAGTATAGGTCAAAGAAACTTACCCCAGTTTGTGTGTCTTACATTGTAAGAACTGTATGTAATTCAGCATGTGTATTCTAGACTAGCAAGAGGGTGAAGAAATAGTTTTAAAATACCAGAATCAATGCTTGTGTCACTTACTGCAGTGGCAAACCTGAGTTTAATAATCTATTGGGAAGTCCCACTCCATTAAAGAACATTCTGTCATGAGTTATTTGCAATCTCCCAGCTTTTGTTTCACTATTCAGGATACCATACTTAACTAGATAGACAAAAAAAATTCACTCTTTAGCATCATACTGAAGCACTCTATCACAATAACATAACAGAATCCACTGAACCGACAAACTCACTGTTTTAAAGATTTAACGGAAATTTGAAAGTTGAGATTTTTTTCATGCAAGGCAGGATGCTCCAAAAGATACTCTACTTCTCACCTACACATCATTAAGCTGCTGAAAGATTTAAAAGTTCTTAAGTGACAGAGGGTTTTAACATTAAATCTCACTATGTGGCACTCAGAGTAAACCTGGATGGAACAATTCTGCAAAAATTTCATTTAAACTAGCCCTCACAGCTGGAGAACAGCTTGTGAAATAAATTACATAGAAACTAGAAGGTAAATAAGAGATCTGACACTTTAGAGCTTTTTCAAAATGAGCTCTGTGACACTGAAGCCTCATAACTGAATGCTGGAGCTGCCAAAACAGCAACTGTACTCCCTCAGCTGAGCTTGCTGAACAGTTTGCACAAGATCTTAATTTCTCCAGAACACACACTAACTAGAAAATTTTCATCCTAAAAATACACAAATAGTAACAACTAAAGATGTATTGACCATGTGTCTGGAAGTACATATTTATATCAAACAGATTTGTATCTACAATATTGTAGATGGATCTTCAGTTCTGCCACAACTCCTCTGGAACTTCCAGAGATGCAGAAATTCTGTGGTTGTACACAGTTGTCATAGGAAAGTTTTGGGTTTAGTATCTTCAGAAAGTTTGTCAACTTCTCTTTTTTTTTTAAAAAAAAAAGGGGGGGGGGGTAGGGGGGTGGCAGGCAGGCCAGTATAGACAGGAACAATGCTGAGGTTTATAGAGGACAGAAAAAAAAAAAGATGTATGTATGGAGCAAGGCATCTCGTTTGCATAACCACTAAGTATCCTACAAGTAAGAGGACAAATTTTGCCTTTTCTGAGCTATCTGCACATCTCATTTACCCCAGTGTAGGCAAAATGTTTCCATCTGAAGATCCAAACCATTCAGTCCCTGCACTTGGCAACCTGCCTTTTGCTTGGAAAAGGGAGAAGCAAAGCAGGGTAAATATTGCCTCATGTCACACTCCAAAACAGACAACCATTTTCCCCTGTGTTGCCAAACCTCTATTCAAGTCCCATGCTCCAACTTTCAGCAATCAGTCATGCCACTGCTGCCAGAGACAGCAAGTTTAGCTGCAGATTTCAATACCGCTTCCACTTCAGTGAATGGGGACATTATTACACGTATCAAGTGCATCTACCCACACCAAAAGGGTACAATCCACAGACCTCATTGAGCATCAATCAATTCTGAATTATAAAAGAAATTACACTGTGACACAATACTTCTTTATGATATAAGGACAAAAGGTGCTTTGTTTGCACTTAGACTTTACATTTTAAGCCCTTCATCAAAAAATACTTGTTCATCCCATTGCACCATTTTTGCAGACGCCAGAAGCTCATCGCTATCAGTATCAGTGGCTTTATACATTTCACAGGCAGTTTCAAAATTCTTCCTGGTTTGTTTGTTTGTTTTTTTCCTGGGGTGGCATGGTGGTGTGTTAATTCCTTATACATACCAATACATTTTTAAGTTTCTTTCTTATAAAAATAACTTTCAACTGTACAATCAGAACACTGAGGTCCTCCTCTTCTTTTAGCCAAGTGTTCCTTAGGAATCAGGTCCCCTTCCAAGTCTTCAGCCTTATTTCTAAAAACTCTTTTCCTCCCACAAGACTGAGAGTAGATATACACAGCTCTTGTATCTAACCAGTGCTACAAGAATTTATCTGACTGCTAATGGGTAGTAATCAAAGACATTCCTTCAAGAAACTTGGCAAACAGCTCTGCTACAGAATGAGATCTTTTCTAGTACCCTTACATTTTAATCAGAAGTTTTAAATTGTAATTATATCACAACCTAACCTTAAATTTGAAACAGCTCAACTTATTACTGCGATAGCATTTTATGAATGACATTTCAAAATTTAAAAGAGAAGGAAAATATGCCTGCTAGTTAGATTAAGACATGGTCTGCTCCTTACAGCCTGAAATGGAAGATAAAACACCAGAATCTAAAACTTTACAAAAATAAATCATCGCCAAGCTCTGTTGTCCCACCACAGAAAAGAGACTACATCAAAACCACTTTAAAAAGCAAATATACACATCCCACATTTCTATACACAACCTTTCAGGATCTCTGAAAGGAAGTTCCCTTTCAAACTAAAGTAGAAGAAACATACCGCAAAGTGCCTGGGCTGCGACTTGTCCTATATAAGTAAAATCTCATGCAAATACATCACCGCATGTTACCACAACCACACTCAAGGACTGGAACACATAATTACCGGGTGCACAAAAATCAGTGTGAACTGCACAAACTATGGTGGCTGATGACTTCGCAGAACAGTAAGGAAGGGGTACTCCAGACATATTTGCAAGGAGCACTCTTGTCACAAAAATCACTGCAGCTAGTATTCCTGGAGAAAGCAAGTACTTTTCCACCATGAAAGTGCACATAGTAGGAATGCAGTATTAATATTGAATGTGTTCCTACTTAATTTCCATAGCAACCGATGAATGATAGTCATGGCATTAGCAATTCTCAGCCACAAGATGTTCAGTAAGAGATTTAATCATTATATTAGAAATTAACCACCAAAGCTTTTACAGAAATAGAAAATCCTTGTGGGCAGAGTCCACATACAAAGTAACATAAAAGCTCTAATCCAATACAGGAGCTGTTGGAGAGCACCTTAACAAAACGTTTTCAAATAGAGGTATTGCTCATATTAATATTTTCAGAAAAAAAAGCATAAGATGATGGTAGAGCAAGTAATAAAAAATTTATTTTTTCCCTTTTCACCTCAGGACTTTATGTTCTCTTTCACAGATGGTGGTGTTTGGTATCAATCTCCAATCAAATAGAAAGTGATCAACACGGGACAAGTTAAACTGGCACATAGCAAAATGCTCTTAGAACTTGAAAAGTGCTTGAGAAACTTTATTCTTCTTCCACATCTTAAACTTTTCCAACTTGCCATCTAAAAATCAACAACTTAAGTAACCATATCAAGTGGTTTTGGTGAAGCTGTCCGGCCTTCACCCAAATATACACTATTGAAAGCTCTAAGAAAACATCGAGGGCTGATTTATCAGGTCAGAAACACAGATCTATCACCCACGTTCTAGTACAAGAAACACTGCCCTGATCTGCCTGCTTTGTTGTAATTTCTTCTGCAAATACCTGGCTGAGTCAGTTTTCAAAATTTCAACATTCAGGAATAATAGCTGGCAAAAAGAAAGATCTTTGACCAGAACTCCTTCGACCTGAACAACTCACTCAAGCCACTTTTGTTTGTTCGAGCCTGGTGATATGCTGTTACAGCCTCTCTTCCAGACAGACACAGCTACACAAATCATTGAAGTTCCCTCTGTATCAGCAGATGTTCACATGCACTGTTTTATTTGCAATAACAGATTAGGTTCTTCAGATTACATTTGAAACCAGACGGACACAGGAGATAAGTTTAATGTAAGCTTTGGCCAAGGTGTCCCATGCTAGGGAACTAGCTGCCACGGAGAGAAGCACACCACCATTTCCTTGGTATTTTTCCTAGAAGCACTGACATTCCTATTTTTAATTCTGCGTAAATACTGTTCTCTCTACAACGGGGTATTATTTGTAACAGTAAGACTGACTACTTGGCATCTGGATGTGTAGATACGCTTCTGGAATTGGCATTGCTTAAGAATTAAAGCCTGAGCTCCACAGTTTCACAGTGAAATGCTGTCTTGCAACTAGACACAAGCTTATATCCAGAAAGCCTGGATACATCTTAAAGCTGAGCTACTTTGCTACTGCCTTCTGTAAGATTTACATTCCAATGCTCGATGCTTTATTTTCCTCTTCTCACACCCATGCTCGTGATTTTTTAATTTATCTGGTTGAAACAGATGTTTGCTTAGACAGAGCTGTAGAAGCCAGACAAAAGAAACTCCACCATCAAGCACCAACAAACTAAGCTTAATTCTGCTTAGTCAAAGCTACATGTTAGTTACAATACTACACATGACCTTAGAATCTAACTTCTTCCACTTCCCTAAGTTACCAGAAATTACTGTGTCTCATCAGCCTGTAAAACCCCTCAACACAGGAGCTGTAACAGACGCTGACTGCTAAATGTCTCTGAACAGTGTGGGTCAAAAGAATGTAAAGACAAAGTAGTAAGCTATACCAGTAGTTCTGCATCTCTTCACATCACACCCACCTAAAAGCCACACCGTGCATTTCACTTACTGGTTCTCATATCGTATTTATCAGTGTGAACAGAAACAACACTGTGAAGGAATAACAAACATTTCCAGTTAGGACTACTGAAGATTAAGTAGCAAAGCTCAACACAGGATACGCAAATGCTACATTCTTCATATTCCCACAAATCCCTAAAACAAGACAGAGAAGGAGCTGGGGAGGTTATGTAGGAAGCACTTGCCTCAAGGCAGGATCTACTTCCACATCTAGACAGATAAATCAGACTTGCAGTATTATGACATTTCTGTAACTTGAGATCAATAGGGTAGATCTTCTACTCTATGGCTTAACATGTCTTGCTACTAGAAAGGGAGGTTGTTTTGCTGAGTTGTTGTTAATGCATATCCTAAATTTCCCTTGATGAGGCTTAAAGCCACCATTGCTCCTAGCCCCTATACAGCTTCACACGTGTACTGTGAGACTCAATTTTCAATTATTTGCTCTGATGTGCAATTCCTACTTTTCCAGGAATTCAGCACTAGTAAATACAATTATATTTTTCTTATATAAAAAAAGGGAAAAAAAAAGGAAAATAGATGTTGATAGCACAAAGTTTTAAACTGCACAGGTGCACATTGTACCTTTTCTTCAAGTCTTGCAAGAAATTTAGTTTCCACTTATGACACTGGAAATCACTTGATTTAAAAAAAACAAACCACCCAGAATTAAAAAGTATAACCCAAAGAAAACTTTTTGATTTTCAACACCTAAATTACATTTATAAATAAATATTCCTGCAAGGACATCCAAACCATTTTTATGGCTCCAAACCTTAATAGCTGTATCTTGAAAACAATTTGAAGTTTACTAAGCAGTTTAAAAATTTGACCCTGGCCAAAGACAGGATGGTTTTAGAACTGAGTAAGAAGCTTCATTTAAAACTTGTTTGCAAGGCTATTTGAACAAAACCAGGGGTTGGGCACAAGCGTGAAAAGTTTAAACACTAAGGATTGCATTATTCCTTTTAATCATGACAAAAATGCACAGGAATATATAGGAGGCAAGTGTCACACCTGTTACAGCCACCATTCTTTTATATTTAGCTGTTTTCAAGCTTTTATCCTGTGATCTTAAATACTGCAGGATTTTTAAAATGTACCTTTGCTTGCTGCTGGGTTAGCAGTCAACAGAAATGGTTATTGTTCATTGCTGACATCAGTTCATGCCTTAAAAAGGTAGGGATTTCTACTGTTTAATGTGTAAAACGGTGCAACATTTCAGAAATCAGCAGATGTCACATTACCTTAAAAATACTTAACATAGTTTCCAAAGATTATTCCACCACCTCAAGCTTTGACAGTCAAAAATATCACATGCCTAACAAAGGCACTTCAGCACCAACATGCTAGTAAACTCTTTCACAGCTACTATTATTTCAAACTAGCAAAATAAAAGCCACAGGTATCTGTGCAGAGTACCAGTCTTTCTGATCTGGAGGAATAGAATGGCATGCAAGCTGTATTTATGAACTGATTAAAAATAAGTAGTTATTTTTAATGTAAGAATTATAAATCTAATATTAAACAATAAAGTTCAATACTTAAATTCCAAAACTAAAGAGGACAACTCTGCAGCTACAAGTGGTATGAGAGGACACAGCAAAGTGACAGAAATGGCCTGTTTCCTACTGACTGTGGTCAGCGTAATGACACAAGATGTTGCCAGGTCACAGGGACCCCCAGGGATGAGAACTGACACTCGCTCCCAGCGAGGATACTCAACAGGGCTCAGGGCAAGTTGCTGCCTTTCCTTCTCTATCTGCTTGAACACAGAACAATACAGTGTCCTCCAAACATCTCCCACCAAAGCAAGGGCTAGATAGGAAACAGTTGGAAAGTTAATCCTTTTATGTGTGAATGTACAACTGTATCCAGGCAACTTTTATTTGTCAACACTAACACAGAAATCAAGATTCAGTGGACAGTCTAACTTACATGATACCAGACCCTCAGCAGCAAATCCTGGACTTCAAAATTCAAAAATACAAATGTGGTTAATCAATCTTCCACATGGACTTTTTTTCACTGATATCTTTAGTCTTCCAGCTGGAATAAACAGAATTAAAAATGCAAGTAAACTTGCAGGCTACAGGCAACAGTAGCCTTAGATGCATTAAGGTCAAAAGAGACTGACCACCAAAATCATGAAAGTGACAAAACCCAAGATACATGCAACTTCTGTGTCTTCTAGAATGATCGGTCTGTTTAACTCATCCAGTTGGTTAGAAACACCAAGAATTTGCAAATGTTTGGTTTCTTTAAGTAGAGGGAAATGACCAAATTCTTCTGATATAAATTTCACAGGCCAGTTACTCTGAAGTGCATTTGTATGAATAAAAACTACTTACCCAGAGGGAGATTTGAAAAAGGCAGCATTTCAGACAAAACAAGCCCTAGTGTCAAATATTTTACTCATTAAAACATAAAACAGCTGTATGTTCTCTGTAAGGTAGCATCTGAAGCAAAAAAGCTAGTTTGAAAATGTATATGCCAATGAACTTCATTTTTTGCAATTATGAAGTATAAAGATTATGCAAAAATAAATTATAGCACTGATAAGCGTGGCCATAATGTCTGTTAGAATAATCTATTTCTGAATAGTTTAAATACAATGTCTCTAAGTTCCTTATACATTACATACATCTGGCACAGTTTTTCTCTCAGAGGGAAGAATCACTACTGAAACATGGTAGTTACTTTTTAGTTTCTTAGGACAGTGGAAGAGAACTCACTCCTGAAAATATACTTCTGCACAGATTTTCCAGCAGCTATAACAGTGCCACTTTTAATAACAGGGCAACTCTGAGAACATCTATAAAAGCTGCAACGTATCATGCCTTCACACCACAAAAGTTAAGAGAGCAATACAACTACACTCACAATGGAATAGCAAAAGTCTGCAAGTCACACTTGTCCAAACACAAGTTTAACATCCTTTTCATACTTTTGCTGACAGACAGGCACCTGTCTCTCTGCTGATGCAGTGGAGTTCAAAAAAACCATTCAGTTGTACACTCTAGCACCCTGGCTCTTCTTTCAATATTACTTTAACAGATTCAGAACAGTGTATGCACAAGAGCACTGCAAGAAAGTCAGTAGCCATTCCAAGGCCCTATTCAGAATGTGTCATATTACCACCTCAAGCATGGTTAGATTTCCAGCACAGTGAAGCTATCTGTAAATACATCCTACACACACTAAAATGAACGGCAGAAAATATGATCAGTAGCTGCTTACATACAACACAGACACTACAAATAGTGGAAAAACACAAGACTGTTAAACAAAAAAAACAAACAAAAAAAAAGTGTTACTGCCTGAAAGTAACAGTACATGCCCAGGATTATCACCACCTCCAAATTTGTGAGCACAGCACTGGAGAGAACCAACTGTGCATCAAATCCACTCCCCTGAAGGAATCTTGCCAATACCTTCCACAGAGCATCTTCTCTACCAAAAATCAAGACAATCCATTGATGCATTGGATTTGCTCAAAATCCAACAGCACACTTACAGACTTTAATTAACAATATGGATCAACTGTGGATGTAGCACAAGAAGAGCTTCAAGAACTGTGCCAACATAGATATTCTCTCAATAACATTGTATCTGTTTACAGCACAGCATCCTCAAAGCATAGTGAATGACCAGCTAGTGGAGTCCCTGTCCAACACTAACAGAATGAAGCCTGAAGGCAGGATGAAATCCTATTTGCAACATAATTTTCGAAGTGCTTCCACATGTTCTGTAGTATCTAAAAAAGGACAAATCTATGCTAGCACTCTACAAACACCTCAACTCTGGGCAAAACATGAATGCCTAAAGGCATGAAGTTAAGCCACAAACCAACTTAACAGTACTCTTAGAGAGCGACATATCTTTCACCCATCAAACTTTCATGACCTTTCTCTTCTACAAGATAAACCAAAAGCAAACATCCCTGCTCTGCATTTACACTAGTCTCCTCTCTCTCTCAAAAAAAGAATATTAGTCTTACCTAAAAAACCACCAGCAAGCACTGAAAGAAAAAAAGCCCTCCACATGGCTGCCACTACATTAGTTTCATGTATTTTACTTTCATACAGAAAACCTTAAAGGCAGCTGCAGAGACATTCGTTAACAATTCTCAGGTCTTTACCAGCATACAGGCAAAATTTTCATAATCCCTGCAAAAGCCAGACTCCAATCTCACTACTATGCTATGTTTTGAGCTCCAAAGAACTATGGCTGATGATTTTTAGCGAGTGAGCAAAGCAGGCCATAAAGAATAAGGACAGATTAAACCTCCCAGAAACAGTGGCTGAGCAGCAATACTAGAAGCAATGGACCACTCTGGAATTCCCATTTAGGAACTGTAAGAAAATTAAGACATTTTCACCATGTTTCAGATTTGAATGCATTCCTATTCATTAACCATTTTTCCAAAAATATCTCAGTTTATTCTGCTCCACTGAGAAGCATCAGGAAGAAAAGTCACCCCATTAGATATTTAAGGACATAGGAGACAGCATACTTTTCCTGGAACATATGAATTGCCAAATAATACCCAAGAACAGCGTGACAGGATACTCTCCTTCAATAGCACAAAGTTCTATTCTTTTTGTGAGCAAAATATAGTACCACCCACTAAATCGATGACTCTACATCTGGTTTATCTCATTCACTCACAATGGTATACTTCCTGTCTGTATCTATTAAACACCAGTTAACACCCACTCTACATCCCAAGCCTAATAAAAATTTCCACTAATGCCCATCCCAAGGTACAGCATTTTGGAAGATAAAGTCTCATCAAATAAGCTAAACCACCTCAATGTTAAATTGTTCTGATTTTAAGTTTTCACCTAATTGCAAATTCTTTAAATATTAATAGTCTACCATTCTGACCAAACCAAGAAATCTATGTAAAGATGCATTTACTTCAGAGTATTTTTTTCCAAAGAACAAATTAAGTTAATTCCAATATAAATTGGGCAAATAAGGTAAATAAGTTCCATAACAATAGCAGGATGTAAAGACTCATCCATTTCTACACCTTTTCAGCACAAAATAGTCCAGAATCCTTTTTGATTTCAGGTACATCTGTCCAGAACAGACAAATGCTTCATTTAAATACAAGAAGCAGTTGTCATTATAAGTTCAAGTCCTGACTGAGAGTTTTAAAAAGTCAGTCTTTGAACAGCAAGAAGTCGTTCGCACCCTTTGTGTTCAGTAAAGGACTGAAAAAGTTGGAGTAAAACTGAATGTCCAGAAATTGAGTATTTTGCTTTTTAACCTGTGTAATGGCTAAGTTATTAAAAAATAACGATCCTTAAGGTAACAGCTCTACTCTCTCCTACACACTGTTAAATCTTAATCTAAGTCTGAGCTTCCACAAGAACAGTTACTCACTTTCAAAGTTCTGGCAAAACATCGTCTCTGTTTAGTACTGGATTACAGTTCCTTCCTTCTAGCAGAAAACTAACAAAAGACAAGGACAAATAAGCAAGCAACCATAACAAACTAGAAATGTTATATACACTTGAGTAATACGTAAAAGCACACATAAGCAACTATCATAAAGTAGGGCATGAACCTAGTGTGAGAGTTTATTGTATATCTGCACATGCCCACAGCTTTAGAAAAATATGTAACAGCCAGTTTCAAGAGTTCCACCTAGCAACATCACCTGTTTAACTATCAGACAGAATTACTTTAAGCATAGTACAGATAAAAACTATTAAAAGGTCCTCAGGTGTTAGAACCATAGACTGTTTTCCTCGTGCAGAAATTTGATCTGTTAGCTTTCTAAGTGTCATCTGTTTACAATCTATTGTAGTTAGTATTGGTGTGCCCTGAGGAAGAAAGCTTTTGATTACAAGGGGAGCATATGCAATAAGACATGTTAAATCTCGTATTTATTTTTATTGTTGTATTTCTTAAGTATTAACATCAAATATTATTCAAAAATATTAAAATAACATTGTTTCTTAAATAAGGGGAAGGACAACTGGTGACACAAAAGAAAATACCTACTTATAATACTCAGTAATCTGGAATGAGTTCTCAAGACTTCAAAGGGGTAATTTCAGTTTCACATGCATTAATAGTCTGTAATATATACACACACAAAATCGTAGCACAGAAGACACTCTCAGAAGTTAAGTGCTTATAAATTGAAGCACTGAAAACCCAAGTGTTACTTGGCGATGTTTTTAATTATCAGAAGGGAAGAAAAGTCCTTTCCAAGGACAACCCACCACTTTCCTTACCAGTCAAACTGTAACCAGAACTACATTTTTAACAGAGAACCAACTATCCTTCCATGCAATCCAAGAGGCCTACCATTTCTGCTCTTCCAGAAAAATTAAGACAAATATTATATTACTCCTCTGTCTAGCTACATTATTTATTTCAACTAGATAATGTACAGTATCTCAGACTGATTTTCCAAGGCATCTGTTACATGAGTCATCTGGCTTAAAAAAAAAACCACATCCTTTGCAATGAGAGCTGAATGTAAAATAGGTCAGTGTGTAATGAAGCATGCCGCTGGCTTATGCTTGTCAAAAAGACCCCAAATAATAATTCATGGCAAGGGTACCTCATGGATATCCGAAAGGCAGAAACTCTTACCTTAACAGGAAAGCTACACTTGCCAGTACGAACTCCCTCTTCATCAGTCTGCCACTGATGAGGCCTACTGGCCTCTGGGACATAGACATCTTTCTTTCTCCTGAAGCTTTGCCGTAACTTGTTCATTTCTCAGATTTTCACGTCCTAGAAGAAGAAATAAAAAAGAATACTGTGAATTGGCACCAAACGCACATTTAGCCACTGTGGGTCAACCACTATCATCACCACAAATACCCCTGTGAAAAATCTAAGTTTCTGCAAATATGAATGGAGGTACCAGTGAAAGGAAAATATTTTGGACACAGATTCAGAGAAAGATAGGTATGCACTTCAAAGTGGAAAACACAAATCCACATTACTTGTTTAATAGCCTTCCACAGCAACTGAAGCATTAGACCCAGGAATAACTATTACTCTGAGCATAAAGTTATTCAAAATAGCTGACAGAGAAGCTCTGAAGAGCGATGCACATGAAATCCTGCCTTCCCGAACTTAAACACCTACCTAGAGCAACCAAGCAGGACACCAGCAGCACAAGCTTCCAAGGCATCCATGCAAGGCAAGGATTCACGGCCCTAGGACTGCTCCTAAAATTAGTTGCCTGTGCTGCCGTTTAAGTACAAGTGATAGGTTCATGCTCTTACTGAGGGGCACAGTCTAGTCCTTGCTTAGTCTACTGGTAAAAGTTCTTATGTTTAAATGAGAAATGCACTGAATTGGCTTCCAGATCCTGGGTTAATCTCTAAACAATTACGAAGTCTTACCTCGTCAAAGGGGCAAGACAGTTCTGTAACTATTCCTGTAAAGCCTAGATGGTTTTTATACACTATTCCCTTATGTATAAGTTTCTATATACAAGCCAATCTATAGACATGCTCACCTTTACTAGATTCAAATTACAATTAGCCAAGAAGCTATCACAGAAAGTACTACTAATAAAAGGACTCAATATTCAGCTGCAGAAGTAAAATACTATGGGGATACAATGTGGGGAATACAGAAAACATGCTGAAAAGCTTTTTGAGATATTGTTCTTCCAGAAAAAAAGCCTTCTTACAACCATCATGTCTCATTTAGATAGAAAAAAAGATGCTGTAGAATACAAGGCAACAAAACCTAACTGGATTATATATGCTTATTTCCCATTAGATTAACTAAGCTACAGAATATAGATGTTTATGGGTGTTGATAGACAACCTTTGAATGAAAGCAGCTTTAAAAGCAGTCTGAACACTATTCTAAACCCTGAAAAGAACTAGTGTCTTCCAGTTAAAATTATTTGACATAGGTGAGAAAAATCAACACATTCATGTCTGTGGTACCTAACATTTAAGCAGCTTAAATTTAAAATGTAACATTTTCAAAGCTGCACAAAAGTCAGAAATTAAAAGCATTCCAGAAAATCACTGCCCACCACTACTAATTCTGATCAGCCAAATTAAAAGTAATAAATTGTTTAATACATCATGATACACTTTAGCTATTTCAAGTAACAAAAAGGTGTGAGTTTTGCTACTGACTCTCCAAACCTTCCTTCAGCAACTGTTACTTTCCTCGTCAAGCTGTATGTCACTGGGCAAGTCAGTTCCCACTGTATCTTATGGCCATGGCATTGGCTCATTTCTCTAGAATCTTCCATCTTTCCATAATCTTTTAAAAGAAACTTTGTAAAATAAGTAATAATTTAAAAATACTCATGGACAAAGAAAACACCACTATATCACTAGAACTGGGAAATTTAAGTATGGTAGCGTTAATACTTGTTGAAGTGCAAATATGCATACTACTCACATGCAACAGTTCAGTGACAAATGAATGCAAAGCTGCCTGGTCTTGCAGCATTGCAGGGCATTCTTTCAGCATAAGGGATAATTCCTGAAGCATTTCTACAATACCAAACACCAGACCAAACTCTGCTTCTGCAGCAAACACCAGCACTCAGAGCTACTTGCTGAGCATCTGAAAGCAGTAAGGTGTGGCACTCCAAGCAATCCAAATCTCTCTTGCAAATTAAGTGAGGGGTTGGGATGTATGGCAAAGGCTAGACAACATTCCCTGGAAGGGAGCACGTACCTAGAATAGCCACAAGCTCTAACAAACTGTGAGAGCAGGAATAGGAAATTGCCTGGGGACTCTCAATTGCTATTATCTAGTTACAAAGCAGTGTTGGTGTCATTCCTTCATAGCTGCAAAACACCCGATATAACTAGTAACATAAAATATTTTCTTGAGTTTACTTGGTAGCATTTAGAGATCAGAACATGTGTGCAAAATAAAAAATATGCACATTTCTTACCACTAAGCAAACTGAAGCAGCTCCCCTACAAACATGTATTTTTATTTTACATGCTAAAAGCCATTTAAAAATCTTTGACTGTGCAAAGGTAATTCTGGATGTTTTAAGAGGAAGTGCAAGGCTTCTATTCTCCATTAAGACTTAGCGAGGCATTACAGCAGTATTAGTTATGTATTTTGCTTTTCAAACTGCAGATAGAGGAGTACACGCACCACACAGTCTAAAGGAACCAAAATTTCAAGGGGGGCCATTCAATCACCACAGGCAGGTGACATGCACTTCAGCTCAAGAGGACAGTCACCCACTCTTGTCCCTGATGAAGACTGGCAGTGCCACAGCACAATGAGCAAAACTGCTGTTCCAGCTGTCTCACTGCAAAGCTCAGGAGTCTGGTCAGGGCATAGCTCAAGGCCCAGCTGCCTGACCTCGCACTCCAGCAACTAAGAAACAAGCACAGATACTCCATTCTGCCAAAACGGGCAACAACTCTTAAACTTATACAAATAAAAGAGGTAAGGCTCATCTGTCAGTATTCTGAGTATGACTGACTAAAAAATGCTTTGTTGACATGTCAAACCTACAAACGTGTGAAAACAACCTGAAACTCAAAAAAATCTCAACACTGAATCTGAAAAGCTTAACAAAATAAGAACTGAGAACAGCATGCAGCCACTGTACCACTTGTGAAATCGCAGTCTAATTGCCTTATCATAACATTTGTTTATGTGAGCATTTCCTTGGACTTCTCCCAGGAAGTGTTGCTTTTGTCCATGAGACTGGTGCCTTATCAAAAATCTATTCTGACCAGGAATCTCAATCCGCAGGGGAGGATGAGAATAAGCATTCCTCAACTACACTTCCTATGAGAAGGTGAAATGGCATTTTGCCCAAAAGTATTTCCTTTTCACTGAAAACCAAACCCATTTTCCTACATGTTCTAATTTTGAGGTCATGTTGGCAACAAGTGGTTTAAAAATAGCTTATCCTATCTAATAGAAATGCTGACAAATAGCAAAATTAATTTCTGGCCAGGCAACCAGTGAGCTTTCTCCAGCTGCCACACAGGTTTTCTAAGACTTCAGACTGTTTTGAGTAGGCTGCAAAATAGCTTGCCCTATAAACATCTGATTTTCTGGTACCTTGTATGTCAGCCCAATATAAGTAGAACTGCCATCTAATGGGAAAGTGTTAAGTACAACAATTCACACAGGCTGCATATTTGAGGATTCAGGAAAGAATCACATTAATTGTTACAATTAAGTGTTGAAATTTCTACTAATTTTGTCTGGAGCTCAAAATCCCTGTGCAAGAGCTCTAGAGAAAAACAAGCAAGCATTTTCTACTCAAATTTTTTGCAGTGCGCTTCACATTTCCATGCAAGCCTGCCGATGCAAGAGACACCAACCCAGGCTGCAACAAGCTTGCAGGGTATTTTCTACTCAACGGACATCACTGATATTGCAAGAAGTTTTATACTGTCTTTGGATTAGGCAGGCTAAAAGTTACCTGTCCCTGATTTTTCTATAGCTAGCAACTGATTCTTGTCCTGCAATTAAAAGTATTTTAAAAAAACTAACAAGAAGAAACAAACCAAACCACCAAAGACATTATTTCGATTTCACTTTTACAATCCCAAATCCAGCTTGGGCCTAGAGTGATGACGATGAAGAAACAGTATTTGAAGATAAACCTGGTGAAAGCCAATTTGGGAAACTCAAAATCTAATTAAATCACAAAATACAGTGTTATATCAGAGACAAACCAGTAACAATGGCACATAGAACAATGTGTAAACACAGAGATCTGGAGAAGACAGGTAACAGATAGACATTTCAAGGTTATCTCTACCTTGCTAGCATCATCTACCTTGCTAATATCTTTATCTGCTAACAGCAGACACCTCAACATCTGAATGGTCATGACCATAGGAAAAAAAACCCAAACACCACA
>JAVJGJ010000060.1:50260411-50290907 GCA_035590215.1 Microhierax caerulescens | reverse complement strand
GCATAGGAAAAAAAACCCAAACACCACACAACAAGAAAACCTCCACCACTTTTGCAATCCAAGAGATTACAACATTAGACCAAATATTAGACTAGTTCCTAAAGCACCACGCAATCATCTACAAAAGGCACTAAAAAGACAAGTGATTCACACAGTGAGTTTATAAATTTATGTTGCAATTTATTTTAATGCAAATCAATGTATTTTGGGCATTCTGAAAACAGCTCCAAAGCAAATTTAAGGAGAGCTTTGGCACCATTATTAGTCTGAGCACCTGAAAAAGTAGCATTTTAACCCTTACCAGTCCACTGACAACTCAGGGGCAGCAGAGAGACAGAAACAATGCCACAGAAAAAAGTGCATGTTGAAGCACTCCTAGTTTCGTTGCCTTGTGCATCGTCAGGTTATGGCTGCAGAACAAATTACTGCAAAACAAACTAGCATGTTAATTCATGTCTTGTTAGCTGATCTGCTCTACGAATGTGTTCACTTTTACCCTTCAGTGAGCACAAGCCAGCAATTTACCCTTCAGTAAGAGCTGGGTAAGCTTTCATATTAACTGAAGTGAGATCAGGTGGGAGCTGCTGCTGCTGCACATTTGCTTAATTGCCTGGCAGGAGTTCACACATGTACCCATGCCTTCAGATAAGCAGTTCATTTACATCTTGCATAAATGTTTCTTGCATAGCAGTTGCTGCTACAAGGTGATCCAAACTACAGAACCTGCAGGGCAGCACAGTATTGGTACCTGAATTGTGTTCACGAATTTAAGTGGTTAGATTTTATACTACAGGTACTACAGATTTTACACAAAGCAACCACTTGAAGTTTCAACACTGAGAACAGAAAACCAGCACAAGCCCATTTTTATCTTTCTAGCCTTCACAAAGGTTACTTAATCTGCATTCAATTACATGGCATCTTTTTTGTTTGCAATGGAAAAGGATAAAAACCAATTTAAAGTCTTCAGCCAGTTTTTTAAAAACCATTCAGAGGGTTTGGGATTACTTTCCATTTTCTCTCAGAATTGAATGTGGCTTCTTATTTACTTTACCAATTCGGAAAAAAGAAAGTCATGGGTCAAATAAGGGCAAAGTACTCTATGCAGCCCACAACAAATACTCCCAGGGTGTGGGAGGGAACACCACCCCCCACCTCGGCGCCATCCTTCTGCTTCATAGTGCAAGTCCTCCTGCAAGCCCGAACCATCAGGAGTAGACCAAACTGACACACTGATAAGGTTCCTAGAATTACACATTTCAAACAGCAGGGAAATCTAGGTTTAAGAACAATGTGTTACAGGAATCATTCTAAAATTTACAAGCCTCCAATAGAATTAATTCAATTAACGTTACAATCAGACTAATCAATTAAAAAAAAATCTAATTCACACCTCTATTACCTGCTGGCCACACACAGCTGAGGTAGGAGCAGCTGCACAACTATCAGCTCCTACATGCTCTTTCCCAGTGAAATGAACTTAATAAAGCTAATAAAAAATAGGACCAAGCCAAACAGTGCCCCAAACCCAGAGCAAGTTCATCCATCTCTAATACGTTTTTTGCCTAACATCAGGCATTTCTTGACACCAAAGCTTTCTGAATAAGGATGTGGTTTTCCTGCCAAAGTTACCTGATACTTTAGACCTAAGAGCAAAATGCAGATTACCTCTAATCTCATTGGAAAAAAAAATAAATGTGCTTGCCTAACCTACTTACTAGGAAAACACTCCAGAGACATTCCTCTGCACAGCTGTGAATATCTGTATCCTCAGAGAACTCCACGGCTTTGAGGTCTTGCGCAAGTACAACCTGGTCACACCTGTCCAAAGGCTCATGTCTATCTTTATAGCATTATCAAAATTTGAATTTTATTACAAAATTCACAAGGGTCTGCACCAGGAAAAGCAAACAGCCTGCGCCTCCTTATTGCAGAAGAGTATTCTATATTGCTTTTTCCTATAAAACTCAGTTCACTGCTGACACTTCAACATTATTGCAAATCTTGGCTATAATTGGGACACTAGGACATTAGCGAGAAAACATTCTTGTTTCAAGTCATTTTCTTGGGACAAGATTTGGCTTTGGCAGGCTTAACTGCCATATAAGCACAAATATAAAGTAGTGTTCCAAAACATTTAAATCTATTTTGCTTTCTAATGCACAGTTTGAATCTCTAAATTTGGGGAGACAAGGTAAGAATGTTTAATTTATAAGAAAGAGGCAAGCTAAGAAAGCAAGTTGATTGCCACCAAGGTAGTCTGCCCCTCTCTATTATGAAGCTACCAGAACAGAGTTTTACTTCTCTGAAAAATCCTTATTAAGCATTGCTGCTAAACAGTCTCCCCTCCTCTCCCACTTACACAGTACAAAAACATGTAATGCCCTATCTCTTCAAGCCTACTGTAAAGGTTAGCCAAAATTCACTGCAATTGCCCTGCAACAGCTTCTCTGCAATTATTCACCAGCACAAGAACACAGAGTACTCTTATCTTCTAAGGAAGGTCACCCCATGTGTCAGATTTTGAATGCAGAACTTTGAGCCTTTTTGTAAGTTTAGATCCCATAAAATCTAATTAAATCCAGCACTGTCACACATGAAGGCATGTAACCATACGAGCATGCTCACTAAAATGTTAACAGTCCTGCTTACGCAATACAGTATGACTAACCACATTATTCACCACATGGCTTTCCAACCCATTTACCCTTTCATTACCCAATTAAGAGCTAATAATACAATAGTACAAGTAGGCATTCTAAGGCATCAAAATACACATAAAAGTGAAGTATGAGTTTATTTGTTGAGCCAGAAAACATATATATTTTGTTGTTGTTATTTAAAGTTCAAATTAAAGGGATTTTCCTTGTTGCAGAAAAATAGAATTGTTTGATATGTAATAAAAAGACTGCTAAAACAAGTATATCAGCTGCAGAAAACTCACCTTCCAGCAGTGAAAGTAATATTTAGATAATACTTTCAAAATACAGGAGAAATGGCAACCTTAAATTCTTTATATAAGACCAAAGAGGTCAGAGCTGTAACAATACATATTTCTCTGACAGCATTCTTGGAAATTCTTGGGCACTGTCATCATAAGATGTGAGGTACTAGCTGTCCTCTCAAATCAATCAGACTTCTTGCTGTCTCATACTTGAGCTAAGGTATCATGTGAGCACTCCACAGCTGTTCCCAGAGCACTTGACAATTCTATTTGCACTACTGATGGGGATGGAAGAAGGGTGGGAGGTGAGAATGTTTATGACAGCCACATCTTGCTGGCAAAAACTAGAGTTAAATAAAAATTGCAGATAGCTTCTGAAGTAATCAGGAAATGAAATCATTAACCATACTCCAATACCCCATAAATAATTGTGTGGTTAAAATATTCACCTACCAGCAGCCTTGTCCTAAAGCTTAGAATTTCATAAAATACACCAGGTTCTTCAAACATAAATATCCCCAGATTACAGCAATTAAATACAGCATTCAGTATTCCACAACAGTATGTCACAGAAGTACCAGCACAGCAACCACACTCAAAACTCCTAAATTATCAGAAAAATACAAGTTTGATCATTGCAAGGCAGACATTATTCCTAAAGAGATGCAGTGCTCTTTCTAGTAGTCATAAGAGAAACCACTTGCCTCTCCCAAATACGTGAAGTTCAGCAAATAAAAGAAAGCCAGACTCCTTTTCTCCATCAATAACTATTCTAAAGTAAATGTTCCAATTCATCAGACTCCACGGCAACTGCAAACTCTGACTATGGTTCTATACAATATGCTAAAATGTTTAGGTGCAGAGATACAAGGCAGTAATCCCCTTGTTTTACAGGCTCAGTATAAAAACACCCTGCAATGACTTTCAGTAGTCACTTGTGAAAAGCAAGTCCCCTAAACACTCTATGTGACACAAAGGCAGTAGAATTGTACTACCTATAATAACTGAAAATAAGCAGAAGTTTTCTAAAGAAACAGTAGCTGTGCCTTGTGGAAAGCAGTTCAAGTAATTGTTCTTTGCAACTCATCTGTATGCATGTGAAGAATTTTAACTAACCAAGCCACACCATTTCCAAGTGAATAATTTACATTTAGGGCAGCTAAATCTCTGACAACTGAACAGTTTTCAAACACAAAGATCTCGGGTTTAAAAGGTGTCTTTACAAATACATGCTGAATTTAGAAAAGAAATTAGATATTAAAGAAAGTAGAAAAAGGCCTGAAACAGTGGAAGAAGATTTCCTTTAATCACCAAAATCCATGAACCAAAGCTTGAAGTTAAATGTCAAATCTCACAAAAATAAATGCATTTTCAAAATTAAAATAAAATAACTTTTATAAGTAAAATAAGCATATTTATTTGGTAAATCAGTCACAGATCTAAAGTTTTTACACTGGAGTTACTTCAGTAGGACCTGTGAGTGTTTTATAACCAACAAATCAGTATTTGAATAAACATGGAATTGTATCCAGCAAGGAAAACATCTGCTGCTTAGGAGAAAGACCTTAGAAAAGGTCAAATATAAATTAATCACCTTTGTGCTATTGACCTGATCATTACCTACCTCCTGTAAGTTGAGCAACATATGGACTCACACCGTATATCTGGTTCTAGATCTTAAGTGAGAGCAAAAGCAGCAGACAAGCTACAGATCCCCAGAGGACGTGTTTCAGGAGCCAATGTGCACTCTAAACCAGATTACTTGGAGGATCCACTTTAGCAAGATTTTTAAGATGTACTCAAACTAAAGCTTTACGCAGTGTTACATGTACGATGGTCATGCTTAACACAAAAAGTGAAAGCCAAAGCATTCTGGACAACTGATCCAACAACAGTGCTCTGCACTGGCACACAGTGAGCCTTTAAAGTCCAGTCCACGTGGCCCATGTTGCATTTGGAACAACAAACTATAAATTCATATCAGCTTTATGAGAAATCTTCAGTGGGAATGGATAGTAGTGCTGCCAAGCCTGTCAGCAAGTGGGATACAGGTGTAGAGAAACTAGGTAAATCCACAAGAATAATAGCATGCTCAGATACAGAATGGGGAATTACACAGGGTGCTCTGTTGGAAACGGTGATTTGTATTTTATTCATATACGCTCTCAAAAGCAGATAGTTAAGTGATTGTTTATAGCTAATGCAAAATGTTCTGGAGCAGACTAAACTAAACTGACTTTAGAGATACAAGAGGGTCTCACAAGAAGAAATTATTCTGTAATAAACACAGCAGAGAAAAGCACATGGAAGAAGGGTAAGAGAATAACCTGAACTATAAATAATGATTAATATGAATTCAGCTATTACCATCACCTAGGAAAAATCATAACTCAAATGTTTAGTCCTCTAAAAATGGAACTGTCAGATAAGCAAACAGTAGTATTATGAAAGGAGCAGAGCAAAACCATTAAGATGCTGCAGCATAAGCCAAACTGTGCTCAGCTTCAATACCATACATAGTTCTTGCAGTTAATATACACTTTTTGAAATGAAACTAAAAGGTGTGGGAAGGTAACAAGGGTTAATTAGGACTACATGAACAGCTTCTGTTTGGACAGATTAGATACGTCAATGGTCTTCACCTTAGAAAAGTGATTTCCTGGTGGGGAGAGGTACAAAAATTATAGTCTCACCAGTATTAGAAAATGAACAGGGAACAACGATTTTCCAGTTCTAATGCTGTAGAAATAGCAGAAAAACAATGGCATTTTCTAGCAGTCCAGGTTTCAAAATGAGAGCATTTCTATCATGATACAGAATTAACTTGCACAATTCCTTGCCCTGGGACATTTTACGAACAAAAAATAAAAAGTATTTTAAAAACCCCACCCAGTTTAATTACTTGTTCAAAACTTCCAAAGGCTATTCGAAACTACAGTGGAGGTGCAGTCTCCCATTCAGGAAATCGCTCAGTCCAACCTGACCAGCAGGGAAGGCCTATTTCAAGTCTTGCCTTAACCTTCTATATTTCCTCGGGATCCGACACTGACATATCAGAGAGCACTACTGTGTGCTACAGAGCCCTTGCTACACACCAGTATAACTCAGCAGTTGGTCTCTCTTCACCACCAATTCAACCCACCAAACCCCACGTTACAGCTGTCGCAGCGTCACAGCAGAGTTGTTAGCACCCAGCAGTACCAGCAGAAGCTGGCTCACTACACATGGTAAGGATCTCCCTTTCCCAAACCCACAGGAGCAGAAGTTTCTATAGGTCAAGACATTTAAATGAAAAACAGCACATGAATTTGTATATTCTAGATAGCTCACAAAATTAGAATTACTGTGGCAACAAGCCACGTGTGCACTAGTCAATCTCAATTAGAAAATAAAAGTTAGCTTAAACTGCCGTGAAGTATGTGTGAGGAAAAATTAGCTCATACATCTACAGGATGACAGACGACATTGTTATACCATTACTGCAGTGGGCCCAAGCACTTCAGTCAGTCACTGCTTGGCAGCTGTTCCATGGCAGTTGGAGAAACCTTACGCACTCCCATCCTCCAACAGTTAGATTATTATAATTATTATTATATATTATTATTATATAATTAAGGTCTTTTTGTCTCTGCATTTTCTTCAGCTTGTTCACACTGAATCGGCCACATTTTTGACTGCAGCCAATGCAGAAGAGGAGGACTGTCACAAAAGGAATTTTTAATATTAGTTTATAATTCGAAGTGAAATTGTGAAGGCTTTGCATCAAGATTTTGTGAAAATGACAGGTTTTGATAATAAAAATAAGCCTAGATAAAAGATACAATATATTTTTTCTGGCTGCAAGAATATCAGAACATGATCTGATCATCCCTCAATAAGCCTACGGACACAAAAAAGTACACTTTCACATAAAAAATGGGCAGAATCTTCTCAGAGAACTCACTCTGGTGTCCACCGTAGCAACTGTGGTTGACTTAGAACACAAATTTTTCTTCACAGAGACATGTTTATTTATTATATCAGGAATTAATGTTAACATTTGTATACCCGTCCAGTGCAATTTTTGAGTTGTTCCATAACTCTTTTCTTACAACAGCTCTTTGCAAAACATTACCAGGAACTAACAAGATTATTTCCCAAATCTGTTTGCTTCACACAAATGTAATCAAATCAGAAGCTAGCTTAACAAAGTCAGATACAAGCTATAAATTCTTTTAAGCACACAGGATGCAGTGTTTTCTGAATTCCCCCACCAGTTAAATACCTTTAAAAATATGCTGCATCCTTTCTAGAACCAAATACAAGCCACATGTTTCATCACCCACAGAAAAATTTGCAAGGTGTTTAAGCAATCTGTCACCAGTCCCTACAAGAGGTGTCTCAACAGGGTACTCTAACACAATTCCAGCTTTCTGGTACAATTTTGTATACACACAACCAGTATTCTTTATGATTGCACAGCATAAAACCTCATTTTGTGCCTAACATCTCTCATATCTGCTTACTGTGAAGTCTTAAGAAAATCCAAGCATAACTTCAGTGGCACACTTACTCAGTGATTTTGAAAATTATATATAGCAACATAACTAGAGATATCTTTTGAAAGTATTTAACTTCATAAAACCCTGATCTATGTAATTTGTGGCAAAAAATTCCCCAACCCCAAGTGTCACAGAATCATCTACCAGAACATAATGTTCATATGACAGTAGCAAGAATATGTTGGCTCAGTGACTTACATTTTTTTCCTCAGGTTCCACAACAGTTTTCTTCAAAATCCCTCTCAAAGCTATAATCTTTGGATATACCAAAAAATATGAACCTATGGGCTGAAAAAACCCCAGAGATTATAAAGTCAAGTCCAATATGGACTATAGGAGGTCATCTGAGAGTGTATGTCCTTTCCTACCTGTACCTCAAAAGCCAATGGATTTTTAGATTAATTCAAGTGCTTCTTTTAAAGAACAACCCCATATGAAATTGGTGAAATTCTTACACCATTATGCCAACTTGCCATAACTCCAGTCAAGGCTGAATTTTCCTTTGTTCATCACAACAGACCTGAAGCTTCCCTGACCTATGCCAAAACCTTTTACCTTACTCATTTCCATGCTTGTGTATTACCAGTTGGGGGTGGGGTGGAAATCCAGGTGTCCACATCCAAACTGATTATTTGTACTCCCATTGGACTCAGTGGAGCAAAAATACAGTTCAGTTATACAAACCTAATTTAAGTATACCTAACAATGAAAAAATATTTCTCAAAATTAGTAACTCAGTAGACAACCAAACAGATGGTTTCCACTCTTTTTGCCTAATATCAAATTAATAATTACAAAAATCTTCCACGATAATGAATTTTTTTAAAAAAAACATTAATCAAGAAATGGAAGCAGTATGTTCAATGCTCCAACAATCTAATCAAAATATATGGTCTTCCCAGCACCACAATGAGACTTAATTCCAGCATGTAGACAGTATTTAAACTAGTTAGTCCAATATCACATCCTCTAGTACAAAGAAAAAAAAATAAAATTAATCTCATTTCATTACCTGAGACAGACTGTTCCAAACTAGGAAAACTGCTTTACCTACTAACTGGACTGCAAGCACTCACATCAGCATTTCAGCTTCTACTCAGAATTACATCTATGGTAGTTTAGCACACAAGCCAAGCCTTTGGCTTAGAATATAATGATTCAGCCTTACTATACCACCTTTCCTGGTCCTAACATACTGGGATCTTTATTCAGCTTTTCTTCTGTTAGCTTTCTCTTCCCCATATTAATTGCAATTGTTAGCATACAGGTTTTATTATCTCCTTCAAGATCAGCGTGGACTTTTTGCTACAATACAAAGTACTACAAACATGCATTAATAGTCAGAACAAGCCTTTGCATGTATGTTTTCCTTACAAATTGTACTTGCATCTCAAAACGGCTTTTAAGAAATGGCCACAACATGCATTCTAATTCCAACAGTTTAACATAACTTTCACATAATAATAAACAACCTCCACTGAAATTGTCTGTGGCATCTAGAAATTAAGATCAAAAATGTTCCCATACTCTCAGTGTGGCAAGACACAGAACTCTTATTAGTGAGATGAAGTTTCAACCAACAGCACTTTAACAGCTATCAATCATACAGTCAAAAGACTAAGTAAAACATGCATCTCAAAATGCTAGTGCTGCCTTTCAGGGTTACAGTTTATGTATACAAGGAGCTCAGACTATCATCTTCTTCCACAAATACTGAAATCCCATAAGTTTTCACATTCACAAAAATCCTGATTTTCCATTACTCATGAACAGTTGTTCCACCTAAGAGATTCTTAACCACTGTGTTTATTTTAGCCCTAATCTGCAAATAAATAGACAACTGAAGAAAAACAGCAAAAAAGCATGGAAAAGTGCCTATTATTTCAGGACAAGCTTCAAATGAACAGGCAATTACAAGCAATATCTGCTTAATTAAGTCAGAAATATCTCAAGCCATCAGTAAAGCAGATTTTGGCGGCTAGGGCCAGGTAAGAGCTATAGAAATACTACATATTGTACTGCAACAGACCATCTATTAACTTTAATTAAATTAAGCTGCCAGATGAGACATGGACAAAATGACAAAGATGTTCATTATTTGCACAAATTGAGCTCTTTGCTTTCTTGTTACTGTTCTTCAAATCCAGGAAGAAAGTCCAATATTAACAGCACACTGAACTGTAGAGCTAAGTACAGAGAATACAGATCCCTAAAGCCATCCTCGCGTTAGTTATGTTACCAGTATAGAAATTACCTCCCTCACTCCTGCCATGATCTTAAGCAAAACAGGATGCTGTTTATTGGACATAGGATCATGCTTCCATCCCTTTCAGATGGTTAAACATATCCCACATCCAGGTAGCCAGTCATGTGCTCTCAGAGGCAGGTAAGGCTACCCATGAGTCAGTACTAAGTACAGGCAGGGCTGCTGATATGGTGGCAATTCTGCAGCTCTACTCATGCCGCCAGTCCTCACAAGCACGCCGTCTGACTGAACGACCTTGGCCAGGCTGGAACTGTGAAATACACAGATGTCTCTCACTTTTCTAAATCTGCTGGTTTTCACTACAGAAGCAGCTACAGCGATCTACCGCAACATACAGTTTGGTGGCAGAGAATGCCAAAAAGTGCACTGCCAGAAGTAACATGCTGGAAACCAATGTGGCTGCAGTAGCCTCTTGAATCATACACTAGTTGTCATCTTCACAACTTTAAGTTGGAAGATTGGCAAGGGAACAAAAAAAGTTGAACAGGAAAAAAACAGGAAAATTGTCTTCATTCTCACAGGGCCTCATGTTCATCAGAGCAATCAATGAAGGTTCAAGCTCAGCACAGACAGAAACATCACCTGACAACCCTGAAATGCTGCATCCATCGGCTGCCTCTCCATGCCTGCAGCACAGCACACTGCTACCAGTCACTCCTCAAAACCAGACACAGCACAGAGCAAGGCACAGATCAAAGTAACCACGTCATCAATTGCAGGGGTTTCCTCCAAGTAACATATCCAGGTTCTACTATTGCCATGTTGTGCATTGCCTGCCAATGGATGACCGCAGTGGCAAGCAACATATTTCACTCCTGGTGTTAATGAGTTTGATATAGAAGCAGTATGAGCTCTACAGCCTGGGCAGGTAGGAAATCATGATGCTGCTGCCCAGGCTGGTAGATGAAATGATGCACCTTGTGTTGCTGTCTTGGTACAGAAAACATCACCTTACTTCCAGAAAAGACATCTGCTCCCTGGAATGGCAAATGGAGCTTGGAAGCAGAAGACAGAATGAAGAGGAAACCAGTCTAAAAACGCCTGCAATGTAACAGCTGGCACCCAGCAGCAGGGCGAGCATGATGGGGACCCGGTACAAAGGTATTGTGATGCCAGATTCACACAACCATAGAAGTCACAGCTGTGTTATCTTCACCAATAACTGGTCACAGGGTCCACTGATTCAAGCAGCACCTTGAATAAACTCAATTATTCTGGCAGATGACTGTAGCATAACTACTCCATTCATGTATCACCACTCTTAACAAGGTGTCTTGTCTTCCTTCTAAGTCCAAGAACCATTAAAAAGGAAAAAAAAAAAAAAACCACAACGGTCTGTTCACTTACAGAATGCGCAGTTGTCCCTTACACAACAGGAAGCATATAGGACATTGTTAATACAAATACCACAATTTAGAATGTCAGTTAAATCATGTGGGAGACACCACCTTCCTTCACAGGAAATCAATATTCCTCAGTTATCCTACAATCCCTCTATGCACATTAAATTTCACCTTACTACATTCACAGGAATGAACTTACGAGCAGGGGATGCAAACAGTGAGTGGGTGATCTAGACACTGGATTGAGATAGAAAGCCAGTTTATTCCACTCTAGGCCAATCAGATCCCCTAAGCAGCTGGCATAATCCTTTCTTGCAGGGAAGTACCACAAAAGTCTTGACCACAATCCCTGGGGGACCAAGCATCATCTTATGTCCCTTCAAGGTTACCAAAGCCACACTTGGCCAAAAAACATCAGCACACATGCAGAACATAGAAAGTCCACTCAAACTGCACCATTGTTCCAGCAGCTTTAGCTGTCTTCACTCCTGGTTAACTGATGGCAACTTGTGTCTGGCATGCATACATCAACAAAGCACTAACAAACCAAAAGTTGTCCACATCAGAATGGGTAGGGTGTCCCTACATGTATCTTCTAACACTTGCTGGGTGCAAATACCTCACATTACTTCTTAAAGAACAACTTAATTTCAAAGGCTGATTGCCCATGAGGTGCCACTTACCTATATTACAAGTGCCGTCCTTCCACCCTGCTTACGGTTTGTTCCGTATCTTCCTGGCTCAAACATCACCTGCTGCACACATTGCACCAAACAAACAGGTACCACTCTTAAAGGCAGTGGTCTCCCATAGTACTATTTTCTGGAAAAGGGAAAGGTTCTCAGACAAGAACTACAGAACTCATCTTTCTGTAAGAGGTTTCTTTTAGCATTTGTAGCAGCCTAGCTTACCACTGTACACAGAGATGCTGAAAGCATCTCTGTAAAGATGCTTCCCTTCTAAGTAAAAGCATTATATCACAGTTTTCCCAGCAACAAGACCTAAGAAGCTGGATTCCTACTCAGAAAGAGCAGCATTGCAGAACTTATGTAAATTAAGAAGGACAAAAAGACAAGTAGCTATTATATATGTTCCTCTGTTCAGTTTCACCTCATGACAGCAAAATTATGCAAGTGTCCACAGGCATTTGAATTACATGCATCAAAAAGAACTGTTGGAATCCACAAACTACCTTTCCCCAAATTTCACACCAAGCATATTTAAGAGATGTGTAAAATTGATTTTTTCTACCGGTCAGGCAAAGTTGATAAACTCAGAAATATTACCCAAAATGTTCAGTCATCTATGCAATAACATGTTCTTCAGTTATTTACACTCACTATTTTACATAAATAAGCTTCTGCAATGTAACTTATCAAGCTGCTAAAGTAGTAACATAAGAATTTGCAAGGACAGCCTAGTTTAGACACTCCATCTTTCCTGTTAAGGAGAGCTGAAGTATTTTAACAAGTTCAGAGTTCATAATGAGTTTTATGTTCTTACTGTTGTTCCCTCACTGTCTATGAGAAAATACTCTATAATGAAAGAGGACACATCTGTAAAATTCAGATTCCCCTTTTCTATCTCTCTTTATTATGAAATACAACCACTGGAAGTTGATCTCCAAGCACTGTTTATACAGGGATTATAAAGAAACATTTCTATAAAGTACACAGTGTCTGACTATACAAACCAACAGAACTTTCTTAGCCTTTCCAAATCTTGAGTTTGAGTGATACCAATACTATTAAGTGACAAGTTTTCAGTATACTCATATTCACATTGCCTATTGGGAGTTCCTTGTCACAGAAAGGGGCTGCAGTCCATGCAGTCTGACAGCTACTGTGGGTTTTCTTTTTCCATGCTCAGTCCTAATTTTCTTTCCCATACTTAGTCCTGTGTTCAACTTTAACTTATGGCTGAGTCCTGTCTTGGTCAGTCAACTTGCATTTTAGAAGCTTCTCAAGATTAAACGTTACAGTCACGCTGGCTGGAAGCAGACTTACTAGTGTTATAAGAAACTGCCTTAACCGTGGATTTATAACAGAAAGAATAGCATGAAATTCAGTGTACCCAGGATTCTAAACCCCAAAGCTGAAAAGCAACCACAAGTATGGAAATTTTTATTCCCATGACTCACAATATTTTACAAATGCACTGAGCTTGTGACCTACAACAGGCCTTTCTTATTACTCATGTAACTTCTCTTTCCCTCAGATCTTACAAAAAAAGAACTAAAGATGAAGGTGACAAAAAAACTTCAGTCTGGAATAAAATGTTTCTCATAGCCACTAACATGAAGCTCTGAACTGCAACGAGCTGCTGAAACAATGCCAAGATAACTGAGGCTCTCTTTGGGTTGTCCTACAACCACACCCAGGAATGCAGCACATGCCAAAATTCAACAGTTGGTCACTGACGTAGGTGCAGGAGGAATCACAATGCACACTGAATCAGTTTCTCACCACTGGAATAATACATTTAGGCAGGCTTGCTATACATATCTACTGTAGATACAGGAGAAGATTTGAGTCATATGTAAAAGACCCCAAAACTCATTACGCACTGATTAAAGTTTCAGCAATATAAAATTAAGGAAGAGGAGATTCAAGAAATGGCCTACTTTAAGGCATATAGCCTCTGCATTCTGAACTATCATGAAAACAATGCAACAAGAGATAAGGCTGTGGAAGAAATCATGAGGTTTGGTCTACAGACAAATTTCCCCGTATATTACATACTGATGCATACAATCCTGTTACCGAATTCAGCTTTTCTACATAAAACAAGCAAAATTTGTGTGAAAAAATACATTAACTGGTAGCAGACTGCCCTGTAACACAAGACATAAGGATAAAGACAAAACACAAGTGTGTTTGATGTATTGTTAAACTAGGCTTAGGAGGATCAGCAGCCTCCCTGGACATCCCAGGTTTGTACTGCAAACCCAACTCTGCAGCAAGAGGCATCTCCATGTTTTCTGTCTCAGGGACTGTAAGACCTGCAGTTGCTCTGCCTCATTCCTATCCTGCTTCTGTAGTGAAAAAACATAATATAGGTGACTAACTTGATAACAAACTCAGATTGAATAAGTTTTATTAAAATGAACTTCTGTAACTCCTGATCTAGTGGTAGTTTCCAGAATAATTGAGAGTAATCTTTAGAATTTTCAGTATTTCAAACAGCATGAGTTAAAACTTGGACACTAATGCTGAGCAGATAAAGCAATTCCATCCCCCATTATCTAATAAGGCAAAAGATCCAAAAAGATTTGAATGACCAGGTAAATTAACTTCACAGAAAATATCTAAAATCTGCCCATGCTTAAGATCATATTCATCAATGAACATGCATATGATCTGCTCCATTTTTTGCAGTTTAATTGGGTTTACTCCAGGTTTGTTTGGGGTTTGTTTGTTTAATTGTTCTACTAAGTACAGCTTTACTTTTCAAAATATTCTCTGTAGCTAAGTTACTTTCCTACTAAGAAGAATTTTTTGTTACTGTTAAGGTCCTCTCCTAGAAGCCATCCTGGACTTACAGAACAATTAAAATCTGAATAGATTAAAAATTAAAATAAAATAAAATTCTTACATTTCACAAGAGTCAAGACATCTAAAGCAAGCTTGTAAATTCTTTTCCTAAAGGGGTCAAGGGGTGGGAATTGTGCAGAACAGGGATATTTGACATACTGATTTCCCTGATGCTGGAAATTATTAGGTTAGAAAGCATTCCTAGACTATTGGGTAGTCTTGAGGTTCACAGTAGGAAGCTCTATTTCCTGCTGGATTACAATGTTACACAAAAAATGGTTATGTTGGTAAAGTTAAAATAGCTACAACATGTGAAGCTCTTAGCAGAGCTCCCCTTCTCCCTGAAGAGAGACTCTGGAAGGGAGCAAGGGAACTACAATACACCAAGCAAGAGAGATGACCTCTATACAACCCAAGGTTGATGCACATTATGTAAAGTTAATCCATGTTCACCCCAGTACAAAATCAGAACAGAGTTCTCTGGCTCTAATTCTCCTTCATACGATTATTTTGGGAATCAGAAAGAAAAGAAACAGTGTGCTTTGTGAAGATACTGTTACCCACAGATTATGGGAGCCATCAATGTGTGTCAGTATTACTGACTATGCATTATGTCCTTGGCGTGAGGAGGGAAAAATTAAGGAAATAAGGACTAAAACATGAGTAAAAAGAAAGTTTTTCATAGTTAGCACAACAATTGCTAAGTGGCACCTTATCTTCACTTTTAAGGTGGCTAATTATCGACAGGCATCACAGAAGAAATATATTTATAGTAGAAATCTAAATATTAATAGTATTACTGATTAGCTTATTGAGTATTGCAATTAAAACCAAATCCAAGCAAGGCTCAAGTCTTCAGACTACAATAACACTTGGATTTATCTACTATGTATAATGTGAAAACCCGCACTGTTTATTTAATACATTTCAAAGGTTCAAACTGTTTCAATATATCAGCAACTAGTAACTAATTCTCTAAATCTATTGTAAGTGGTTAAAGATTCCCACTTTCAGTACAATTACAAATATTATTTAAAGATCTCACTAAATTTAAAGGTTTGGTAGAGATGAGTTCAGAGAACTTGAAAAGCACTTCTACACAATGTTCTCAGCTATGTTAGGATACACATTTTAAAAAAGGAATAAACTTCCCGAGGAAGCCTCAGAATTCATTTACAATCTTTCACAGAATCTCCCAAATTTTAAAGCTCACAAAATCTTAAGGTAAGAAGATGTGGTATTCAGATTTTAAGAAGTAAAGAGGAAGTTCACAACCTCAGTTCAAGGAATAAACAAATTACTCAACTGGTCGAAGAAAGCAGAACTGACAGAGTACACTGTTGTAACTAATTCAACCAGAAGTGCTAACAAATACTTCCTTTAGTAATTTGAATTCAGTCCACCCAGGATTTGAAAAGAAAAGCCTCCTATGGAACATTCACTTCTACCTACAAAATTAAGCTGTTGGTTTCCACAGTACTTAACTTACCATTTAAAAGAAAAAAAAAGCCTGTTTTAGGAAGCCCACTGATTACCATCCACAAGGACTTCGCCAATTACACGACACACAAATAAATCCAGATGATATAATGCTCAAGAAGTCAGAGCACGGAAAGGTAAACCTCTGCAAGACAGAGTGCACAAGACAAGAATGCAGCTGTGACAAAGGCTTCATTGGACAGACTGCTCCAGAGACACTCCCTGCAAATTCTCTTCGCCACCCACATACCCTCAAGTTGCACAGACAAGACAAGCAACAGGAAGGGCCTGGACAGCCTTCATTCTGGGTCAGGTACACTGAAACACTTCTGGGAAACCTAAACAAACTGGACATGGCCTCGGGTCAAAATAAAGGCTATGTCTGTGGTACCTAAATGATCTGTAAGACAGTGCAGTGCACACAAACTGAAGCCATCTTCAGCTGTTTGGTTTTGCACAGGTTTTGGTAGCACCTGCATCAGTTCTGAGACACCTGACTCAGAAAACATTTTGTAAGAGACTACTATAATCATAGTCCATTAGGATATCTCTATTAGAAGCAGTAGCTATATCCTGCTATAGAACTAGCGCAGCTTACCATGACTGCCACTTACTACATTCCATCAGAAGCAGCACTGACACTTTATATAAAATTAAAAATAGAATCTACTGAGTCCCTTTTTTTGTGCTGCAGTTAATGTGCTCATAAAGTCCATCCTTCTGTGACAGAGAATGGAAACCAGTGGTTTTTAGCAGGCAATAACAGTCCTCTTAGGTACAACAATTTAAGCAAGACCTTCAGTGCCACCATGCCTTTTCTGCAAAGCCTGAGCAATTGCATCAGTGAAACAGTCCACCGCAAGTTTTTTTGCTCTCTACAGGAGATGCCTCATTTCCCTCTGCATCTTCAAGGTGTGTACAAGGCTTAGCCAGCTCCAGCTGTGCTCACTGATAATCTAAGAAAACTTGCAAAAACAGCTGGCAAGGAGTAGTAAGTCCAGAGTGAAACATTTTAAATTGGCTCTCATGTATGCAAACTGCATAGTATGTTTAGTTCTATAACTTGAACCAAATGTTATGCATGAATCCACCACGCACCTGTGGCGTCCACATTTGTCATAAGACTGATAGCTACTTTAGACTTCAACACACACCTATTAAAACTGTGCAGAAGAAAGCATCTCTAGGTGTACTGATAAGACAGTTATAAGCCTAGACAGCAGGAAGTTTCAGAGTGTTCCAAAAGAGTGTAGTACTTAATGGAAGCACAGAAGCCTACAATTACACAGTAAGTCCCAATATACACTTTTACAAGATTACAGCTGGAAAAATTCACTTGTCCTGAGAAGGAAAGAAGCCAAGAGACAGAAAAGAGATTCAGACAGTCAGGAAGACATTGCCAGAATACCTCACTTCAAGGCCTGAATTACAAAAGTCACTTGTGGTTTCCATCCTCCCTCAACTCCCCGCAAATATCCAGTCAACATGGTTTACCTAAAGAGGAAAGACTGGAGCAAATAATCTAGACTAAGTATCTCTGGAAAAGGGGTTTGCAAATACAAATACCTTTTTTTTTTTTCTTTTATGTCAGAAAACAAAACCCAGTATCTGGTTATAACTACCAGGGTTGTTTGATATTGGTATACACCAGCCTCTGCATTTTTGTCTTTTTCTTAAGTAAACTTAACTTATTCTATCATGCCAAGTACAAGCTAATGCTTGTACACTGGATTAAAAGCACAGGAGTAGAACCCTGTATGAGCTGTTACGGGGTTTAGAGAGATCAGTAAGATGCACATGTCCTAGAAGAGTGGGGACTAAATATCCATGTGAAAATTACAGAGTAGCCAGCTGCAAAGAGCCTGCTTCACCAAAGAAAGCAGAAGAGTGAGGATTCCCAGATGGCAGCTGTTACTGTAGGAAGTAACATACTTCTGCTATCCACCAAGATGTACCACCCTTACTAAACACACCGTTGCATGATGAAAAAGATTCACTACAATATACATACCTCTTTTTCTAGTTATTTTCTGTAAAATATCCCATCCCTTTTCAATCGTACATGCAATTATTTGGGAAGAGCACTTCTTTGGATTACTACTACTCTTCTCACATTAAGGCATTAAGCAGCCTCCAATCAGCAGAACAGTATAGCTATAACAAGAAGCGGGTTTGCCTTGTAACTGTATCAAATCTAATCTTTTCTAAGAAGCTTTAAATTCAATACCTCAATCTTATTTTAAGATAAAGATTCAGACTCCAGTCTTAACACTTAACAATGAATTTTTGAAAATATATGCCTTTTTTATTTTCTTTAAACTAGGAAAATGATTTCACTGGTTCCAAATTCTGACTACCTAACCACAGAAGAGTAACATCATCATGAATTTACACCCACATACAAAAACGGGGAAGTGCTTTCAAATAGAGTTACATGAGGTGATCTGGAATTTTAGGCCCTTGAGAGAGTTCTCAATATTGAAAAAACAGCATAGAAAAAAATGCACAAGCTGTAAAGTAACGAGATACCACAACTTACTATGTAGGAGACCATCAGCAATTTGGGGGTTTTGTTTTTACATAACCAATGCTATTAAGATTATTATATACAACCTACTGTACACTCCACATCTAGTTTATTTGACAAGTTCAGTTTACTGGCTGGTACAAAAGGCTTTATCACATCTGCACCCTTTCCTACAAGGAGTCGTCACATCTTTATCTAAACTGAGCTAAGCAGGATGAATGGGATTAAAAAGGAAACATTACTCAGCCTTACTGGTATTTTATCTCTCAAGATCTCTTAAATAGTGATCTAAAGTTTATCACAGCATCTGCTTAATTCTATCAAAAGATTAGTAATTCACCTTGAAAAAAATGTTTGACAAGCTTCTGTGAAAATCCAACACAAACCTAAATTGCTTTTTGCTTTGGTAGAAAAGAGTATAATAAGCAAAAGAAGACCCTCCTCCAATTTGTATAAAGCTTGTGGAATGGGGAAGGGGAGAGAATAAAACACCACTTTTCTCTAACGTCAATGTTTTAACTTCCTGTCAACAAGATATAAAAAGTGCATACATGCACCAAGTCAATCTGTAAACCAAAGAACACAGGTTAATGTAAACATCACTGACCAATAAATCAATTTGTAAGACTCTTGAGGAAAAAAAAAATGCTTCCTGAGGATTCCCAAAATCATCACTTCAATTTGGAAAGTGGAAGGGAACCTAATCAACCTGAAAAGATGCAGGTTTAATCTTAAACTGATGTTTACTGTAAAATTTACATAAACTGCAATTGTGGTTGCTGGCGGGGGGGAGGAGGGATAGGAAATATTCTTTGAGAATCCAAAAGCAATTCTTACAGTTACAGAATTTGAGGTTTAGACAATAACCTCCAACCACTTCCTAAAACTTGAGGCAGCAGAGGCAGCAACTCCAAGACAACATATTTATAGCACACTGAACCAACATACCACTACTTACTCTATAATTAATTCTATAATTAAAGACCTAAACAAGATGACATTATGAACACAATGTCTCAGACTACATACTGCATTCAGATGGACACTGAAATATCTTTTAGATAACTGAACTCTATTAAGCTGGGGTTGGTATTTCCTGGCCAATGATGACTAACTCTTCTAAACCATCATTAAGTATCAGGAAATACCCACCCCCAACATCAATTACTATTTAAACATATAACAAAATATTATACTTCAAACACATTCACTCATAGCAAAATATCTTATAGGCAAACATGGCGGCGGGGGGGAGACGACATGGACGACCCAAAATCAAACAACAAAAAAAAACCACCTTCCCACCAGACTTCAGGCAATCAAAGCACAAAATTAAGTCCTGATAGTAACAGCAAAACCAAAGTTAGGGCTAGACTTTGCAGCACAATGAACTTGTAAAGTTTCACTGCAGAATAACACTGGCCTCTTACACAGTCTTATCTCACTCCGTTCATCCACACACAAAAATGCTGCCTGAATTACATTGATCCAAATCACTGTTATGCTTGGGATTATGGGTTAAAGAAGAACTTGGACCAGAACCGTATGTACTTTGTACAGTGAGGACAAAGGTCTTCAAAGAGCCCAGTAGCACTCTGCTCTGCCCTTCCATCACAGCTTCTCAGGTGGACTGCCCTGTTGCCCCAACCATTTTCAATCCTCAGCAACCCACGCAAAGGAAAGACAGATGAAATTGCCTCTCTGCGAACCACCCAGCCTCAAGGAGAATTCATGCCTTTTCATCTCCATTTGCCATTCCATTAAAAATGGCAGATGAAAGTAAGAACTTCTCAGCTAAAACAAAACAAACCCACAAAACACAAACCAAAAACCCACACCAAAATTAACCCACAGTATCAATTGAGTAAGTGAAAGGCAACATTCCATTTATATTCAGAAAAGCTCAGGAGTGGACAATTGTCCTCTTCATTTCCGTAGAAACCAAAATTAAAGACTTTCAGTAGGAAAGTCACAGCTCTAATCCCCTCCTCCTCATCTTCCTGAAGGAACTAATATAAAGATTTCATCACAGTAGTCAACATGCTACTATGTTGTAAATATTAAATCTAATCCAAACAGCCTACCCCACCCTGCCTCCCATGATTTCCTCTCCTATCCTTTGCCCAGCTACTTTTTCCCCTTTAAAGGGAAAAAACTTGCTTTACAGCTGCCACTCGTGCACCAAAATTATGTCTAGTTTACTTCAAATTACAAAATAATTATAATCCCTTATGAAATTGCTAGGTGCTATTAATTACTGTATCATTTTTCTATTAGAATTCTGCATATTTAGCTTAAATTGACATGTGGCTTTCTGCAAGTCAGCCACTTTTAATTAAATCCTAAATTCCTAGCAAGTAAAGGTACCTACAATTTCTAACTTGAAGCAAGTCTACAGCTTTGTATCAACAATGATTCTGTTTCAAAGGACATTCTGGTCAGCAGAGTCTACTGACTGAATACTGCAACTTTTTTTTCCTTTTCTTTTTAAATCACGAAAAATCAAACCTCTTCTGAAAATTGATATTCATTCACACCCCTCCTCCCAAAAGAGCTTATACCACTTATCAAACCACTGCATTACATCTTCTGGCAGCTCTTTTAGTTGTAATCACAGATCAGATTTACATTCAGATCTTAGGGGAAAAAACCACCACCACAACACAACACACACCTCTTCATAATTTCATTTTAATTTACAAAGACAGCTTCTTTGCACTCATCTGAAAGCATGTTACATGTCATCAGTAGAATGGGATTCAGGTTTTTTGGAGAACACTTTCAGGAGAGATTTTCTAGACCAGCACCCCCACAAGCAGTGCTACACCTGGAAAAACAGATTTAACTACTGGTTCAGAATTTAGTGTGCAGGACAGTAAGCAAATAAGCCCAGTCTTCATTAGCTGGCATGACACCTCCTTCATTCCCTGTGTCAAGCAGTTCTTCAAATGTTACATCTATGCCACTGAAATTAAACTAGTCACACTCCTTCAAATTGGGAAACCTATATAATGAGCAACAATAATCCAAGTAATTCAGAAGCACCATTCACCTAACACCAACTCAGAGCCCTAGAAGGGCAGAAGGGAGTTGTTCCACAGAAGAAAGTTCACAAGGAGACTTCCAGCAGAAAACACAGCTTTAAGAACAAACCAAAAAAACCCCATCAACTCAGCCCTCTAATTCTACTATAAAGCTGTTTACTAGTCAGTCTATACAGATGTGAAGGATGTAAAGAGTCATGATTTGGGAGGGGAAAAAAGAAAAAAGGGAAAAAAAAGGAAAAAAACCAACCAAACAAAAACCACAAAAAAATCCCCCTCAACATTTATCTTGCTTTAAAACAGCTGTGTCACAATGAGTAAAACAACCTACTACCCTGTATCTGCAAAGCAAGGGTAGAGTTTTAAACTGGTTTGTACAAAGGTCTTCAGGAAATTGAGCTTTCATAAATTACAGCTTTGCACACACTCCAGTTTACAACATGGACTTTGTAAAGCTTTTAGACTTTCACAGTGACATGTTTCTGAGTACACAACAATATGAGGAAGTGTTGTAGCTGATACCCCTCTTCCCTGCAGACAATTACATATCAAAGGTGCATCATTGTTTAAAATGGCTCCAGTTCTTAAGGATGAAGATCTATTCCCTATCCTGCCTTGACCTCAAGGGAGGGACACACTGTCCTCCAAAACATCCTCTCAGGAAAGCAGCAACAAGCGTGCAAATTTGGAGATTACGATAAGAAATACAGTTTTGCTAGTTACCTATTTCTGCTTCAAAAAAAAGTATTGTCTAAGAAAGTCGAGGTTTTTCTAACCAAGTCTCATCCACTTCAGAAATCCTGGTGAACATGTCCACTTCTGCAGATGCAGGGAACTAGGAACAAGGTATTTGTTAAACTCTGTATGTGATGGTCTTGCGTGAAAACCTTCATTTTTTACATCCATTCTGTTTTGAAGTTACATGTTTCCTGAAATCAGTTTAGCAGAACAATATTTATTTGCTATTTCTTCCAACATAGATATTTGGAATTTATCAGAATATAGTCCAGGCCTGTTCACTACGGAAACTGTATTCATCTGTTTAGGAAATGGGATGTTTACTGCTTTTGTGGCTTTTTATTTTTTTAGGACTACATCCCCAAACTTGTGCGGAGATGCCCATGACATAAGGAACAATGTCAACAAGTGTTTTGATCAGGCTCATTTTCCCTGTTTCTTAGTACTGGCACCAAGTCCTTACAGAACAAGCTGTGTAGGTCAATAATAAACTGCAGGGTTCTTAAATGAACTGGTAATATTTTACCAGTTTCTCTTCTAAGTAAAATTTTTGCTTTACTGGTCAAGAAGTCTTAACTTCTCAAGTACACAATTAACAAAAAGATTGGCCCAGACTACTTGAATGACTACTTCAATGACTACTGTGTTTTTATTATTAGACCTTTATATTTAGTTACCGTTTCTCCCAAGATGGAGCACTGATCTCTGCATTTTTCTTGCAGTTTATGCAAATAGAGAGCACCAACCAAATAAGCAACATTATTTCAATCTTTTAAGTAAAATATCTAATGGAAAACTATACAAAAGCTTCATTCAGTGAGATTTGGTTTAGTGCTATAAAACCTTAAAAATGTTTACTGGAGTGAGACAGTTGGAGGAGCTTGCTCTCCTATTTAGTTCAGTTACCAAGTGTCAGCAATCAGTTTACATTTGAAACTGAGATAGGGAAGAAAAACAGCTGGCAGATGAGATCTCATACAGTTAATATCTTTTCTAGTTCAAGTTCTTAATACATTAGATAAAATACATAGCTAAGAATTTTTGAAAGACAGAATGTCATTTTATAAAATAGCAATGAGAATTGTGCAATCAAAAAAACAGCAAAACACAGAGCCAAGTCAAAGAATCAAATTTGAGCTTGCACATATTAAAACCTATTTCAAACAGTGAAGAACACTCACATACTGTACTTTTTACACAATGACAAAGCAAATCACATAATCCAGGCTGAATAAACCATATGTCAAGATTTACAGATTCCAGTTACATTACTTATGATATATACACATCCTTTCCTACAAAGCAAATCAAGATTGAAATCTCTTTTTTTTCAGGAACTAAAAGTATCACCAAAATTACCAAACACTCTTTTAAATCGCAATAAAATATGTTAGTAGATGCAAAAGATTCATAAACAAATTTTTAGAATGCATAGCTATATTATGAGCAGCTAATAGGGCTTTGTACAAACTTGCAGCAAAAAAAAACCACAATCGCTTCTTCAAAGGGTTGTTGCAAAACTATTTTGCTTTCACTGCATTTTTAGGGTTCAGATCTTGCTCAGTGCAATTTAAGCTAAGTGCAAACGTTAGCTCTTGAGGTCCAATTTCAGATGGAGCAAAGATTATCAAAAAAACTTGGCTGAATTTTTGTAACCTCCTGGACTGTTTGCCTGCTTGTAATGCTACGGTTCACAAACTACAGTGTGCCGTAATTACCCCTATTTGAAATGAGAAATGTATTGCCACTTCAGAATCTTCAGCAAACTACGCAGCAGTCACTCTGCTCCATGCATCAGGGAGCTGACTGACTACCATCCCTTTAAAAAAAAAAAAAAAAATCAACCCCATTTAATTCCTGCTTGGATCTAGACATCTGGAATCAAGTAAATACGCGAGGAAGAACCACACAGCTGTAAATGCATAAATATTTTTCTTATCAATTCCCTGCCAAGAGCACCTCAAAATTCTAAGATCAATTTCACAGACAAGAACTAAAACTTGAACTTAAACAAGTTAAAACAAGAACTAAAACAATGTGTTTTAAACACATTGGCAGACAGGCTTCTAGAATTTGGGTACCCACATCTGGGGTAAATGAGAGGTATTCCAGGGCCAACATACAGTGTCACCTTGGATCAAATTTTCCAGATTTTGTTTCCTATGAATTTCTGGGATAGAGCTGGTGTCTTCTTAAATTGCCATAATGATTATCACCTATTTTATCAAAAGAATTTCTGGCATTCACTTCAAATAACAATCCAGCAGACAACACACATTCCAGCTTGCATTATTAGGATTAAAACAGGAACCTCTTTCCGTTGATGTGTTCATTCCAACAAGGATCACCTAAGCAATTGCCAAACTCATTGCAACTGCTTGCAGTATGATGATGCGTAGGCACTTAGGTATATTTGTCAACAGAAAATGCTGCAGCAAATACAAGTTTTCAAAAGTTCGATTTATAAATAAGCTTGAGATGCTCCTTTAAATGTGGTTATAAAACAGTACCATGGAATCCATAGAGCATATGGAACAGTATTTCTACATTCAGTACACTAGGAGAGATTTTTTTTTTTTTTTTTTTTTTTTGTCAAACCGGCCAACTGTCCTGCCTCCTGTCTTCTCATACAAAGTCATAATACTTGTGCAACTTCATGATCTAAATGAATACACATGGACATCTATCAGTGGTGCACTAATAAAATCCACTCTTAGCTGTACCAGATCTGCCAAGTCAACATAAGTAAAAAGATAAACACAGAAACCTGTGAAGGTGGTGTGTGTAGAGATGAACATTGGTGTCAAGCATTAGCAGCATGAAGTTAAAATTTTTCTTTGCATAATCACATTAATCAAGTTTTTTGGGTTTTTCTTTTTGAAAACTAAGTGGTTGAATATCTCTATTCTGGTGACTACCTACAATTTAGAAGCTTGTGATGGCTTTTTCAATCATACAGCAGCATTCATGAAAGAACAAAGCCATGGGAGGATGTCACAGTCTCAGGCCATGATAAAGATGTACTAAAACAGATGAACATAAAAACTCTGAACAAAACAAATTCATACATTGGACTTTTTAGCAGAAAAGAGCATCATTTGTAGCATATTCCAAGTTTTTCTCCTGAAACTTATGAATTATTACTTGCTTTCAAGATCAGATGCAGCACTGATGCTACAAAACTGTTGCTTTTCACTCCTTCAAGCAATGTACTCACATTAGAATTTTGCTTAATAAGGTTTATGAAAACCTTCCAGAGTTCACACAACACCAATTTGCTGTGCAACTTTGGGCATGACAATCAATCCAGGTCATCTTCTTCAAGTCCTTCTTTTGGACTCCAGTTTCTTGTATCAAATGCTTTAAACCGCTACATACAAGATGCTTAAATATACCCTAATAGTTCTGTTAAAGCTATTTTGGTTACCCATAAACACAGACAAGGAGTCGATTCCTAGCACTTCTCTTAGCCTTCATACTCAAAAGCTTTGACTCTTCACAATTCACCTTTTGGGCAACCATTAATTCCAGCTAAAAACATTTCTAAAGATGAGAACCAATACTATATGAACATCTGAAATCTTGGGAAAGATGTACTTAAGCAAACAATAACATGAAGTGGCAACACTATTTCTGAAGACTGAAAGACAGCTGGACAGGATACTGCATTTTCATGAATACATAACTTACAAATTTCATGCAACTTGTGGCAGCGGGGCTGGCTGTACCAAGCATAATGGGCCAGAGGTTCAGCAACAGAAGGCTAGGCTAGACAGCAGCGACCCTGTATGCTTCCAAGGGGCAAATCATTACATGAGCTGTGATTAAAACCACTTCCACATTCCTTGCTTCATTGAACTGTGACACCAAGTAATGTTTCAGTAATGGTCCGAGCTGTGAAAAATCACCTCCTCAACACTTCAAGTACCCTTAAAATAAAAGTTTTAGCTTTGCTATCACATTCTTCTCTAGGACTTTGATAGTTCTCTCCAAACACTTGCATATTTTTAGTCTAATCACCATGTTTGAACAACAGTATGCTGCTCAAGCTGAAGCATAAGCAGTCTGCCAACAGCCGGCAGCGGTACAAACAGTGAAGTACAGGGTTGATGGTGCTGGAATGCAGACACTCTGGTAGAAGATTTGCTTGTTGAACCTTTCTGAATATGAGATTCCTGTCAGCCCATTTCTTCAGCCTGTCAAAGTCCCTCTGCATGGTAGCACAACTGTGGTTGTGTCATCCACTCCTCCCAATTTTGTATAATCTGTAAACTTGCTGAGGGTGCACTCTGTCCCATCATTCAGGTCATTAATGAAGACACTGAACAGTCCAGGCCATACTATCAGCCTGTAGGGTACACCAATAGTAACTGGTCTCCAGCTGGACTTTGGGCCGCCATCTACAACCCCTCAAGCCTAGCATTTCAGCCAGTTTGCGACCCACCTCACTGTCTACTTATCTAGCCTGTACATCATCATCTAGATTGTTAGTAAGGGTGTTAAATGGCAAAAACACTGCTGAAGTCAAACAGTATCAACTGCTCTTCCCTCATCTACCAACCTAGTCATTTTGTCACAGAAGGCTCACAAGTTGGTCAAGCATGATTTCCCCTTCGTAAGTCCATGATGACTATTGCTGATCACATTCTTGTCCTTCATATGTTTGGAAACAGCTTCACAGGAGAAACTGCTCCATCATCTTCTCAGGAATCAAGGTAAGGCAGATCAGTCTGTAAATCCCCAGACCCTCTGCCCTTCTTGAAGAGTGACATTTGCTTTCTGCCAATCCTCAGGAATCATCTTCTATTGTCACATTCTTTCAAAAATAATTGAGAATGGCTTTGCTGTGACAACAGTTCGCTCAACACTCATAGGTGTATTCCATCAGGCCCCACAGACTTCCTTACAGCAAATTTGTTTACAGGTTCCCTTAACTGGTCCTTCAATACCAAGGCTAAGTTTTCATTGCTCCAGACTTTTCCAGTAGTCTCCAAGGCCTGGGACTCCAGAAGGCAAAACTTACCAATAAAGACCAAAGCAAAAAAGGCACCAAGTACCTCAGTTTTTTCTATGTTTTCCCTAGTCTTCCTTTGGCTGCTGATAGATATAGTTGCAGAAGCCCTTCTTGTTGCCTTTCATGTCCCTGAACATTTACCTGAAAACTGATGTCTAAAGCCACTCCCAGTCATATCTTTTCTACATTCCATTACTGTCACTGCTCACACATGCACAAGCAAGAGGTGCTGTTAAGTTCAGATTCAAAAAAGTACAAAATAAGGGAAAATGCAATTCTTGAAAACCTTCTTATTGTGCATATTCTAACTTAACCATTTTGATATAATACAAACAAATCAAGGAAGCCTTAACCAACTGGTTAGAATTAGCTCCAAATTGTCTCTCTACCCTACTTAACCTTACAACACAAGTATCATGCTAATGATGGTTAAGTTTGCTCCTGCAGTCAAAATTAGAGAGCCTGACTGACATATGTGAGATTCACTGGAATGAATGTGATTAGGTAGCGAGACAGCTGTCTCCTCACCAGTAGCAAAACTTCCCTGTTTCTAACTGTGATGAAAGTGAATTGTTACTTACAGGAAATTGAAATTATGCACCTAGAACATACAGCACTTTCATCTTAAGCATCTACCCATACCTTACAGCCTGCCCTGCATTTCTAGGGCACAGCACTGTCATACATATGTCAAGAGGTGAAATGTTAGAATAAATAATGTAAACAACTCAATAGGTCTAGATAGTATGCATTAAAGAGCTCTGACCACACATGGCAAATGACCGAGTTACTAACACGCACCCACTGAAGCTGGCTTTTGTGCCACAGGATAGTAAATGTTGCAGTCACATTTAAAGGGTGCAAGCAGCCATTCTGAGAGTTAGTTACAAACCATACTTCAGGGTGGTAAACTGGTTTAAACAAAGTATTCCAAACAAACAGCAGCAGTGAAAGCTCCAGAGAAACGTAGAATAGCTGGTATTAACAATCTGACATCTGTCAAGACAGATTAAAGTGAGATTATTTTCACACTTATAAAAAACAATGTATTCCCAAACTTTAGCCTGTCTCAAAGTATTAAGTTATTTCAAACCTCGTAAGTGGGACAAACAAAACCCAGTTTTGTAGAAATCCAGATATATCCAGCTGTCCATCAGCATTCTTGTCAACTACATTTAGCTGAGTTGTTTAAAGATGAAAAACATATTTGGATTTTTAGAAAGCATCTGACAGAGGCTGATAAGAAGTGTCATAGACAAGAAACTAATTCTGAGAGTAACAAAAAGTGGCTATAGGACTCCATACCAGTATCTTCTGTCCCTCAAGCTCACAAGTGTACATGGCTTTCACGTATTAACACAACTGGAATGTTCCTTTCCTACCCCTCCTCTTCCTCCTGTATGTAGGTATACATTGTGCCATGCTCTCACTCTTCTGTCAGACAGTCCTCTCCAGCTGGAGGCATCCCAGCCACTCTGCCACTGTGTGACAAAAGGCAACTGTTTAAGGCACAAGGAGCCTGAACAACTGTAGAAACAGGGGAAGGCAGGGATGGGGGGGTGGGGGGTGGAGAAAGAGAGAGAGAAGATGAAAGCAACAGTACATCCTTAACCAGTTCCCTACAAATCAGTGGCTCCCAAACTGATTTAACAGGTTTACAAAAAAAACCCTCTGAATAAAACTTTAATTAAGTCTATTCCAAAACAAGCACCCATTTTGGCCCAGTGCTCTAGGTAAAACTCCAGTGCATTTACAAGTATAATCAGTTTGCCACAGTGTTCCTTCTTTCCATCATAAGTACTGCTATTTTTGTTTGACCCCAAACCACACTAAAAATTAAACAGCCAGCATGCAGCTGTTTCATCTACTTTACTAATTTCCACAACGAGATCAATAAAAGTAGCAGGGCAACTGAAGAGATGTTGGGAGTGGTATCTTCAGAAACAAGTTAGTGAGGTTTTTTTAGTGTCTAAGTGTAGTAGTGAATACAAAGATCTTGTATTCAACTGGTATGTATCAACTCTGGTATGTATATACCAGAGACAGTATTTTTACTAGTGAAAATACATCATAGCTGTACAACCCAATGTTTTTTAACCCATCAGATTGAAAACTCCATGGAATAGGTTCCAAAACAAGTAGTAAAGTAGAAAAACAAGGTTCTACAAAAATTAGTATTGTTTACTTAAATTGTATTAACGTACTAGTTACCATAAACTTCCACGCACTCAAAAAGCAAAATTGCATTACTTCTCAATGGAAGAAATGAAAATTCAGGTATTAATGCAAGACCCATGATATCTCAAGCCTCTCTAAAGGCCAGCACACCCAAAACTGTGCCCTTATCAACACAATTCTGACCAAGTATTTGAAAGCCTGACTTAAAACACGGCCATGGGTCACACCATTCAGCATTTATGTCTAAAGTGGCATCTGAGCATGGAAAGCAGGGACTGCTCTGTACCTCCTCAAGTTCTTTCTGCACACATCCAAGGAAAGTCTCATTGACTGACAGGAAGCATTTTTATTATTAGTTTTAAAAATAACTATTTTTGTTCAGAAACTGGTAGCATTCAGTAATTAGCAGATACACAATTTAACAGAGTCACAGTATGTACTTTCTCAGCAAAACATGCATGCAGAAAAAAGCTTCAGCACAGCAAAGTGGACAAGTTCTTACTGGTGATGCACAAGTCAGACATCTCCACCTGGACTTCTACAGGAATGGAATTTAGTTTACAAAACTTAGAAACTTAGACTAACTAGTATAAATGATAATTTCTGTGCTATAGGCCATTTCATAGACTAGCTAGTATAAATGATAATTTCTGTGCTATAGGTCATTTCATAGTATTACTTCTTTTTCTCAAAGGAAGTGTCTGTATTCATTACCAGATCTCACTCTATTTAATGGTCACTGCTAACAATCATCAATTAAAACATAAAATTTGTTGTACAATATATCCTGTTCATGCTACAGAAGCCTGGGATTATATATATATATATATATATATAAAATAATCGTGGATTGCTTTTCTCTTGACCTCTGAATTTAAAGGGTAATTAC
>JAVJGJ010000060.1:50233282-50249057 GCA_035590215.1 Microhierax caerulescens | reverse complement strand
GCTGCCAGTCTCCCATTGCTGTATAAATGATGATAATGGTCTTTGCTACTTCTTCTCTACACGTTCTCCTCCTCTCCTTGAAGTGTTTTTTGAACATACCCTTTTGTCTTCAGGAACTAATGTACTTCTTATCCTCTGAAAATGAAAAAAAGATCAAACTTAAAATAAGGCTGTGGGAGGAAGAAAAAGCTTGTCTTACACCTGCCTCATCCAGGATCATTACTTGCATTAACCTAGCGTGGGACCCAAGAGCCACAAGGCAGAACATACGTTGAATAGCAAGAGTTTTAAAGCAACACATTCCTCCACTCATGTTGCTAGTACTTCTTTGGTGCAGGCATCATTACCTCTGTGCTAATAAACCAAACCACTTCACTGGAAAATAACCACGAGTCCTTCAGTTTTTTGCAGGAAGATGTTCACTTGCACAGTTTAGCCAGAGGTCTCTGCAGCCTGCAGGTTAGCAATCTCTCTGAAACCAGTGCATGATCTTTCACCTACAGCAGCAGCAGGCAGCAAGTCCTCCTGAAAGCACTTGTGGGACTGAGAGGAAAGGTCCTGATGTAAAGGAACAAGAGCTGGAAACCATATCCAGGCAAAAGCTTTCTTTTAAGCTTTGCCTGTTCTGAACAAGCCTTGCTAAGAAAGAAGCAGGAAATGTTTCATCTACTCCGTATGAAAATGTGCCTTTCCAGGATAAAATCTGCCCTTTCAAGCTTTCTAAGAGGTTTGACAAGAAGAAAATTAATTTTATTCAGGATCAAGTTTTATGAAATGAGAATAGAAAAAAACAACCTTTCAATATCAACTAAAAAGGTGGACTTCAACTGGACTATTTCAGTGTTAAACAAAAACTGTTCTCCAAAAGCCTCACACTTTTCCATTAATATGCATTCTCACTTTGAAAACTCTCAGCCTTCTTCCTAGTTCAATTTCTGTTAATTCTTCACTTTGAAACAAACCTGTTCACATTCATAGCAAACAGCTTGTTCTGCCAGAAGTCTCATCAGAACAGCTGAAAAGTTAGAATACGAAATAACTGCTATCAGAATTACAAGTTGGATAAACCTGGCTGGACCAAAGGCAACTTGCAAAAGGCAGTTTATTCTCACTATAATTTCAGAAAATTAAATGAGTTACATAAGTAATCATTTCAGGGAGGATGTCAGCAAATAACTTGGATTATCAATCACTTTCACTACTCTAACACTTCCTTTGTATTAAACAGTGCTCAAAGGCACATTATTTACAGTTTTCCTCTGGCTCAGACTGCTCTGCAGCTATCTTTTTAAGGTGTATCTGCAGGACTATCTCTATACCTAAGCACAAGCCTCCCACTTCACTTTCAGGCAGCCCTCCTCTGACACGTATCAGCAGAACTCCTGTGCCCATGTACAAGCTATTTCACAAAGATGAAGGCATCAAGGAATTAAAAAAAAAAAAAAAAAAAAAAAAAGATTCACAAAACAATGCAAGAGTTGCTTGCCAAATTCAGAAAGAATTTTTATCTTAGTCTCCAGTAAAACAGGGACAAGATACCTGATTCTGCTTTGCTTGGAATAGATAAAGCCTCAGACTTCAACAACCTGAATGTCTGTCTACACATAGATTTATACTGGTAGGGCTTTTCTTGAAACACCAGACACCCACTTTTGAAGACCCCATCATACAAATAACCCCGCATTATTTTAGGCGCAAAACCAAGATTTATCCAACACATGCATACAACTTCTTGGATCATCTTTAAAACATTAACACACAGGAGACCTGACAACTCCATTTGGCAAAAAGAGCCAAATCAGAGCTGCACCACTGCAAATAAGCTATTTGGTGTCACACACCAGAATGAAGGAGGTAGGGAGAAAAGTACACAATCACTTCTCAAAACTGACCATTCCTACTACAACTTAAGCCCAAATAATGCCCTATCAGTGAATTACTAATACTAACAAATTTAGAGGCTTTTAAAGCAAAGAGTACTAATAGATTACAGTGTTCAAATGGCAAAAGCACCTGGATTTTATAATGGCACACACAGTTCTATATCCACAATAAAACTGAGCCTAATATATATATATATATATATATATATATATATATATATAAAATATAACTAACAGTTATATTGTGAAGTTTGGGGCAAAAGCAGACTCCTTTTAATAAAATCAAAGCATACATAATCCAGTAAGATTTTTCTAGATCAGCTGTCCTCATCACAGAACTAAACAAACTGGGAAATCACGTTTCAAACTCTGCTGTTTACTGCCTATTTAAAGTCAGACTTGCACACAGCAATGCTCAATCGCCAGTCTTTAAAGAAAGACAGACTGCAAACTTAACAGAATCAGAAAATACCATAGAAATGTTAGGGATAAAGTACTAAGGTATAGCTGAATAAAGACAGCAGGCATCTTTACCAGGAAAACAGAGTAAGTGTACTTAATACTCAGTTTTGCCTCCGAAGTCATATGTAACATCCAAGTTTACTTCAAAATAACTTAAAAACAGTGATTACTTGGCATTTAGCATCACAGAGTATTACAGAAAAGCTGGCTGGAGCAGACTGAAATTAAACACCTCCTCCTACCCAAATAAATTTTACTGAGTCTATAATCATACAGCATTTCTTTCATGGTTAAAATTCTTTAGCTATTCCTTAAACACAAGGTATTTACCTCACTAATAACTGGTCCATGTGATGAATTTTCAAACTCAGTTGAGCTCAGCTATATTTTAGTTTTCCTTGCTCAGGCTATTTAAAGTTAATATTTTTTCCAGAAATTCTGTACTCTTGGCAGACCTTGTTTGGGGCCTAACAGCCCGATAATCAATGTTACCTGTCCAGATGTGGGTACCTGGTATTGCCACATGCTTTTGCTAGAAAAGTAAGTGGTAGTTAACATTAAACATACTGATTTGATGTTTCATAACAGAATGACCATGTCACAGCTATAAACAGTAACGCGTTAGACAGAGTGAATCAATGGTTCCTCATCTTTAACAAGTGAAATACAGGCTTTTACAGATTGTACTGAGCAGTTAAGGCAAGTGGGCAAGTGGCTGTACCTGTGCTCCCTGGTGCCTCAGGGTGTCAAGCACAGAATGACAAATTCTGCTGTTTCACGCAGCCTTTCTGAAAGCAAGAGCTGATTAAATGAGGAAATTTCAGCAACTAACATATAAATCCTTATTTCCATTACAGCATCTGTCTCAAAAAACAAAATTATAAAAAAAAAATCAATTTTCAGACCTCCCCGTATTGTAAGAGGTGGCTCCTGAAATAAATAAGGTTTCCTAGGCAGACTATGCAAATAAGAGGCTCCTTTCTTTCCTGAGAGGCAGAGAGAAGAGCAGTCAGCAATGGGGTGACAGAAAACAAACAGTAACAACCCACAAGCAATAACTTCCTCCTTCTTACAGCCTAAAATTTGCCATTGCTCAAGCTTTTGCGTAAGTGAAGTTCTGTAACACACCTGTTCTCATGCAAGCCCAGAACTTGCTCTCTCTAGTCATAGCTGCACAGCTCAGATACCCAACACATGTCCTCAAAGCTGGTACTTCCTCACAGCTAAACATCTAACACCAACGTACCTGCCATTTGACCATGTAGCCCTCATTCAAAGCAAAAAACCACACATACCAAGTAAGAGTATAAATCCATATGCTAAAGCAGGGAAAAGATGCAGCGCTCTACAGTTCCCAAGTCAGTCACCACAACTTCTACCATCCTCTCTTCCTTCAAAGGGACCCTGATAACTGGGCTTGAAGGCCATGCTTGTCCCTGGCCACCTCTCTAGTCCAGTGCATCTTTTATTACTTTTTTCTGATTGAGGAATATCTTCAAAGGGATGGCAATGTCCCCCTCATAAAAAGCTGGAAAATTTTACTCTTTCAAGGGCAACTCCTTTTTTGTGTACTACTTTATGCAACTCCCCCCCCTCCCAAAACACACAACTTTTTTGTTCTCCTACCATCTCAAAATGGATCAGAATGCCACTTCCACATGGAAATTCAAGCTAGGTTTAACTAGCTGCAAATTATCTTCTCTACTCACTGCACTGCAGAACCTAAACCAAAGTAAACTACAATCCCTTCACATTTAAGTCCAGGTTGCAGCAGATGGTTTTATCAATCCAGCTGCTCATTGCTCCCCCTAGTTCCCTTTCTCCATTACACCTGCATTTGCCAGACCACTCTGAGACAATTCAGCTCATCACAGCAGTAGAAAATACCCACTTTTTGCTGGTTTCACTGGATGGTTATGGTTTACGAAAGAGTCAGAAGGCACAGCAGAACCACACAATGAGCAATGAAACCAGTTCTTCCAGCAGCAGGAAACAGGCTAAGAATTCATGAGATATCCAGGGCCATCCTTATACATCCCCAGTAGTGTCATTGCCAGGATTAAAAACACTTGTTAGTGAACAGGACTTGCTTGGGAAATACCCTTTTGAGCTTACAGCTCACACCCTCAGCTGCTTCTCTGAATGTCATAACACTGCCTGGAGGCACATCTACCACCACCTTCAGTGGTGTTTCAGAAGGAATGACCCATGAACCACATAAATGTTTTAAACTTCAAAAGAGGCTTACAACTATAAATCCCAAGGGTTATAAGCATCTTGCAGCTTAGAGTGCAGCACCTTAACCCTAGAAAGTAAGAGGACTTGAGTCTCGTCTCTGTGTTTTATTTGCTATCCTGAACAGTAAATATCCTTTCTCTTCAATGAGATTCTCACATTCCTAATTTTCCACCGTGCACCAGACATCAGAACCAAAACATGATCTGAAACCTTGAGTCTGGTATGCCAAGAACCTTAATGTTGCAAAACTTCAGTCTTCTGGATTTAACCCCAAATAACCTATTACTAAATAGATTTGTAGAACAAAAAAAAAATTAAGCCAGATCTCACAAGCTTGTCTTCCACTAAAAGAACCTGCACCTTTTACCTTGAAGTTTCTATGGGAGAAGGTTAAGGAAAATAAGGGGATGAAAAAAGAAGGGGGGAAAAAAAAAAAAAAAAAAGAGAGAGGATCCATCAACCAGCTTCCTCTTCAACAATCCTGTGCCATACCATGGAACATTTTAGTTTGCAAAATCAGCAACAAGTTTTCAATTTCCTTCAACATCCTTTACTTTCTGTGTACCGCAAGAATTTTGGATGAGTCCCACACACTGGATTTATTTCACTTGATTGAACACAGAATTATGCAATCTGTTACTATCCTCTCTCCCCCTTCCTGTTAATGTGAATTTCTGATATTCAGATGTTCCATTAGTCAGAGTTAAAGAAACGTTCTGCTACCTGCTTAAAGACCACTACAAAATTACATAGACTTACTACAAAACAAAGGAGAATTTACAGCATGTTAAACTATTATTATATTTATTTGCTTTTCAGATAAACCCGAAGTGATATTTCTATTCCCAACAATATGAGTCATAAAAACCTTAAATGGATGTGAAGAACTTCCCTAATTTTGCTCTGGACAAGACAGAGTAATGAAATATGTTATAATCTGAACAGTAACCACCTCACACGTTGCCCATGCATCTGAACTTAAATGATCCCAACTTCATTAGGAAATTATAACTGTAAAAAAATAATGTGTTAAAGACAGATCTCTTGGTTAAGTCCTTTACAAATGTTATTGGGACTAAAGACTTTTGAGGGAGTATGTGGACATGAATTCCTATCTTCAGGGAAATAAAAACAACTTCTAAATTGCATAAAAGGAAAGAATTAGCATTAAAACTCACAAAATTCTATATCCCAGTTTCAAACTTAAAACAGCAGATAATGAAGTCCCCAAAGTAAACAAACTATGCAATATCCAATTTAAGATTAGTAATGCAGCTTACCTTAGCATCTAAGCATAAATGAGATTGATGTCCATACACTCCATACCAGGATTACTAAGGTAATATTATTTTTTCTTTTCCTTTTTTTTTTTAACAGCCTATTGAAGCTAAATAAGTACTCGTTAATGACACCTGACATGGTGACTACTGTTTGGTTTTAGAAGATAAAAATACCTAATGTGCTGCTTCTGAGATAAAAAAACTAAACAAAAAAAACCCAAACAAGACCATCCTTACTACTTCCCTAAACTAATAATTGTCTTCAATCATTCTGACATACCTAAAAGCAGCAAAAGCTAAGCATTACCACAATTCAACAAACTGCTTTGCTTAGACCTTAAGAGCTATTAAGTCCTGAGTGGAAGGGCTATTCACAGTTCCATGTAAATAGCTGTCAAGAGAAGCAATTCCCAGCATATTTCACACTGGCACCATTCCTCACTTTCTGAAAACTGAATGTCCCAAGAATTAGGCCTGCAGCTTTAAGCCAGCATTATTTAGAGCCCTACCAAACAAACATATATGCCTCATAAATGCTGCGCCACATGGTAAACAAGGAAAGTGCAGTGTAAAACCACAATTTTTGGCCATGAACTGCTGGTGATATCCACAAATGCCACAAAATATATCTGAAAACAAGTCCTGGAAGATAGAATTAATTCTAACCTGAACTTCAGAATACCACAGCTATAGCCATTTTACACATACCATAGAACCCAGTCCTCAAGATCTGGGGGTGATATGATGCAGGACTGGTAGTCCCTTTCCACTGAAGAAACTGGGACAGAAATTCACAGTAGATTGATCTACTCTACTACTATCTCTGCACAGAACTGGAACACATGCGATGCCATCTCAAATAGATGGATCAACAAATTCTTAGCTATTTCATGAAGATAAAGGCAAACATAATTGCAACTAATCAGTTCTTATACGTGATATGTCTTAGAGCAGAAAGATGCATACTAGAGAGTTGCAATGCCATCTTTGAAAGGTAAGCAAGCTTACACAGAATTTACCTAGCCCAGGGGTCCTCAAACTTTTTAACCGGGGGGCTGGCGCGTGGATTAAGTGTCAGGCAGTCATCTGTGGCTGCTTGGTTCCCCTCCACAACCCGCCGGGCGTGTGTGTGTGTTCTGTAAATACCAGGGGACCAGATTGAGGAGTCTGGGGACTGTATCTGGCCTGTGGGCCATAGTTTGAGGACACCTGACCTAGACCAAACATTAAAGCCATAAACTGAACAATAAGCAGTCATTTATGAAAAAAACACATTAAGATGACTGGAGTAAGCACGTTTGTATGTCTTTAGATGTAACTGGAGCCTGTGTGAAGGGAAACAAAAAAAACAACCCCATAGCCTAGGTCTTTAAAAGAAATGAAGTTTTCCATTCTTTGCAGAAAACCTGAAGAAAGATAGATTTTCAGGCTACTTCCCCGCCCCCCACACACACACACCCCCAGGGTAACATTATCATTAGCAAGTTAAACTGTATCTTCACAATCACCTCATTAATCATTTTAGCATTTGCCTACATTTTGCCCATACCAATTGGTTCCATTTCCCACTTGATCTAATGCCATAAATAGCAAGACATCCAATTACTACTATTTACTTGTTGTTAGAGGGCTGCACAGCCTTTACTTGCAGAAACCCCTACTTCTAGGGCTATTATGTGAGGAGACAGAACTAGGTCTGGCCACTGGATTGTGATACACTATATGGGGAGCAAGGCTAAGGCAATGAGCAGAAACCAGTTGGTTCAGATAATACCTTGGCATCTACTAGAAGCAGACAGCAAGGCAATGTGGGTGGTAGTCAGGAGATCTACTGCCACTGATGGATTTGAGATGTGTTCTCACCTCCAAAACCTATGTCCTATGACCAGACAAACAGCAGCTGGCTGTGCACATAACCAGAGCTACAGATGCCCCTCTATCAAAGAGGCACAGAGCCATCACTACCTGCACCATGTTAATGGCAACCTCTCTCCTATGCAGAGATCAATTATGCATCTAGAAGAAACTCCAGGGAGAGAGCTCCTGAACGCACAATCTTCACCTCAGGTGGGACCTTCTGAGAGGGAGGGAGGGAGGCAGCCAACAGCACTTCCAAAATGTACTAGCTCATAGTTTCATTAGCCATATGCACCTGATCCATGTCACTTCCTTTTGGTAACAGCACAGCCCCTCTGTTCTTTCTCCCCCACCCAAGCTCCAGTGCTGGGACTTGCAGAAACAGAGAACTGATCCTGTTGAAAATAAATGTGGAAAAAAGAAATATTTTTTATTGTTCATTCAATTCAAGAAAGGAATATACAATCAAACAGTCCTGGGATGCCCAACTGCAATTCAGAAGTAGAAGCAGCTTAGCCATCATGAGGCAAGACTAGAAATAAGTCACAATCCAGCATCTCAGAAAATTCCAGGATACATCACCTTTCCAAAAAGTTTCTTACCTCTGAATACCTACTTGATTTTTTTTCTGAAATGCAGGACATGAACAGAAGTAATAAAACTATCAAATCATCCAAATTCCTGCAGGTGAAAAAAAACATCCAATAGGGATAGGCAAACTATTTTGTGGAAAACTTTTTTTTCCAACCAAGTGACCATATTCTTTCACAGCAAAGCAGTGCAGTAAACCATTGAGAAATGAAGACAGGAAATTGAGGAATAAGGAAATTAAGACAGACTCAGATAGATTTTCATCCTGGATTTCCTCAGAAATCATTATTTTGTTCAATTTCTTTATCATCCTCAGGATTTTCAAAATAGTAACAACACTTCCACAGTTCACAGGACCTCACTATATTTGGTGTATCTGTATTCCTACCTCAGCACTGCCTGCCTCAGAAGGATGAACTAAATCTACAGTATCAGAACAGCAATTTAAGAGTTGTTAATCAGTATGTGGTAGAGCTGAAGTCTTTTTTTTTCCTCCCACTTGAATAATGAATTTTGTTTACAAGATTTGCAGAATTGGCTCCTTTAAAGCTTAAAGTCAACACATACTGCAGGCAGACAAACCATGTTAACTTTTTCTAGCCCCAGTTATGTCCCTGGTCCATGCATGGGCAAGAGACTAACCACTATGTGGATAAGACCACCCTGAGAACAAACTCTTGTATGTAAAGTAAATGATGTTCAAAGACAGACTCAGTTACACAGAGTATAACAGATTTCAACTGAAAATAAACTGAAGTTCAGGGCTATATCTGAAATGTGAGATAATGGACATGAAACTGTAATATGTCACACATGTCAATACAGGTAATTTCTGAAGCAAAAATTCTGTACTTTTAAAAATGACAAAAACTGTAAAAGAATGAAGCTGGGTTAATTAGCATTGATAATATACAACTGTGGGTTGGCTTCAGGGGTGTCAGGTTGGCCGATGTAGGTAAGGTGCAGCTGTGGCTGGTTCTGTTAAGTGGTTGAGAGCCAATGAAGAGGGAGCAGCTAAGGAAGAAGCAAGAGGAGAGAGAGCATGCCCTGAGTGAGGAGGAGAGATGAGGAGAAGGCAGCAGAGAGACTGGCATGAAGAGTGTGCCAGTATGAGATGGTAAAAGGCCTTTTTGCAGCTTGATAGTCTGGAGAGTGCTGTGACAGAAAAACTTTCCAATAGTACTATGCATACACTTCTTTAAATGGATGTACCCTACCTCTTAGACATCAAAGAGATACGTATTTCGGCTGTTCAAGTTTATGCCTGCCCAATCTTACAAGCTTTCCTTTAATGCCTTTGAACAATTATGAATATTTGTATTGCACTATTGAGGAAAAAATAACAATGACCTTATTTAGAAGATAACACTCACAGACTTTGAGTACTCCTTATGAAAATCCAAGACACAAAGTATTCAGGTTGGTAAAAGGGTAACAGAAAACATAAAAATTATCTTGATGTACCACTGTGCTATTCCTGAGGGCAGTACAGAAATGACTTAACTTAGTCACCATCCCATTCATTACAGACTGGTGGAGGAGTCTCTAGGCCATCTAGACTAGCAGGTCAGAATTTGCTCAGACAAAATAAAACCTGAAGGTAAAACAAACAATAAAAAGCCACATAACTATTACAGACATTTAAATGAAATTATAAACAATCCATATTCAATATTAGCATGATCCACCTATCTAAAAACTTCCACAGAGTTCAACAAAGCATTCAGTGACTTTCTGCTATTTGCTAGCTGTGTACAGTAAATCCAAGACATAGCTTAGATTAAAAAAAAATATATAATCAACTATGAAAAGGCTGTTAGAAAAACAACCATTTTATAGAAGCTTTCAGTAAATATCCTGGCAAAAAGATGCAGGCTGATTGAATCACAGTCCTTCATTCCCTTACAGGAGGCTGGCTTTCTGCTACCAAGCTAAGAGAAATACACAGGGCTGCCCAGTACTTGGGTGGCTTTTTACAGGCTACTTTCTTTACATGGGAAAATCCATGCATGGCACAGTTCAGAGGTGCATTAAAGTAACAAATCACCTCCGAAAAACAAATTCATGTCACTTAAAAAAAGCAAGTAATCCTCATGCATAAATAAATATGTATACAAATGTCATGACACTCTTTCAAAGCCACCCTGTACAAATCCAGTTAAAGAAAGAGCACATTATATAAGAGATTTCACAAAGACACTGTAACCTATGCAGAAATAACAAAACGTATAGACACAAGCAAAGCTGAATGCTTAATATTAAATTAACCTCTGAACGAATACAAGAGATTGCACAACTCATTCTAGCTATACTACTGATAATTCACTTGGGGAGGGGGAGGGAAAGAAATCCCCAAAAGTCACTCTATCAGTAAATATCTGCTAAAATACCAAAAGCAAAACCAATATCACAACCCCTGAATCCTATAAAACCTGGTCTATATAAGACCTTAAACCAGACATTCTAATTTTCTTACATGGTGTTTTCAGGCTGGGTTAGTGAATTTGATGCACAGGTGATATATACATTTCAACCTGAAAGGCTATGACTCAACATAAACAGACTCTGCACTAATCAGGACTACAAGGAAGAACCCATGTAAGAACCCCAGCACAAAGCACTAATCCTTAACTAGCACCACCTTAATGATCAGTAAATTCTTTCTCGGGCTTTTTAGACCAGACTAAGTCTCACCGGCTTTTTGGAAACAGCATCGTGTCTCATTCTTCTAAATGAAAAATAGTGAGCAGAAAAATAATGTTAATCAAACTCTGACAACAAAATAGCCAGTCTTAAAAAAAAACAAACCAGTATATACTCTATCGAAGGCATATTAGTAAAGCAGGGGAAAAGGCTGCAAAGTTAATCTATCCCACTGCCAAGACATGGGCCAGGCTGAAAACACACACTGCTGGAAGTGGAGCCTCTGCACAGGCTTGAGCTGCATTAATCAAACCACAGTAAAAGTAGAAGGAAAGAGAGAGAGAGAAACCCTTAAGGTTTGGGGTTTTTTTCTCGAGAAAAACAAACTGACTAGAAGTGGTCACATTGAGATTAAGAACAGTTAACTTACAGCAAGAGTGGTTCTGGCCAAGTGTACCAGTATATGCTTTCTCTTAGTAGCCTCAGTAGTACTTGCAGCTCCTAGATCTGAGCCCTGTGAAGAAGCCCAGGCCAACAATCAAGTACGTACCTACACAAAGCAGTTCTGATTTATAAACTCTCTGGTTATACCTGAAGATTAAAGAGTACCATTTACAATCCAATTCACCAGGAAGTTTCAGATTGTTATTTCCTAGAAAAGGAAAGGTAACCAGAAAAAATTCCAAACAGTTTGATGCAAGTCCTAATACACTATATTTGAAACCACTATTTCACTTAGGTGGCTAATAAATTTGGTTCTGGCTTCAATATCAAAATCCACCAGCAAAATCTCAAAATTCCTACAGATTCAGCACTCAGAAGCCAAGAGCTTGTTTCTGACCCCCAAACTCTGAAACAAACAGCTTCACATTTTCCTCAAGAGCACCTTTATGATTTGGCATCCATATTTCTCTTTCAGCCAAATTCACACACACAAATCATTCGTCCTCTTGCACTTTCAGTCACAACTCTGAATAAACAGAATACATATAAATTGCTATCCAGAAACATCTTTAAGCCATCACATCTTATAACTACAGAACACCAGGACTCTACAAAGAATTACTCTGGAAGGACAAATGCTGAACAAACCAATTACAGGTTTCACAGACATATCTCCTATAACATACTTAGAAGGATTCTGGATGAATGTGTTAACTGCAGTTACACATGACATGATGCCATTTATACTTTAGACTGACAGCAGCCTATTAGTGCTTGCGAGTCTCAGCCAATAGAAATGAAAAGGGAAAAAAAAAAACCAACAAAACACTGCCTCCTGCACAGTAGAATTGTCTTCCTGATCTTGCCTGTTATGAAAGTTTTCCTCTTTCTGATGCAACATCAGCTTTAACTATACACTGTAAAGAACATCAGTTCAAAATGGGTGTTTGATGGATCCCACAACTGAGACCAAATCCTCTTCCAGACACAGTTGTGTCAAGAGGTTACTGCACTTCACCCATCCCTAGCTCCTCATTCTCCACTCACTGCTGTTACCACCCACATCAACATGACAGCTGAGAAAAAAACCAAACACTCTCCAATTTATTTGAGGCTTTATCAGCCAAGCCAGCTTAAAACAGTTTGCTATAGTTTTTTGTTAATCTAGGTCATGTTGATGGAAAGGTACAGTTCCAGAAAAGCTCAGGGAAATTTAAATCAGAGCTACTATGCCCCCACTTCCCACCTCCTATCTCATTCACTTCAACAGGAAGTCCCATTCCCACCCCCTGACCTGGATGATCAGCCAGTTCAGAAGCATGATCCAGCCAAAATCCAACAAAACAAAAAAGCAATTCATTACCAGTCTGATTAACTCCCTGACTTTACTTAACTCACAGCCACAAAGGCTTCCTTGCCAGCAGGGAAAGATGCAGTCAAGAAGGAGGCAGGACCACCGCAGCCCCAGTTTAAGCTGCCAAGCTTCTTGACAAGCTTAGGCAAAACTAAAATAGAGCTGCTTCAGAAAAGAGAGGCCACAGCCTCCTCCTATGCAAGCAATAACATTTGCATAGCCATGAAGTCAGCCAGTTCAGGCAGTCGATCCAACTGAAGCTCAACGTTTTTCTGCACCACCAGTTTGCAGCTAGATCAGCAAAGAAAGACTAACATGGAAAAATAGCTCCTTTTGGTGAAATCATCACCAGAGAAATCAAAGCTGCTTTGATGATATGGCTATAACGTGACTGTAGAGGACATGTTAAGTCTTAGCCTAATCAAGTTTATGCTGCAGAGAAAGAAAAGCAACACACTCTAGCGTCATTTACTAATATTTGAGATCCCTGGACTGAACAAGTAATCTTTAATTTTAACATATGTTCACTGATGAACATAAACTCCAAAAGCAAGACTAAGGCCATGATTTCACATTAGTTTAAACCAAGATTGCTCGATAAGCTGGCAAAATAACAAATATAAATAACTTCTGACCCCTCCCCCCCCAAAAAATAACAAGGCCAGTAGAGTGTCAGATGAGTGCAGTAAGTAGGATAGGACCCCAGAGTCAGCAATTACACCACCTTAGGCTGCCATGTGAATCCCTTACCTGAGAGGTTCTGTAAAACATCTTTTCTAGAGTGCAGAAGATTTAATTTCTATAGCATTACAGCAATTTTCTTTTTCCTAATGTTATGCAGCTCCACCAACATTACTAGTGAATAGTGAAAACAGTGATAGGTGGAATTCAAGAATCCTGTATGGCGCTGTTACAAGTTCATATGAACACACAGCAGAAAATCTACTTAAATATGTCTTCCTGATATCCCCTGTTCCTGGGGAAGCAAGCACTTTTGCAAGGATTTTCACTGTGAGTTCAGAAAGTTTTTATACAACCACGTCCATTATGGTAGGAAAGAAAGGTACTTACAGATCATTCACCAAGCAGCTGTACCAAACTACAAAATGTAATACCTGGATGTCTTGCAAGTTTTAAGAGCCCAGCATAGCCTGTTTGGGTTTTTTTCTTCCTAAATGCATAATGCTGTCAGCTACTAATACAAAATCAGAGGGTTTCACAACGCCAGGGTGAGAAGATAAACAAACTCGTCTACTCTGCCTAGTTTACATGCACGTTCAGTCTCCACACGTTTAAGAGAAGTAATAAATGCAGGAAAGTAATTCCCAGGCTGAAAAATAAATTTTCTGCTAATAAGGATTTAAATAGCTGATTTGAATTGCATTTCATATGTGCACTTCCAGAAAAAAAATTCTTTGATGTGTTATGTTTAGAGTTCTGTAAATCAAGAGTTTTCACCGAGGCTTAAAACCAACACCTTACTCAATTACAGACTGAGAAGAGTTTACTGTAGGATAACTCAGGTTATCAAAAGAGTTTACGAATCAAAGGCAAGGATGAACACATCTCAAATTCATTTTTTTTGGACTTCATTCACATTATTTTTTAATTCTTCTGGAAGATTTCTGCTAAGGGAAAAAAAAGCTGTGTTTCCACAGAGAATTGCCAAGAGATGAAGAAATGGAAAACACACGCTGATGAGCAGAGAAACAATACTGTTTCTGTATGGTAACTATTAACTTCTGCATAATCATAAAGACCGTTTTAGCAGTAACCATAGATCAATAAGTCAAATAGAACTGATGAGTCAGAAATCCATTTAAATATTTACACTTTTTGCTACAAGCCATACCTAGAGTTATATTGTAGCCAAACAGAATGACTGTGCCTTCCATTTTACACACTCTCCTCATTCAGGAGCCTATCTGGAGATGCAGAATGATCAAAAATACAAAATGAGAGCAAAACAAAATCCCTTAAGTAGTAGAAATATACATTGTTGACAGCTATAAGCTTCTCCTACTCCGGACAGCTGAATTAAGAAATATTGACAACAACACAGAAAACACAGCACCATACAGAAAAGCACCCTTATCATTTCATAAACCATTAATGAGTAGGTTACATAAATGTACTGGATGGAAGGAGTTGCAGACCGGAGCTGCTCCAAGACATTAACTCCCCTCCGAGGGATGCATCATTTCATTCTTGAAGACTGTTCATCTCCATAAGCGCAATAAAAGGAGTTAAGCGCATTCCAAACAGAAGCTGCCTTTTAACCCTTCATTACCGACTGAAAACCGAGCGAGGCGACGCTCGGGCGGCCCGCGCTCAGCCGGGCACACCGCAGCCCCCCGCCTCACACGCTGTTGCTCATCAATCCCCCCTGCGCGCCGCAGGACGAGCCAAGCCCGGCCGTCTGTTCCTTTGTGCAGCCTAGCGGGCTGCTGCACAGCAGAAAGGGACCGGCCAAGCCACGAACCGGGTGAAAAGCGACGCTTTTGGCTGCTGACTGGGGCCCTTTTCCCTGTAGCTCCCGCTGCGAGACTGGGTCGTCAGCGCCCCCGCCTCGGCGCCTCGTCCCGACGCCTCCCAAACTTCACAGCGCCCCAGCCCCGGCAGAGACAAGGCGGAGGACTTCGGGGAAGCCCAAACTTCCCGGAGCCCCGGCTCGCCCCCGCGGCCGCACGCAGGGGCGGCAGGCGATACAAAGCGCCGCGCACGGCGACAGGCAGCCCGGGAGCGGCCGCGCTGGAGGGATCCTCTGACGGAAACCTGGCCGGGATTCAAGGCCTAAGAGAGACCGCAGGCACAGGCAGCCCCAGGAGAGGGAGACCAGGAAGCGGCAGCGCCCCGGGGGTCGCTCCCCCGGGCCTGCGGCTCGGTGCTCCCCGCAGGGCCTTGGCCCCCGCCCCCGGCAAGCTCCACCTGCGGCCGGGCCCCCGCCCCAACCCAGGGATCGCGCCGGGGCCCACCCCACGGCCCCCCTCCCCCGGGGCGGGGACCGGAGGGCGCCCCCGCCT
>JAVJGJ010000060.1:50150409-50199242 GCA_035590215.1 Microhierax caerulescens | reverse complement strand
TGGCGCCTGCGGCCGCGCCCCGGGAAGGGGGTTTCGGGCGGGGGGGTGGCGGCAGCGGGCAGCGGGGGTGCTGCCGTGTGAAACACGCGGTACGTGGGCTTGAGGCAGCGGTGTCTGCGGCTGCTGCAGCGATTAGCCTGGCATCTGCTGCTGTGCGGGCCTGGTTTGCTCTATTTGACGTGTAAATAAATGTTTGCAAATGAAGGCAAAGTGTCACCGTTCTACTTTTTCTTGCGTGTCTGAATTGTGTAAATACTCAAGTGTCTGACATCTGTGTCTTTGGGAGGAAGAATACTTCTTTTGTTACAACTTTTATATGCACAGGAATGTTTTTTTTTCCCCTTAAGGTGTTACGGTTCTTGTTCCCGCCATGTTGATGGTGACTCTTCAGGGTGGCACTTTCAGCTGTTGATCCCTTGGTGTTATGAATATTTTAAGCAGTATGATTTTGTTTAATCTAAATACCTGTAGGAGGCTGTTCGATATGGAGGTAGAGGAACTCTGAAAATAGGCTTCTCGGAGGGAGGTCGGCAGAAGATGCTATGATTTCTTTGCAGAAATTTAAAGTGTACTTCAAGGAAAAATTATATCCATGATGTGTTCTCCAGACAGTCCACTATGCTGATTTTCCTATTTCCACCAAACTGGATATTATGATGGGAGAGAAAAGTCAGCAGAGGTCAGGGAAGAATCTGCTCCTGGTGCTTACGTGGATCACTAGCTTTAAAATCCGGTCTGGTTTTAGCAATGTGTTTGAAACAGAAGCAGGCATTGGTCACTCAAATCCATTTCTGTCTTCAACATGAGTGACCAAGATCACGTACCTGAATGCTGTAATGATTGCTTACCGTAATTATGAAAAACACAACAAATTTTCTGGCCAAAACCCCTGATTAACTGGAAGCTGGCTGTTTTTGCTGGCACGCTGGTAGCTGTTAGTTGGGTGTCATGAGGCTGTTGGAGTGGGAACCAGGGGTATGATCTTCTGAGCAGGAGGAGGTCGCAAGGGTGTTTATCTGCAGCAGACACCAAGGAGACACTGCTGTGGTGCAAGCTTGCCAGGTCATCTACAATGGGACCTAGAGCTAGCTATCCCATGGTATAGCAGGATTAAAATGAACACCCGTCAGTGGGCAGAAGCAGGTGGAACATCTGAGGATGCTAAGTGATGTATGTCTAAAGCAAGGTATATATCGATCTGTGCATGTGTGCTGAGGCTCCTTGGTATTGCTGGGTCTTAGACTGTTGCTGGGTGTTCAGTGGCTGTGGCCATTCATTTTACATGAGCTGCCTCAACTGTTGTTTTCTGTTGAGTCCAGAGTTTCCAGTGGTCTAGAGTAAACTATCCAACACTAAAGCTCTGTGACCAGCATGATTGCCTGTAAGATTTTGGGTGGAAGTTGTTTGTTGGTTTTAACTTTTACAATCTGATTGCCCAAAAGGCTGCTTCTATCCACATGTCGTAGTGCTACACATAGAGCAATAGAGATGGGCAGAGTCCTCCTGTTTTTGTGGAAAGGAGGCTGTTGATCAGTTCTTGTGAAAGATTGGTCTCTGAAACCTTTTTAATCCAAAAGACATCTTGAAATATGTTTATGTTTAGGATATATTGATTTCTTTATATGCTACTGTTTTGGATATTGTTGTGGAGTTTTGATGAGACTGATGTGAGGCAGAAAAGATGGAGTCAATGACAATAGAGAGTTGGTCAGTAAGTCAGTCCTTAAAAAGCCGTGTACAGCAGCTCTCAGATTTTTCCTAACAGAATAATACATGTTTTCACATCGCATGATGTGATTCAACATGAAACAATTGGAGAAAAACAAACAATCCAGATTGCTCTTGAGTTTTGGCAAGATATATGTTATTTTCCTCAGTGAGTCTTAGGAGGCTGTATCATTCTGTCTGCTCTCAGACTTGCTTTCAGACAGGAAAGGCTAATGCACAATAATAGAAAGTGTGGAGTTTTAAGAGCATTAGACCACATTTTTCAGTGCAATAACTTCTTAAGTCTTTGAATTGAATTTCACCATCACAGCTAACAAGCAACATCCTAAACCCATGCTCCAAACAGGGCGGAGGGTAAGATCAGGAAGGTAATATTCTCACATGAAGCCAATATTGTTGCTTCTCAAAGTGCTACTGAGTACCCCAGAAAATAAAATTACAGGACACTGAGGAGTTCCAGTTTCTTAGACTCAGCTGGAGGAGGATAATACATAGGAAAGTGGTAGAAGAGTGTAGACAAGCAGGATAGTGAGACAGAAGCGAGAAGAGATAGGTTTGCAGTGAACAAGCCAACTACCAAGTTTGCAATGAATACTCATTTAAATTTGTTTCATTTTTAGGCAAAAGCAACAACTATCAAAGAAGCTCTAGCCAAATGGGTAAGTACTAGAACAGTAGGTAGCTGCTTTGCAGTACTCCGTGGCATGGCGTTTGACTGTATTCAGCTAAATTTGTTTTTCAAACATTTTAAGAAATATGTTTGCTTGAAACATGCTATAAAAAGTTTCACAAAGTAAAATTATCATTATTATCATTATGATGATGATGATGATTATTATTATTAACGTTCTGTTGGACTTTCTGTGTGTTCTTCTTAAGTTGATATGGCTGGTAAAGATGAGTCTTTTGCTCTCCTGCCTTGTTCTGCTGAATATGCACTGATGGAAGGCCTGAGGCTACAAAGCGGTTTACAGTTGGGGATGTCTTATGTTCTAATTATGCTCTGTTCATTTCACCTAAGTTTAGTCCTGCCCACAGAATAAATAAGTATAAAATTCTCACCGTACTGAAGTTGGTGAAACTTCTACTGTTGTCTTTTAACATATTGTGCCCCATATTGTGCAAAGCTTAACTCGGAGTGAGTTTCATGCTCATTTTTCTTCCCAAAGTACTGTGTTAATACCGACAGTCATTTGGGGTGGTGCCTGACTTGGTCTTGGAGCCTTCTAGAAAGCTATTTGTTGTTAAGGATGTAGGTATAATTTCAAACGATCATATAGGATGCTGTGGGGTCAGGTTCACACTCCAGTAAAACCAGTGAGAATCTTTCTCCAGTCTCAGTGAACTTTAGATTAGGGCCCAGATGTGCTATCTAGTATACACGCACTCTCCTGCTAATTCTGGCTAGCTGCTAGAGCAAGAGTTTATAGATGTTTTGGTCTCCAGAAGATCTGGATGTGAGGCAGTGTGGGCGTGTACAGTTAAAAGCCAGAAGATCTGTACCATCAGCTCGAGGTACTGGTCTGTAATTGAAGACTACTTCCTTTTTGAATTTTATCATTGTTTAGTACCTTCAGTGTTTCAGTTTCTTTTCAGTTATGTTGGTATATCCCACAAATTTCACTCCTGCTCTCCCAATAAGAACTAGAATGCAGTAACTTGCAGACATTGACATTGCTAGAGGTGTGAACTGAATGTTAAAAAAATTTGCTTTTGCTCCCTCAATCTTTCTGCCCTGCAAAACCTCAACTCCATGTTTCCTATTAAAAATTCATGTTCCATTTGCTCCTCTGTCACATGTGTCTTAGAGACAATAGACCTGTATCAGTGAGTTTCCATTAATGTTAGGCATGAGGCGCTGAATTTGCTTTTCTGTCCATGTTATTGGCGGTGTGTCTAAATCTTGCTTTTGCTACTCCTAGTTTGGGTCCACATGACTTGTAAAATTGGATCCAGAGTGGTGTTGCATTCTGGATGTTTTTCTCCCCTTTGGCATAAGGGTTTACGTGTGCCCTACAGTTAGTTAAATCAAAGCAAATTTAATTTAGCAAACACTTAACCTGTTCTTAAAAAAGTGTCTCTTCTACCTGTGGTTTCTCTGTGGCTTATTGTGGTGGTTCAGCTGACCTTTCTTCCAGAAGTGCACAGCAATTGGGATGACTTTTCTTCCTGAAAGTGCTCACTGCTGGCCACAGTCTGTACTGAAAGTTCTTTCCCTTTCATGTTTTTAAGAAAAAACGTATTTTTATTTGGTGGTATGAATTGATAGATTATAAACTGAGTATAAATGCAAATATATATATAGTGTTGTTCTTGGAAAATAAAATGAAAGTTTCACATTTATATAGTGACTTAGTTTGAAGACATTCACGGTATTTAGCAAAACATCTGACATGCTTATTTTCTAAATGACTAAGTATGAATAAAAATATTATCACACTGTATTTGGACAGAAACTGGAATATAAGTAAATGCACAAGGCAACATGCTTTTTTTTTTTTTTTATTAGATTAAGTTGCCAGAAGTATTTTGGGTACATAAGAGAAAATGATGTTATCAAAACTGGGTCTTGCGCTGTGGTGTTCTTAACGACTTCTGGGATGCAATTAATTTCATTACAGAGGAGCCATATAAACCAGGCCAGACCTCAACTATCTCACTTTTCAGTAGCCGCATAAAAATGGGGGAGAAAACAAGAGTCCTTGTTTTGAAAGCACCAAGTATATTTCTCCTTTGTTAATGGACCTCCAGTACTCCCACTGATCGCCAAGAGAACTGACAAAGTGCTCCATTTGTGCTGTCGGTGAAGTAGCTGTCAAAACCGGTGGCAGTTCAGATACTTGTGCCAAGTGTTTAGTCAATAATTGCCATTGTTTCAGAATTTTAAAAGATTTAATAGATCATATTTTTTAATAAACCCAAATGCTGAAGCTGTGGCTGTTTTTCTAAAGATCTGAGCTTTATGAAGTAACCTAGAAAATTACCAGCCTGGGTTGTAAGTGGGAAAAAAGCAAAATACTTTTGCTGTACTCTCTGTACGCTGTGAAATCTTTTCCCACTCTTTTTTAATGGCTAATGAGATTTATTTTTTTATATTCTTAACTCTGTGAATCTGTTGAGGTTCTTCCCCAAAACACACTCCCGTGTGTTCAGTTTATGCTGTGAGTTAGGCTTGAGTTCTGAGTTTTCTGGGTCAAGTGGGAAGGCGATTTTTTTTTTTGTCAGAGCTTTTAAGAATCTGCTTCTGCTACAGGTTGGCCCTGGCTGAGGCTCCTGTACGTCAGTCTCCATGGAAGTACCTTTATTCAGAATTTTAAACCTCTGTCTATTCTCCGTTACTTTACAGCAGAGGGCCCCTTAATTAAATTGCTCAAGTGTAACACAACTTTTAAAAAAAGCATATGTAATGTATAAATTCATTTGATATCTTGAAAATAAGTTAGCCTTCCCCTCTTTATGCTGTGCCAGCAGGAATCTTGATAAACAGCATTCAAAATGCTTTCTCTGTTCAGTAATATGGTTTAATAGTATATTGGAATTACTTCTATAGTAATTACTTTTATAGTAATTTTTTAGTATAGTAATTTTTAGTAGCTGCATGTAGCAGTGAGCGTGTTCTTCACCTTCTCTTTTCTTTAGGAAGAAAAAAATGGCCAGAAGGCTTCAGAGGCAAAGGAGGTGAAACTGTACGGTCAGATTCCTCCTGTAGAGAGGATGGATGAATCACTTTCCACACTTGTTAACTGCGAGTAAGTTCAGTTAAAAATGAACTGGAAACCAAATAGTCTCTTCTCTTTGTATTAATATTCAGTGATTCTGCTGTCCCCTGTGCAAATATGTATTTACTCTGCTTAAGTGTGGCCTTCAAAGCATTGGCTTTCTCTTCTTTTTTGTCAGCTGAGCTTCTCTTTCCACACACAGTTCCTCTTCTTAATTCAAAGATCCCTGTCACTTAACTGATAAGGTGTCAGGATAAATTCTGTATTTATATTTGTCCCCAGAAAAATTATATACTGTTTATCACTATATAATTACAGGTCCATGTTTGGAGTTTATCAGCTAAATGGCACATTTATGATACATTCTAAAATCTATGGAGAAAAAAAAAAAAAGAGACTTAAGCAGGATTTCCAGAAAGAGATTAGAGACATTTCAGAAATAAATGTCCATGCATATGAAAAAGTTAGGCATAAAAAGATAAACCAGTATGTTGTGTTACTTACATGTTACATACCTTCCCAGAAGCTAGGTAAAGTTACAGCATTGATAATTTGAGGATATTTTGAATCTGTTTACACATCCATTTAGTTTGCCATCTAATGAGAGAAGAACAATTATTTCTAACGCAATGGTATTTGGATGTGGAACTCTTCTGATACAGTGATCCCTTGTATACTGTGAATTGATTATTCTTGCTTTTAAAGGAAACTATCGCTGTCTACAAACTGCATTGAAAGAATCGCCAACTTGAACAGCCTAAGTAAGTGACAAGCCAGTGATCAATTATGTTTGTTTTCTAGTTGTTTGGATAGGATGTATACCATAATGCATTGTATGTGTTCAGCTTTATACCTATTATTACCCTTTTAAGATCCTTCCTCTTAGAAAATAGCAAGTGACCTTTAAAATTACTAGCCTTAATGGGATATTAAAGTGCACTAAAGTGTATCCCTGCACTAGCCTTGGCAGTTGTCTTCACTCTGCAAGTTTAACAAAAGGAAAAAAAAAAAAAAAGCAAAATCCATTGAAAAAGCAGCTGTGAACACTCTGGTGGGCCTAGTTGTGGTATTCAACACCTTATCAGTTCTGGAGTCGTTTATTGACCAATTTCCACACTCATGATGGAGATAGTCTGCAGTTCAAGAATCGGTAATTGTGGTATTGGTTGGAGTGAGGTTGGAGTTTTGTAAACCTGGGTGGAAAAATGTCATTCCACTTTGCAGAAGATTGGAAATATTTGGTTTGGTTTTGTTTGTACTTGAAAGAGGTGTGCCATTTATCTAGAAATGGAACTGAACTTTATTTTTTGGGCAGCTGCCTATAAACCTTGAAACTCATTGGGTTACTGACTTTGGGACAGGATTCTTACTGGTCTGTCCTCAAGAATTTAAATCTGTGGCATGAGGCTGGCAAAGAGCTGCAGGTTTTGGGCTGGAGCTTCCACGCTTTTCTGTCTCCATTAAATTGCCAGGTGGACAGACAAGGAATGTGGAATCCCATTCTCTCTGGCTTCACACCAATGTGGGTGTCAAGGAGCTTGATAAATTCACTTGTTTTCATAATATGCTCAGAGTTCAGTAAATTTGCGTATCATAATCAGGGGAAAAATATTCTGGTGGCCTTTCCAAATTACTGTAGTATTTTTTTCTCATGATAAAATTACTCAAATTGAAATAATTAGGCAGTTATATATAAAAGTGAAACCAATGGATTTTTTTAGTAGGACAAAACATTAAAAGCCTTTAAAGCATCTTACATATTTATATTAATAAAATGTAAAATCAAAACATCCAGTCCATACCAAGTATTTGATTCTAAAGCCAGACAAACTGGAACCATGTGCTCTGCCTCTTAAATGTACAGAATATGAGGAACTCACTGTCTCTATTGGCTTCTGAGAAAGAGAGAGAAAGCAGTGCTTACAGCTATGAAAACCAAGCCACTAATTATTAGATACTTGCTTTTGCTTATTGCGGAGAGGAAGCTGAGAAATCTTTTTAAGCATCTACACTCTCTTCAGACTGAAAAGATTACTGTTAATTTATATACCTGATACTGCAGTTACCGTGAATAGGTAATTCTGTCTAAAATGTCACACCCCTGTGTCTGTAAACGTGAGGAAGATGTCTTAGATGACAGCAACAAGTGTCAGTTTTGTGGTTTAGAGAGTGTAAATGTTCCGTGGGGGAGATCTTTATTACTTCAAAATACAGAATATCTCAGAACAAGAGTAACAAAAAACAGTAGCAGCAGTTAGAAACAATTTTAAGGCATGGCTTTTTAAGCAACTGTCATTTTTGTATTTGTAAGCATCCTTTAATTTCTTAAAAATTTCAAAAGTTAGTGGAAACTTATAATTTATAAATGTGAGTGTCATGGTTTAACCCCAGGTGGCAAGTAAGTACCACACAGCCGCTTGCTTATATGCCACCCCACTGCAGTGGGGTGGGGAGGATAATCGGGAAGGGATGTAGAACTCGAGGGTTGAGATAAGAACTTTAATGATTGAAATACAATAAAAACAATAATAACTATTATATTAATTATAATGAAAAGGACAGAGATGGGGAGAGGAATGAAATCCAAAGGGAAGGCTTACCAGCTGCTGACTGATGCCCAGCCAGTCCCCGAGCAGCGATCAGCAGGCCCAGGCCAGCTCCCCCCAGTTTATATACTGAGCATGATGCTCTGTGGTATGGAATATCCCTCTGGCTGGTTTGGGTCAGCTGTCCTGGCTGTGGCCCCTACCAATTTCTTGTGCCCCTCCAGCCCTTTCGCTGGCAGGGACTGAGAAACTGAAAGGTCCTTGACTCAGTATAAACATTACTTACCAACAGCTAAAAACATCTGTTGTCAACCTTATTCTTACACCAAATCCAGAACACAGCACTGCAACAGATTGTAAGAAGAAAACGAACTCTATTCCAGCCAAAACCAGGCCAGTGAGTCACAGGGACACTAGCTGGCTAGACCAAAAGGACATCTCCCAGCACTGCTCCCCTGTGGATGAGGATCCTTAGGGATAATCTGGAGAACAGCAGCAGCAGTAGACTTTAGACTTACTGATTATGATTCTTGAATCTTCATCTGTAGCAATCTCTAGCCACTACATGTGCGGTCTATGGGGTATCTGTTGCTACTTGGCTGGAATTTTCACTGGTTTTGCCATTAATTATTGTACCTTGTACTTTTGATGATTATACATACAAGAGTGAAACAAGTTCATTAAGTATTAATCCTTAATGCAGTTAAGAAGTGTTAAAACATTCATGAGTGGTATAGATCCAAAGTTAACCCAACTACATGCTGCAACTCAGTTTGCTTATTTACCCCTGCAAGAAGGGTTGTGTGAAAAATGAAAATCAGTTATGCAAAGAGACTGCTATGTTGTGATATCTTTGCGTTACACTCATATTACACTAAATCCCACAAAGAACATCTCACTTGGAAAGGCGTTTTGCCTGGGTGCTGGACTAAGTTTAAATTACTCTCATCAGATTTCTGAAAGGCAGCTTTATATGCTGACTCCATTATAGAAATCAAATCTGCTGCCTTAAGATAAGATGGGAACAACTTTTGCCTGGAAAAGAAGGGGTATGAACTATGTAAGGTCAAAATTAGCAGGTTAGCAGTTACGAGTTCAGGTGCAAGGTGAAATAATATTTCTAATTCAATATTTATCTGGACTGAATTTCAACTAGGTAACCTACACATGAGCAGCTTGGCATTCATGGGCATGTTTCTGAGCTGTTCACTGCCTCCGTTCCTGACGATCTGTGCAGGTCAGGAGGTTTTGTTTCTGTGAAGTCATTCTTTTCTTAAGAGTCTGTTTAGAGTGCAGTTTGCTTGTAAATAGAATATGGTGTTTTACATGACTTAAAGCATATTCTTATATTGACACCCCCCCCCCCATGTTTATTAACAAGAAACTTTCTTTTATCTATTACAGAAAATTTGAGGATTTTGTCTTTGGGAAGAAATAACATAAAGAACTTGAATGGATTGGTATGCACTTCTTAGTATCAATTCTTTGCTAACAAAGTGGAGTGCTGTCTAGAATGTGGGATAATTGCCCTATGTTCATAAAAGTCTTTGCTGAATTTACATTATTGTCTAACCATTTATTTTCTCCTTTCACTATGATCTGTTCAACCTCTTACACATTGCTTCTGAATTTTCAGACAGTCCTTCTCTTTTTTTCGTTTAAGCACTCTTTACGTTGTGAGATTCTTAGGGCTGTTTTACTACATAAAAGGATTTCAGAGAGAAATCTTGTTGTCTTTGACGAAGATAAGCAGAACTTTTATCTGAAAACTGCTGTCTGTAAAGCCCTTTAAATTCTACTGGCTTTACGTGAAAATAAATCCTGCAGACTTTTTGTATGAGGAATTTTCTACCTGAAGATACTTAGGCTATGCTTCTTTACTACAAATATTAGCAGTCCTATGAACGCACATGTCATGAAATCTGTTCTTTTTCTGTTAACTAGCACCTGGAGCAGTATGGCTTTAGGGGAGAAGGTGGTGGCAGGACCAAGTCTGCTAGGCAGGGGAAAATTTGTTGAGGAAAAAATGGGGTCAGTGTTGTTACATTTGAATTAAGGGCAGAACTTCTTTTCAGTCTCCTCTTTTTTAAATGAATATAGAAATTCTTCTCTTCCTCAAGAGATACTGTGTGTTTCTCTAGAATGTTTCTCTTCAAAGCTATTCCCACCTTCAGGGATGCCACATCTCTTTAAGTGTGAAATGCAGAGTCAGTGTGTAATGGCTGGTTTACAAACCCTCTATTTTGAGAGAATTATGAAAGCAACTTCTGGCCAACAAGTACAAACATACATGCACCTGAACTGAGTCATTCCCTCCTATTGTATAAAATGCCTTCTGAAGTAGTTGTTGAATTGCATTCACTTTCATGTATACTTGCAGTGCACAAGCAGCCAAATTTGTCTCCTTTGCCCCTATGCCTCAAGAACAACTACTCCAGCCAGCTATTCCTTGTCTTATTCTAATATTGTGATTTCTGTCCTCCTAAATACATTTCAGATCCTTTCCTCTTAATTCCTGTGAGTATTTGCCATGTATAATTAGGAACCTGCTTAAAAGGAAATGAGGACCAATATAGCTCAGTATTTTCTGACATGAGGTGGCCCGTAAGGGGGTGAAGAGAGAATCTGAAGAATAAGGAAGCTGTACTTTTGCTTACCTGAGTAGTCCTGTCATTTTCTAGGAGGCAGTTGCAGATACTTTAGAGGAGCTGTGGATCTCATATAACTTCATTGAGAAACTGAGGGGTATCCGTGTAATGAAGAAGCTGAAGGTTCTTTATATGTCAAATAATTTGGTGAAAGACTGGGGTAAGCCATGCCTCTCTGTTCTGTAACTTCTCTTGTAGTATGGTGAATGCATGAGTTAAGTCACCAAGAAAAAATAGTTCTGTATGTTACAGGGCTGTAAGTCTCACTGATAAGCCTGCAGAAATGTGCAGAATCCCTAAACAGCCACTCATGCAAGAGGGTAAAAATAATTAGAATATTGAATTCAACTTCTGAGCCCTATTGGAGTTTGTTCTTTGAATCATCTTTCTCAGACTTCTTTTAAAGCGCATACCTGCTCTTTACCTTGATACCAGTTCAAGCCCAAGCAGTCCCTATGCTGTTGTATCCCACGCTATTTGTGTTTGCACTGCGTTTGAAAGGAGTGTGTGGTGCAGATGTCCTTTCCGTGTTCCACAATCTGGTTGGTGTTCTTACCTTTGTGGTTGCAGCAGAGTTTGTGAGACTGGCAGAGCTGCCATTACTAGAGGATCTGGTGTTTGTAGGCAATCCACTGCAAGAGAAATACGCCTCTGATCAGAAGAACAATTGGATTGAAGAAGCAACCAAACGGGTACCCAAGTTGAAAAAGCTGGATGGTGAGTTTGGGGCATGAGGCAATTGGTGTGTTAACAGCTTAATATAAAGACAATCACAGGGAAATGAACCATAACCTCAGAAATTCATCTGTGTGCCCATGTAATTAGTATTCCTCCCTCCTCTCTTTGGAAGTAGTTAGGCAAATCCTGGCTGCAGGATCTTCCGAGTGTTTGATGGATTTTTGAGTGTTAAATCCAAGTGGTCTTGCAGCCTACAGGTGGTCTTCACTCTTGAAGTGACCCAGGCAAATAGCTTTAGCATAATAGGAAACAGAAAGATGTAGCATTAAGGAAGTTGACACGGCTTTCATCTGCCAAGCTGAATCACAGCTTTCTCAGGAAATTTGATTTAGTTTTCCCAACAAAAGAGGGTGACGTGGGGGAGCGGGGATAGACAGGGATATGCTCTGTTTTGCTTCGGTTGCAAGGACTTGTTCTCAAAACTTCATGCAAGTTTCCTAAGTGCCTGTATCCCCCTCTCATCACTGCAGTAAGCCTCAATTTGTGCATTGTCCTCTCCTTTTCAAGTCGCTGATGTGAAAATATATTAAAGCATGTCCTGATTAGTGACTAAAAGTGAGATAATTTTAAAATACATTTTTAAATATGTTGATTTCTGTTAACGGAAATGTTAGCTGTTTACTATTATCCCATTTACTAAAGTGGTGAAGAAGAGAGCAGGACTGGTAACACTCGCAGTCAGAGTAGCATCAGGGAAAGTACAAGTGTAGGGATGGCGGCAAGAGGACAGCTCATTACAGGGAGCAGCAGATGGGAACTTGGGGCCAGATCAGCTGAAGTAGTAAGCATTACTAGGAAGTGGAGGCCTGGTGAGAGAAGTGTATCGCTCTGAAGGATGGTCTGCAGTGGTCTGTTTATTTTTGTAGTAAGAAACGTTTTTAGAGTGAAACAAAAATGAAATAGGGCAAATATATGGATAAAGAGTAACCTTTTTGGTATAAGGTTAGACCCTTAGTTCCTGGAGCATTTTTGCACCCTGGAGCAATAGACAGCTCTGAATTAGGCAGGTACATTTCCTATGCAACGTAGAAAGAGAGGATGATATTAACAAAAGGAAACCACAAAAGCTAGAACGTTGAGCGAAAAAGATGTTGGAAACACCGTAGCTGGCCATAAGGTTCTTGCCTGTTGCACTGCCCCAGGGTCCTGTTATGCTTATGTATTGTATGTGAAATGGCTCATACAGGGACCTCAAAATTATTGAGATGGTTGAAGATGTTCTGGACAAAAAAAAGCAGTGAAGGTCTCTTTCAGCAGGTACACGTCTTTTCTGTTAGTTCCTGTGCCAGGAACCCTGCTCAACAGTTAGGTGCCTAAAGCACAACACAAACCAGGCTCTGGTGGGTTTATTTTCCTTTTCCTACATGTGAAAAAAGAAACACAGCACCCCAACCTTACAGTAAGCAAAAGACTCTCACCACAAAGCCTCACCATAGTCCAAGTCTGCCTCAAGCTGAGCAAAGCATCAGTGTGACCCAGCTCCCACTACCCAGCTGGCAGCACAGGTGAATGGACATACACCTTCATGACCTGCTGTTCTTGTACTAGTTATTTAGGTGTGAATTTGACTGTGCCATTTCAGCATGCTGTGAGCTTACCTGTACTACTGGGTTTTGCTACTGTGGGGAAAATCTATGACTTGATAAACCTTTTTTGACTATTAGCATTTCAGCTTATTTTAAATGAATGAATAAATCACCGTGAGGTGGCACGAACCATGCAGACTGCCATGATTTGAGGTGTCTTTGCTCAACATGGCTGTTAAAAAATTATATTAATTTTTTTTTAAGTACCTAAGGGGTGGGTATAGACTATGACACTACTGCACAATGCATCTCTATTCCATGACATCCAAGTTATCCCTAAGATGTGACCATACAGCTTCTCGGATCCACATTAATATCATTGTGTTTTGTAGTCTGGAACTACTACTACAAGGAGGTATCCCGTACTAAACCTTGGTCATGTATGTTGTGGAAACAGCAGCACCAAGTAGGGGCCCAACAAGAGAAGGGTGATGTGCTAGTTGGTCATTAGCAGTTGAACTGACATGGTGTGTCTCCTGTAGACCAAGGTAGGCTGGTATTTGCAGGTCCTGCTTTAGTACCTTTTTTTATTCCCTGTTACTTAAGAAGTTGGGAAAACATCCAACAGAAGCTGGCATCAGTTGAAGGCTGTTCTGGTTAAGACAGTTCAGGTAGGCAGAGTTTCATGTCAGTTAGAAGCAGTGGCAAGAAATACAACTCCTTCTGCCAGTCCAGCTCTTTCTAACAGTCCAGATTAGCTTTCAGGTGTATCAGTATTAACTGTGTCTTTCTCTGCATAATCTGTTCCTAAACCTCTTCAGATATTTTTTCTCTCTTTTTTCCTCTTAGGTATTCTAGTTATTAAACAAGAAGAAGATGAAGAAGGAGCAAACTGATGACACTTTCTTGTTGGGTATTTAATTATTTAAGTAACTCCAGATAGCTGGGTGTATAGAACTTTTATATAAAATGTTTGTTTTGAAGAAAATCTTTGGGCAATTTTTAAAAGACCAGCTTATCTGCAGAGTCTCTCACCCAAAGAGTTAGTTACCAAAATTTGGGCTCTCCAATTTTGTCAAGCTTATGACACCTTCTGTAGAGACTAGTGGAGCCAAGTCTATCTGCTGTTTGGCTAGCAAGAGATCTTCACCTAAACTAATACATAGCTATTTTTAATCCCTTATTAGTGGTGCTTATTGTTTGCTCTTGAGTTCTAATAGAACCATTTTAGCTCGTTAGGTGCAGCTGGCCAACGTTGTCATTGGAGATGCTGAGGCCAGAAGAACAATGTTGTGGTTTAGAGACACATTGCAGGCTTGTTGTGTCTAATTTTTGTCATGGGAATCCTCAGTATTTTAAATATGCGAGTTTGCCTTTTCATCCCCTTAACTGTTATGCCAAACAAGCCCAGTAGTTGTGGACCTACGCACAAAAAAGGTATTGGTCTGATGATAACTTGTTACCGGCCTTAAGTTTTGAATCGGGCTTCTTGCAGTGGAACTCGACTGCATCGCTTAGAAGGCCAAGTATAACTTATATATTTATTTATTTTAAAGAGGCAATGGGAATTTGCATGGTTTCAGTGAGACTAAAATATCTGCTAGCTTTTTCTTTTTTTTTTTTTCTTTTACTAAGAAAGTATTTCAGATTGAAATATGTGGCCTATTAGCCTACAGCTGGTTCCTAGTCTTGGCTTGGATCACTGGTGGACATAATCCCTCTCAGCTCTGGCATCTCCCATAGCTAAGTAGGCTGATACCAACACAGAAACAAACAACGAACGGAAGACCTGGGCTTGAGGACAGAAAATTGTGGCCTTGGGGATACTCACTTTTAATGAAAACACAGATGAAGCAGTGAGAGGAAGTGTATGTAGTTAGTGAGGAAGGTGAGATGCGATGAAAGTGGGCATTGGGAATAAAAAGTATTGAAGATGTACCAAGTGTGCTATATTGCAGGGTAAGCAGTTTTAGAAGAGCTTCCTTATGCAACAGGTAACTACTTCTAGTGAAAAGCGTTAAACAACGATGAAAACATACATGATTGCATGTTGGGAGCCAACAGTGTGGTTTTCTTCAGAGAATAGATCAATATTCTCTGTCACTGGAGTAGATTTTTCTGCAGTTCATTTTTGGTTTTTTACAAGCTTTTCTTCTAATTCCTAGTACCATCTTTTCTTAAATTAAAATGGCAACAAGTGTACCTGCTGGTTCCAGACCAGGCACAGAAGGAATGGAGGCAGAACACCACTCTTAATTGTTTGCGAAGGTGTGGCAGGAGTTGAAATCTTGGAAGTCATGGTCAGAGATAAGAAGGTAGAATTGGTCCAGGCAACAGTGGTATTCAGCTCAAGCTCCAGATAAAATGTAGTACAAGTTGTTCTCTCTCTGATGAATTTCTAAGTGAAGAGTGTGAAGCAGATTACGAGACAATCACAGTCTAGTTTCACTATATTGCTAGTTATTCTATGATTGTTAGAGGCATTCCAATGTCAATTGGCGATTGCTGATACAGCTTGAATTTGATTTCGATCTGTTACTTAAAACAAGGTCAAGAGTGCAAAATGGCAAGAACTGTGGACGTTCTTCACCTAGCACAAACTATTTCCAGACATTTCCCTTTCTGTTCTCTTGACCAGAAAGCAGTTTCTTAGTTAACTAGCTCACTGGATTGTTCTTGCAGACAACTTTATATTTGTATGTAATTTCTTTTAGAATTACTCCCCAGCTTTAGCAGGAGTAAAGGCACCGCTGACCAAGCAGCACAATGGCACAGAGGGTGTATATATATATTTTTATATATATATATATTCAACAGCCGTTTCACCCTGGCTTTGTTTAAACCTGAGCCATTCCGTTCGCTTGCAGCCAGCCACTTTGGCAGTACACAGCTTATGGCACGCTCACCCCCTGCAGCCCCCAGCTCCTCTGGTGGGTAACAGGGGGTTGGGCTGTGCCCTTGATGACTGTAACTGAAGTGTGGTTAACGTGAACCAGAGCCCGAGTGGAGCGAAACGTGACCTGTGAATACTACCAACAAATGGAAATACCAAATCCATCTGCATGTTTAGAGACGTTTTCAGAACAGATCATGCAGTGCTTGTGTGCTAGTGCTTGGCCACAAAGAAAAGTGTTTGAACCTCTGTAGCTGGTCCCTCCTAGCGCATCATCTAAAGTGTGGTACGTGTGGCTGTGTTAGCACCTCAAATGGAATGCAACAGGGGAGAAAGTGAGCAACCAGCGCAGTCCAATGCCAAGAAATCCTGCTGATAGACCATATTTATATATTAATCAAAGTCTGTATGTTTCTGAAGGTCATGTTTGATACGGCAAATACTCTATGCTTTAGCTATTTTGGGACATTTTGAGAGCCGAATAGAAACTTAAGTGTTCTGACTGCCTGGTGACGGTTGGAATGAACCGGCTCCATTGAGAGGACGTGAGGGGTAAGAGCAGTTCCTGGCTCCTGTAGGTGACCAATACAGGCTGTACCTGTGGGAATCGGTCCAAGAACTATTGCAGCTGTGTATTGTGGGGCCCGCTGTCATCAGCTCTTTTCACAGATTAACAGCACAAATTCACTAACTTTTTTTCAGGGGGCTGTATTATAATTACCACCACCCCAAAAAAAAAAAAAAATCAATATTGAAGGAACAGAGCAACCAGTCTCAGCACAATTATAACAGCAGTAAGGGTACTTACAAGACTTCCCTCGCCGTTCACCCTTCATGCTGTGATAAATTAGTATAAAGTTTAAAACCTTTCAGATAAAAACTGTATGTCAAATCTCAATGAACCAATACAGAAAGAAAAGAATAAATCTCGTTTGTCAGGAGATGCTTCAGCTCAAATCTGGGTGGAGTATTCAGCTTAATGTTGCTTTGCCTGGTGAATCATGATTAGTCTCAAGAACAAATCAACCTCCCCTGAACTTCTTTTCCTCCAAAATAAGTTAAGTTTTCCTAAATTTTAAAATTTGCACTTTAAAATTAAGCACAGGATGTGGTGGAAGACATAGGTGGTAGAATTTGAGCAGCTGATCTGCGTATCGATGGTGCTACACCATGTCAGTATAAGCTAAAAGCAAAGCTCAGCCTGCACACCCATAGGGAGCGGCCGAGTAGCATGCAGAACGGTGCGTCTGTCTGTTACCCTTTGCCCTTCCCTATCACACCGCATCCGATAAAGCAGTAAGCACATTATTATTCATGGATGAAAAGAGCACCCATGTAAAACTTGCAAGCCATGTGGAATTCTGCTTTTCCCAGTGAAATTATGAAGGATTAGCATCCACTTTATTCCTTAGAGAAATAGCCGAAAATTAAATTAGCGATAGGAAAGAGCTAGGTCTTTTACTTGCCTGTTAGCACACTGACCTCTCTTCAAAGAGCTGATATATGCAGTGATTATATTGAGAATTGCTGGAAAAATGTGAGAAGAGACCTGAGAACCAGCAGATGACTCAGGTTACACTAGAAGTAGACTCATCTAGAAAAACCTTCAAGCAAGAGAGCACTTTTAACATCCTCTATGGCTATCTTTTGTATACAGTAATTTTGTAGCATGGCCAAGCTGTCAAGTCTGCTGTGTTTACATTATTTAGGCCTATGTTTATAAATGTTATTCTGTGAAACTTGTTTAAAAATAATATAACATTATTTTATACAAATGTCTGGCTGTTGTGTAATGAAATAGTTCAGCTTGTGGAGAGTGTTCAGAAATTAAATTTTGTGCTCATTAAACTTTCCTAGCTGCTCAGGGAGCAATGTATTTATAATGTGATAGGATGTAAATGCTGTTTCCTTATTGCCTCTATATTTTAGAATAGAAAATAACCTGGACTTTAAAAATACTGATATATTGTGATTGTTGTCATCTGATACATAAATATTTTTCAATCTTTTAAGACACTGGTTCTCAAACTTTGTTCTTAGGTCTTAAGAGAAAAGTCTACTACTGCTATATAAGGGGAAAAAACCCTTTTAAATAAATGGCTAGTCTTTCCTCAGTACAAAATTACAACAGAACTTAAATTCAAAGTGAATTAACAGCAATATTCTGTCAGTTCCATTAAACCCAAACAAGAGAAGGTTAACTGATTAATAGATACTATCACTGAAATGTAATTTCAAAACTCCAGTATCAAGAAAAAGCTTTCTACCCCACAGTCCACAGCAACCAGTCTCAATAGTGACAAGAATAGCATCCTGCAACAACTGTTGTAATGCTATTTATAAAAACATTCAGGGGATTACTGCAAAGAATTCCTCACAACACCACTCATCAATAAAATTCTCTATAAGGTCTCTGAGTAGATGAAATAGCTTCCAGAAGCTTCTTGGATCCACCAATTAAAAAAGATGGAAACCAAAATGCCCCAAATTTGGGACTTCATCATTGGACGTTCGTTTGCATGGCTTCACAGTTTTAGCACAAAGTAGTCAAACCTTAGCACTTTTGCCAGTTGGCTGACAGGGAGGCACATGCATTATTTAAAGCCCTAAATAAAGTCCTGCTCTGCTCTCTGAAGTGAAAGCTTCGGTGTTCCCCGTCTCTTTTGCCCACCAAGCAAAATATGACTTTTCCAAATGCTACTGCTGACCAACAGCCACATCCTCAGGAGTAAATGATAAACCAAGGGTTCCTAGACCAAGCTGGAAAAAAAAAAAAAAAAAGAGCATTTTAATGACTTTGGCTGACTCTTTCTCCTGCCAGCTTTACCAAGAATACTGAAATTAAGATTTGCCAGCATAAATTAACAACTAAAACCAAAACAGATGTGCTGCCACAGGTTGTAATGGAAATCTAGCAGGAGGCCAGTCAGACACAGGGACATGTTTCTGCCACCTGCTTTATGCAGTGAAACATCTGCAGCTTTTAAAGACTTCATGCCCACAGGTGTGAGAAACACCTCCGTAGCTTAGTTAAGTAAAAAACAGTTAACTACCAAAGCAGAAGGAACCTTTGTTTTGAGGCTGGATGGACGCAAATTAATATTGACAATTCGCAGCAAGAGATCCAACTACTGCCAGAGAAAAGTGAGATTAGCAGTGCATAAAAAAAAATATGTTTAAATGAACCCCTTAATTCAGATAAGTGTCTTTAAGGTGGTCCACTGAAAAATACAATGTAATGTGATTTACAATTGAAGTAATTGTTTCTACAACCAGCAGATTCAACTACTAAACAGCAGGAAAACATTAACTCTATTTTGCAGCAGCTCTGGATTTACTTCAGTCTCTATTTTCTGTCCCAGCCACAGCCATCCAGGAATTCAGACTGGATACAGGCCTCTCATGTACCAAGTTACTCCATGCTGCCTTTGCCCATGGCTTTGCAGTTGCTCCAGGTAGCATCAGAATCCCGCTGGCCTCACTTAACGCATGGCAGGCCTAGAACTATTCCCCACAAATTTCTAACGTGCTATCAAGGTTGTTGCTGGCATCCGGGGAAGGTGCTCGGGACACCCCCTCAACACTTCCGTAAAGCAACTGGAGCTGCATCTGCCAGGTATTTTCTTGGACATAGGACATAACACACACAGCAGGCTGCTGTCTTCGGGGAGAAGTCTACATTGAGAAGCAGCCTGGAGGATTGCTGTGGGAAACACAGAGGTGGGTATGAGAGAGCAGACTAGCTACAAGGGCTTGTAACCACTTCCTTTGCATGAACACACCGCAGTCACTATCGGCCTGAGCCCCCCAGCCACCCCCTCGTACCATTGAAAAACTCGGCTATGAAACTACTTTTTAAACCTCATTTAATAAAAGGGTTTTTAGATAGATAGAGGATATTAAGTAAATAAGTTACATAGTACATTACAATCACATCAGCAAGATTTCCTTTAGTGTATTAATATTTTATAAAAAAGCACACAAAAAATAAATTCAGTCCAGTCTATCACAACTGTACAGCAACAGGTAAATATATTTATATATGTACATTTTAAACACGTAACAGTCTTTTAAAAGGTGCCCTAGGCAGCAAACACGCAAAAGGAAGTGTCTGCTCACTTGTTAAAATAAAAGTAATATACTTTATTATAAAGCATTTATACAATAATTACAAAGGCTGACTGCTCCTGTACAGTACGCCAAAGCTTTGCTACAAATTTAAAAACAGAACATAAAAAGAATGAACACAAAAAAATTGGTATCAAATCTGAACTAAAAGGGGAAAAATACATGTGGAGAAGCTGCAGGAAACTTTTTAAAATATACAATTACATTTCTATAAAAATATATGGTGTCTTTAATCTGGAGAAGTTAAGTTTTTTCCAGGCTCAGCTGTCACTGGAATCCTAGTCTTGGAAAGAAAAATCCTTAGACAGCTGGGGATTCAATGTTTGTGTCTTTCTAACGTTTGACACAGGAGAGAATGAGGGCAAGGAAAGCAGCTGAATCCAAGTGACAAATTTACAGAGAAACTCACCCCCACAAAAATCAAACATGGTTTGTAGACACTGCTTCTCTGTCTCTTTAAAGCTTTATAAACTTTCAGACATACATCAGAAGATAAATCAAGTCTGTGTGGGAAAATGTGTTTTAGAATAAGGTTTCTGGCAGAGGTAATCATTGGACTAAAGTGCCATTGTATGAAAGCAGACAAGACTTCTATGGCTATAGTCCTCCCTGCTCCCATTTCTTTTAAAATAGGATATGTGTATATATATGTATGTATGAACTTGCTAGTCCGCTGCCTGAAAGAGAATTAAGAAGTCTATAATCACTGAGAGCGAGAGAGCTCACTCCGCATGGTTTAAGAAACACCTTTGAATTGAATGTTGATTTTAATCTAAGCTTCTTGCAAGGCTAAGTGACCAAAAGCCTCAGTTCGATAAATCAGATGGTATTTATAGCTAATTTGGACTTCACATTACATGTCTAGTATGGGATTAATAGATGAGTTACCTTTAAGCTTTAGAATGTCTCTCTTTGACCTGCCTTTAAACAGCTATATGCCTACCTGGTCCTAGCTAGCAAAATGCCAAGGTCCTGCACAGCCGACTGAAATTCTGAGGCCTTCGGCTTACAGAGTTGAGTTCTCTCAGATACTGTTACCTGTATCAGTAAATGGAAAAACATCAAATAAATTAAAATGCAGAGTTGTTCTTGCAGCTAGACTGCAAAACACCTGTAGCTATATCAGATATGCATCAGAAGTGCATGCATGTATCTAGCAATTATATTCACACGCGGTCTTACAAAACTGAGATGCTGTTCCATGCAGATCACAAACCTGCAAGACTGAATCTATCCATAAAGGGCAGGCAACACAGGCAGAAGGACGCAAACAGGGCAAAATGTGATCCGTTGCTGCATCTCCGCAATGCCCAATGCTGCCATCAAGACTCAAGTAGGTAATGGTTTTGAAGTACAGCCACCTGACTACTTGGGTATATGACCACCTGAAGCCTGATCTCACACTGTAAAAGGCAAATCTATTAGGATGCATCTACACAATTGCCGTCTACATGTATTTGCTCCTATAGCAAAGAGATGCTTTGTTCAAACTCGGCTTAATGACGGAGCATATACTGCCTTTTTTCTAAATTAAGAGCAAGCCCTTTTACTAAGTGTAATCAATAAATAGGCCTTTAAATGATGGAAAATGATGAGCACAGGGTTTTAAAATGGACAAATCAACAGGATATTGACAAGAATCTGAAATCATAGACAAGATTTTTTAAAAATCATTATTGGAACAACATAACCTAAAATTAACGCTGTGCTGCAGTGAAGACCCACTCAAGTTACTCTTCTCAGCAGGGAAAAAAGTAAAAGATTTAATTTCAGATTAGACAAATTCCATTCAAATGCTTTGTCCACAGCAACTAGGGGTTGGGTGGTTTGTTTTTTTAAAACCATTCTCTGCCAACTTTTGCTAGTAGGCAGGATCTAACTCAGATGTAGATGAATTCCAAACTATCATAAGCAAGCGTGCAGCAGGTTTGGTGGCATTTGTGTTTGTTTTTAAACAAGACACTAGGGAGCATGTTTACTTATTACCATGACAGAAGAGAGCTCTTCTGGTGGCTACTAGCAATATGTAAACATGCTCAGAAAGATTTCCATTTGATGCCATTTGCTTGGAACATTTACCTGATTTTGGTCAGCCATGCTCACCCACAGCTATCTGAGGTTATCCTCAGAAAAAAACCTTTTCCGATTTTCTTCCAGTGACAGACCTCACAGTATCAAATTTTCCTGTTTTCTTCTACTTCTACTGCAGCAGGGTGGGAGAGAAACAACCAGTACTAGATTCAGTGTGTAACAGACATGCTATTTTTGGACAACTAAAGAAAACATCTTATTTGTTCTTAGGAGCACCTCAATAGCTTATTGTTGATGAGAGAAAAATTACTCTCCTATCGATTTCCTATAATAGGGAGAATCAGTGAAAGATCTGGTCTTTGGAAGATTGTAACAGTGCTTGCATTCAAGCATCATCATATCTGAAAAGAAGATTAAATTGATACTTAAAGTAATACCATGATTTGCTCCCTAAATATTTGTACTTCATTTCATCTGATCAGTTGTTTGTCACCATAATTTGCTACGCCCTATCTAAAACTAATTCAAGCTTGAAAACTTGAGGGCCATGACTAAATGTTTGCTCATTATCACACAGGCATACTTCCAGATACTAAAAATACTAGAGTAAATGCAGGTAGATACAGAGAGCAGAACAGTAAAAGGCAGAGAAGTGTCCCGATTTTCCACCCACGAGGAGAGTGGTACATTTCAGTGCACAGCGCTCTGCAGATTTGCCTTACTAGAGAACACACATAAGTTCTTCTAGTTTAGCATCCTATTTTCTAGCTAGAACTATACCAGCTAGTCCATACTGTCCCTCGCTTTTTCCTAAGCATCTGCTCCTGGTCACTGTCAGAAACAAGACCAGGAGCTAGACAGAGCTTTGGTTTGCCCAGTATGAACGGTCTCCATTTTTTCCTAAGGGGTTATATACTGATTGATTTTGCACTGTGTTAGCGAGGACACTAAAGACATTTTCCTAAGACATTTTGATTGTTATTTTAGTTCTCAAGTTTAATCAGATCTCCCCTCCAATCTAAAAAAAAAACCTAAAAACCCCTTCATTTTTGCTGTGTTCCTCAGTGTGTGCCAGTTCAACCTCCACCTCCATTTTGTATGTGTTTCTAGGCCTTCCCAGTTTCTGTTAAGTATCTGTACGCTGCTCTGCTGCTGCAACACTGGTATTCCAGGCAAAGACATTCAGTACAACAGTATAACAATATCTACAGTACTTTAAGTCCTTTTTAGATAGACTCACAAGCCCGGCTTGTTTCTGAACTGTTGCCCTGTAGTTCTCAAGATCTGGAAACTACTGGTAATTTCCCATAAACATACTTCAGAACTTTAATTGAATCATTGCTTTTTACTGAAATTAACCCCAGTACAAGCCAACCACAAGGTCTAGCTGCCGCACCTACTGTCTGCCCTAGCACAGCGTGCTAAAGCTTCTCTTCTCTCTAAAGGCCCTAGGATAATGGCAGACAAGCATCTTCTCCAATTTACAAATGGAAAAAGCTAGCAATCAACACTGAAACTCTTAATAGGAAGACTGATTTGCTTAAGCTGCTTCTTAAAGATTTGTAGCTTTTAGTTCTTCGCAGTTTTGGAACGATTTTAACAGTTCATGACATGCCATCTGCTTCCACAGCCTGGCTAGTCAACCAGACCTGTGCATGTAGGGACATGGAACAGTCATCCAAATGCTGAAAGGAAACCTAATTTTGTTAGGAATGAGAAATACACCCTTGGCAGGAAATGGAACACTTAAAAGGCAAAAGTGTCAACATGGAAAAAAGTGCAGCCCTTAATGATACTCCTACTTGTTTTGTAAAAGTAGTAACTGTTTCTGCTATCAAGAGGAAGGATTCTATCCAAAGGCATATATATGTCAAAGCAAACATGGTACAATACACAGCCTCCCAGACCTGGAGGGTGAAGCAATCATGGCTGCATAAAACCACAGGGCAGGAAAAGATTGCCAGATGGCACACTGGAGTTAAAGCCACTTTCCATAGTCAACCTGGAGTTTATCTAGCAGCGTGAAGGGTCAAGATTTTTTTCAAAATAAATAAATAAAAATCAGCCAGTCGGGAACACTGTAGTTCATGTACAGCAGCCCCCCTAGGACCCCTGCTTGGGAATGCAGGAGCAGTTGACTCCTGCAGTATCGCAGCAGTGGCGCAGCACCCATGCAACCCGACGCAGTGCTGGCACTCGGAGGCCGGGGGCTCAGCGCTGTGCTAAGCACTGGCTAGAGGGAGGGAGCTGGACTGCAGGGGTATGAGCCAGGGCTGACCAGCTATGAAGCACAAGGAAGCGATCCGTTTCCTTGCATTTTTACAAAATAATGACAGCTGTGGGCTATAAAGATGTGCAGAACAATCCTGTGCAAATCTAATGTTTATGTCACCTGGAATACTTCACTTCTTTGTAACTCTCCTTCACCAGCAGGCTTTTGGTGGCTAGGCTTTTTGGGCTGTTAGCATGTGTCAGTTCTGAAGGAAGAATGGGCCTTTCAGCGGAGAGGAAGGCCCACAGCAGGACAACCCCGCGGGCAGTGCTGTCCAGCCACTGGTGTGGAAACAAGTGCTGAGCTTCTCCTGTGCGTACGTACTGTGGGACAGGAAGTGTTTGGAAACGAGGGCCCCGCCATACAGGCTCCTCCTGATGGGAATTTCAAGGGATAAATGAGGGCTACCACAAGACAGAAACGGGCACGTTGACAGGTAAAAGCCATGTAAAAGCCATTCACAGAGGGATCACTGCTGGAGATGAGAGTCCATTTCTCCCATCTCGGAGATGCACACAATCCAGCGCACAAGGTGGTCTTGGTTCATTTTCACTAAACAAGTTTGCTCCCATTTATGCAAAGTGAAAACCAGCAGTTTTCATTTCAAATTGCACTTGTAAAGCCCAGACTGCTTTCCATTGAGTCAAAGGCAGACTATTTTGTTTTCCAAGATGAAACAACCCACAAGCTCTGTGGTTACTCTAATCCCACAGGATTTTTTTTTTATATCCACTGCTGCATTCTTAATGGCATAAAAGAAACCACCTCAAGCTTCCTTTTGAAAAATAAAACTTCCTCTCAAAAGGAAGAAGAGTGTCTTGCTCATCCCACTTCTCATGTTTGTGAAGCAGAGGCCAAAAGCGCACACCATCTTTCCACAAAACTTGTTGGCTGCCTGAGTAAGTGCTCAGAAAGGAAGGCAGGAAAGTGTAACAAGAAGGAGAACTTGCTGAGAAAGGAAACATCTAGAAATCACCAGTGTCATAGTAACTGGATACACTTAGCTCAGAGCAGAGCATAATTTTCTCACGCTTGTCTGGAAACTTATATTCAAGAGTCCTGTTATCACAATTCCTGTGTCAAGCACAAAAAGAAAGGTCTGACTGACCTGAGAGAGAACTTACTTCCACTGCAGGTGACATTGTTCTGTTATGTACGTCAGGTATCCTTATAAATAGAATAGAAACCTTTTTTTTTTTTTAAAAAAAAATAAAAAATACCCAAGTTGAAACAAATCTTTTCATCCACCATTCCGGCTTGGTCAGTACTGTCAAGGTGAAGTGGAACACGTAGCATGAGGAAACGGCAGCACTGAAACTGAGACCTGATGTTCAGGTAAGAAAAGTGCAAGCAAAAAGAGTGAGACCACCAAGAGGGAGGTTGGGTCCAGCCTTGCTACTCCCTCCACTTCTGGTCTGCTGCTATATTTCTCCATCTTCATCTGAGCTCTCGCTGCTGCTTCCACTGCTGCTGCTCCCACTGTCACTGCTCTCTTCCTGCCGGGCCTGACTGTGGGCTGCTGCTGCCGCTGCTGCCGCTGCCTCTTTCTCTTGCTGCTTCAGCGCAGCTGCCTTCTTCTCCTGCTCCGCGTGGCTCTTCATGTGAGCACTGCGGCTCTTCACCTTGTAGAACACCCTGAGGAAGCACGCACGTACATTAGCATTGGTCTCTCCTACAGCCACCTTCATTAATTCTCCAAAAGAGCTTCTGCTGCTGCAGTCTCAAGTTTCTGAGCTTCAGCACAGGAACTCACTTCGGCATTGCAGTAGAGCATCTACAGCAAACACTGCTCCTGACTCCGCACGTGCCAGCACTAGGTGGAATACCAGCAGGGGATCCTGAGCACCCTCAAACCACTCACTTGGTTTCTTAATCTGGCCATTTCCTCTTAACTCTCATTCAGCTCTTTAAATTTTCTAAATTCAGATGGGCAGCACAGGTACCCAAAATATGCATGTGCTGCTTAACACAACAGGGCCCTGATTTTTAGGAACTCCCCCTATGCTGCAAAAATACAACAAACATGGAGGTGAACAATGGCCAAATGCCACTACTCCTGAGTCTTGTCCACACAGCTAGAAACACTTGAGCTTTTTCCTCCTGACTTTGCACTTCTATGACCTATCCCTCCATCTTTCACCAGTAACTATTTGGCTTTTGCACCAAATGCCATGAGAAAAGTTTAGACAACAGTAAGAACCCTTGTCTGCTTCTCCTTTGTCAGTGGCCAGGATCAAATCCTAGCTGCCTGGCTTCTCACAGCACTGCCCAATGCCACGTGCTGCCCGAGGGCACAAAGACAGGGTACCTTGGCAGGGCCAGCTAAGTCCCAGCCACAGCAGGGATCTGTCAACACTCCTGGTGATGTACCTAGACAGAGATTTCATTTCCTTGTCATGCCCTTGTTTGGTGCCTTTTTTAAATAAAGGGATAACCCTGGTATTACAAGACTCCCTGTTGTTTGAAGAGTAAGCAATTTATGGAATTAGAATCATTTAGGCTGGAAAAGACCTTTAAGATCAGAGTCCAACTGTTAACCCAGGACTGCCAAGTCCACCACTAAACCATGTCCTTAAGTGGGAACTGAATTTTCTTAACATTTACGAAACTGTTGGCAACAAACCTAGAAGAACGACTAGAACCATGTGAGGAAATACAAGTATATTTTACAGTCACAAAAGATGGGTGCAAGTTTAACCAGATGTAATATCTGCTGCCATATCAATGGTAGCGTCTTGTATTTCTGCACCACTGTTCATTAGAAAGTCCTAATGTTCTTAATATGTGATCTAGCAAATATATAGAAATTACTCATTACAAAAAAGTGAGCATTACAGAGGAGCAATATAGCAGCTGTTTGAAAGCGCAGCTTAACACCACATACTGCACACAGCTGAAATGCAGGTAGTGTCTCATTCCATTTGAGAAAAAAGTCAGCAGCAGTGGGTAATTATTCAAGTAGTAGTATCTTAGTACCAATTATGTAAAAATTCCCAATTTGCAAGTATTAGTAGGGCAATAAGTCATTAAAATTATTGCCAATGTCTCTGGCCTAAATAGACAGAAAGAAAGCTCATTTGAGAATACACTTCCACAGGAGATGGCCTACCGCAATTCTGTGACTATTGCTGGAAGCGGAGTTGCTCTTACCTGCCGCATTTTTTACATGGAAACGTGTTTTCTGTGTTCTGAGTTTTACTGGTAGCATCTGATTTTATCTTCTGTTTCCGCCGCCTCCTCTGCACTGGAGCAATAATGGGTTTTCGAGGCTTCACTGTTGTCTCCCTTGGCTTCCTTCCAATTCTGCCTGTGACAATTGCCTCTTGACTGCTCATATTGGCATTGTTGGCCTTTGGAGAGAGGGGACAGTTAAGGCAAACTGAACTTAAACCCACCATCAGAGGAAAACAAATGTCTGAGCTCCTGTGCTTCCTTTATTCCACACTAAGGTTTTATTTAATGAGGAAGTCTTCAGGATATTTCTCATCATGATCCTATGCATGCACCAACCACAAAGAATTATATTGGGGTTTTTTCCCTTACTCATCCCAGTTCTCCCACCACAGCACACAGTCTGGTTGCTAGTAATGCTCTAAGCTACTGCAGCCCAGTCTTGGCTCTGGGAGAAGTCAGAGGTGGAAACTTTTTCTGTATGGAACTCTGCACCTGGTATTTTCTAAACTAGATGCAGCGTGCAGGTGACATAGAAAGCACAACATGCACAATGCAGCACTTACTATTGTTACTGTTACTACTTACTGTTAACCCATCTTGTAGTGTCTGTTCATCTCTGAGAGGAACCGTGCTCTTCCTTCTGGTATCCAACCCTTCCTCTACCTCCTCTTCTTCCTCCTCTTCCTCCACATGCCCCTGTTCTTCACTGTAAATGTCCCGTCTGGGAGGAAGAACATGTGCAAACCTATGGGAACTCTTCACCAGAAGATAAAAGAACTGTTAATTTTGGTGTCTGTAGGTAAATATCATTACAAGACACAGGGCATAAGCTTGTGAGTCTGTAGACGCCTCCACACTGGCCAGACTGTTTCTGCTTTTGATTTTACCAGCAAATGAGACAACACAGCCCAAAAGAGGTGAGAAAAATCTAGGAAATTACCTTGATGTCAACTTCAGCTTCATCTTTCATAGATTTCTCATTAGCACCATCAATGTCCCCAAAGATTAAGGTCCCATTCCGACCAATTTTCACCTGTTTCTTGTATGTGTAGTAGAATTCCACACACTGAGCCACTGTTTTTGTTTTTATCTAGTGTTTAAAAAACAAAGTCCCGACCGATTAGTAATTATTTATAGGCCTTCTTGAAATCATCTAAAGGTGCAATAAATACACTTCATATTCTTCTTTTCTCAGTAGGCTCCATTCCACCACAACGGCTGTTAGAGCTGCCTTTTCTGTGTCATATTCACCTGCACGCCCCATCCCACAGCCCATCCCCTATTGCCACTGTTATTCCCTGGTCACTACAGGACCAACTTTCAAAGAGAAGCTGGTCAATGTAAAAGGTGACAGAACCTGGCACTTCATAAGCTGAGCCTCCAAAATGTTTCATTTGAGCTGTCAAGGCTTGAGAGAAGCCTTTCACAGTTTTATGGGGGAGCTTTATTTTTCAGCAGCACTTCAGAAGACCAGACCAGAATACCAATCCAAAAATGGAAAGTAAGTTTTGCAGCTCTTTCCCTTTTTGGCCACATGCACTTCATACACAAACGGTGGTAGACAATTGTCAGTACAGACCTGTGACCATCTACATATTCTCTGTCATTGATTTTCCTGAAGTTTTGGAATATATTCTTAGCTTCTGGGCTTTTGCAACTTAAATGCCTTTTGGGAATTTTTTCAGTAAACACGTTTTGGTTTTGCACTCTCCTTCAGTGATTTCCCCAGCACTGAAGCGTCATAACTCGTGAAAATAGGTGTGAGGGATCATTTTTACTAGCATTGTCACAGAAAACTGGAAACAAATCCTAAAAGATGCATCATTCACATATCCTTCTTTGATCCTTTTCATCACTAGCAAGGATATGTTTCTATTTAGTTTTATAAGCAAGCCATTTAAGCTGTACTGGAACATAACCAACGCTCTAAATACACCCTGCAGAAGTGGTATCTGCAGCATGGGCTACTGGAAGTAATGCCATAAGTACAAGGGTTAAGTAAACAACAACAGCAAAACAAACACTATTGTTCCAGCCTTCTATGAGACTATATGCTGTGCTGCATGGTAAAACCTACCTGAAATCTTTTGAGTGCAGGAGTAAATACCACAGTTTCAAAAAAATTAAGATTGAACTCCCTGTATTAAACGCTCAACAAACACATAAGAATGTATCCTAGCTGTCATAAAAAAAAAAAAAAAAAAAATCAATCACAAAAGTAACTTACAAGCTTTTGGACCAAGAAAAAGTCTTTCTTGTAGATTGCAATGCCTTTGTTGAAAAGTTTTTTTTCAGCAACTTTCCACTTGTCTGATCCTGTAGAAAAGAAAAAAAAAATCGTAACAGAAGCCCTTGAAATTTTAAATGTTTAGTCTTCTATGTACTTTTTTTCATGTTTGCCTTAAATAAAACACACATACAAGGGTGCAGTCTCTCATCATACCTAATCCAGCATAACTGTAAACTGCTGTTAACGCCCCCCCTACTGCTCCACTTCAGCCTGCCTCTCATCACTTTGTGTTAGATCCATTACTCACCCCCACCAGTTAACTCAATTCAGCTTGCAAAAACCAGTCAGAGTAATTAAGATGTTTTCCAAAAAAACAGCCAGGTGAATAGACATACACACTTTCTGGTGGCCCAGTCATAGGATTTCATACAAGGGAAATGGTGGGGCAGGAGAATAGCATCTTCTCCTTCAGCAGTGATCCACTGTACTTGAAGATTTATTACATCTCAAATATTCCTACTGTCCTAGCACCCTCGCCTCTAATAACAAACACATTTTGGAATCTCCTCTTGCCTTATAGATACTACTCAAGTAGTATTTCTCAACAATTGTAGTAGGAGCGTGCAATAATGAAGAAATGTAATTTCTACAGTTTGTCGCACAGCTAGTAGATATGTCTCCACCACCTTACATCAGGTCTTTCAGGTGACTAGGGCCACTCTAAATCACTGAAGTTAATGCTACATGGCTGGCTATTTTCTAATTGGGTACAAGGCTAAACAAAGACTGTTTATGGCATTTAGATTTTGCAGAAACGTTGACAGACATCAAAAGTTGGCTGAGCTTTCTACAGCAAGCTCTTGAAAACTCTTCCCATGAAACTTCCTCTTTAACTCCACCCTGGAAATTCATGCCAGAGAGCCTGTGGTTCTGAGGTTACCACAGCCTTCCTTGTATGTACTAACTATCTTTCTGCATTCTCTGTGGCTTGATGTAAGAGATCATATTCCCTTTTCCCCATAAAGGAAATCAGAACACACACATGCAAATTCACATGTTCCGAGAAATGCAGCATTTTTTACATTATAAGTGTCATAATTTGCATAGGCAAAATTCCTGGCAGACCATCATTTGACTTATCAGGGAGAACAGTGGGTTTTAATCTTACTTTAATGTTACAGAGTTTCCCAAAAGAACAGAAAAGAATAGAAAGATTCCTTTACGATAGACAGGTGAGACAGCTATTCTGGTTAACAAACCTGTGTAGTGATAATCTGCCAAAGGGTGGGTAGGTGATCGTACTGGCCTCTTCAATAGCAGTTTGGTCAAAGCTCCCTAAGATAAACACAAAATAATTAAGTTAGTGTTTGGGGTATCCAAAACAAAGATCAGACAATTGTTAATCCTCTCCTTTCTGGCAAGCTAACTGAAAAGAACTGTAGCACAGTTTAACATTTGGGACAATTTTAAAAATCACATTCTTGACTATCCACTAAGTCTTACAGGCGACTGGTAAGCTCTCAGCACCTCCCTCTTCATGCCTCTCTGAATTGCCACTTTCCAGTGCAAGCACCACAGCACTGGGAGAGAGTTAATTCCATAGAGAGCATTCAGCAACTTCTTCTCATTTACTGAAGACTAAAGTTACATACTCATATCCAAAAACACTGCCCTAAATGATGTTTGTCTTAAACATTCAAGTCATCGTGATCTTACCTCATTTAACTAAGCAATACTTCAAAATAAACAGGGCATTCACATGACTGAAAGATTCCACACAAAAAAAAAACAACCTCTCAAGTTGCTTTTTACTTTGCATTGAAATTGGAAGTGCTTTCAAAGTTAGCGGGAAGGAAAGAATGGAGTCACGCTTCCATCAGCAGTTTATATCACCCTAACAGTGAACTCCTGCAGCCAGGGCAACCTTGCTCCTCCCTAATGCCAGCAACAGCATTTGCAGTGGTGGCTGCTTCTGAGAACTTACCTAGCAGAAGCCTAATACATACACACAAAAGTTACTTTTTATTTGTTCTCTTCTCCAATGTAGGTCAATACAGTCTCACAAGTGTCAGTGCTGGCACACCACAGGGGACAAGAAACAAGCAGCCAGGCAAAAAGGTGTGGGATACTCCTGACCACAGGGCTGATTTATGCCAGGTCAAATCACTCACAGAACTAAAAAAGGATGACAACCCTGTGCCGTATGCTACGCTCTGCTCTTTCACGTTACCTCCCCAGGGGCGTCAAAGGGCATTCATGAAAGTGTATCATGTCTTACAGTACTGAGGTAAAATTAGCAGCACAGGCATTCTATAAACATGCACAGAGAAAGTGCTTCCAAAAAGTAAGAGCAGCAAGACACTGCACTTCATCTCAACTTCAGCTCCAGCCTCTGATTTTTCCCCCAATGGTCATCTTCCCAGGAAGATGACATTTAAGATTCATTTAGCAGTCTCAGCTTGCTCACCCTGGTAGACTACCAGTCTGTTGGTTAAAAAGCCAAACATGTCAAAAGTTGGAAATGTGCAATATAGTAATTGAACATGGCACTGTACATGAGGCAGAGCCTACTTTAGGGACATCCAAAAGACACTAAACAGTGGGAGCCACGTGCATAGGAAGGAGTTTGCAAGGCTCTCCACTCAGGAATGACAGGTTACCTGGCCTTCATTAACATCTTTGACCACATCAAGGTGAAAAGCTGGGAAGACTCACCAGAACGCTTCCCTTTGCTTCATGTAAGAAATGCAATGCCAGCTCCTGGTTGGTTCCAGCCCCAGGAAAAATGCTTGAACAGGCAGCAGCTAGCAGGTTTTCCACTATTTCCACAAAGGTACCAAACAAATTCAGATAAGAAGATTAAAATGGATTTTCCTACAGGATTTGCATCATTAATTAGCTCTTTTGAAGCAGGACTAGGCATAACAGCAAGTAAAACTCTCAGAGAAGTTGAATGTCCTTGCAAAGTTATCTGGGTCAAATTTGAACACAAGAACTCATTAGACCACAAGGTCATGTAGCATTACCCTGCATGTGGCACTATTTATACAGGGAGTTTTCTGCAAATCTCCTCCCTCCTGTAATGTCTCCCCATCTCCCTTCACCTCAGAAATTTCCCAAATTCCCCCTTATATTGTGAATTTCCATTTTGCAACACACTTTTTTTCCCTCTCTCATCAGAAAGATTTCTTCCAAGCCTGCCTACTTCCTCTTCCCTTCAGGATTTATACATGCCACAACCCCCATGCAGCGAGAGCTCCCCAAGTCTGCTACTAGCTGCCACAACTCCTGCTTCCTTGTCCTTGTTTCCATCTATAACTTAATTTCTCAAAAAATACAGGAACTGAATGCATATAGCATTCAAATGTTAGCAAAAGACAAGGAAGCTTCACTGAACAAAATGCTGCTCTCTGCCTGACTAGTAACAAATGGTCCCATTTTATCTCAATTAATAAAGAAATCCTATCTCACACACCCCACCCCATCACACACATCCCGAGTTTTATTCCTAAGACTGTTTTCAAGACCTCTCGAACATATTACTTAACTGGTAGCTCAGAGATATTAAGTTACACATATAGTAGATGTGTGGTTTCCCCTATTACAACTGTGTCAATTCAGTCCTATTTACCAGCCTTCCACATTCTTACCATTCTTTTGGGTGACTTTGTTGGTTTCCAGGTCACCCCACGGCTGCCACACCAGCTCTGCTTTATGTTCATCAGCTGCTGCCAGAGACCTGTCTTGGAGCGATGGGATTTCTGCCTGAAAGCGAGTTCCTACATTTATTCGCCTATAGAAAAAGTAAAAAGTAACGGTCAGGCCCCCTTTACAATATCCAGGCAGTCTCCATCTCTGCTAGAAGCGCTAATTGTGAAGAAACTGAAATGCAACAAGCTCATGCATATAGCATGAACAGCTTTCAGGCGTTGTAGGTCACCTCAATAAGTATGACTCAAATCGTGAGAGGTTTTACATTTGTTACCAGTTTCCATTGTCTTATCAACAACAGTTGAAATTGTATTTAAATTAGGATCCCCTAGTAACCGCTCAAAGAACAGTTGTTATCTTTCAATAATCATCACTTCGAGAGGCCGTCACATGGAGTTCTCCTACAGCAGCAAGCTTGCTCCTCACGCACAGGATAGGTCAGCCTATTTTAGTATTAATGTTTTGCCAGTCATAACTAGAGAGTCACAGCATCATATAGGTTGAAAAGGACTTCTGGAGACTGGTCCAATTCCACATTAAAAGCAGGATCAATCTCAAAGTTTGGTCCTTCGTGATCTTGACACAAGCTAGTATCTTCTAGAAGCTATTTCTAACAACTGAAACCAAAAATATAAAACTATGAAAGCTGTATCAAAACCAAATCCCATTCTTTTAGCAATGATCTCATACTTTTAGATTCTGAAATAGTGGACAGATATTTCACGACAAGCAATCCACAGAGCACTACACTTGCTTTAAGTCAAGTGACCATCCATGGAGATTCTACTCTGTACTAATAAAACAGAACAAGGTCTTAAAAAAAAAAAAAAAAGGTACAATGCTCTAGGTGATGCTCTGTTGAGAAAGGAATGTACTCTGAATAAGAAAGGGTTCCACTGACAATGTTAAAGTGGAGGAATATACTCTGAATAATTAGAAAAGATAAGGTGGGCACCTGAAGGAGATAAGGAGACCATCAAGTCAGGAAATTGTTGAACAAAGAAAACTGAAAGGTCTATTCCACCTAGATCCTACCTATTACGAATGGAATGATTGGCTGTCAAAATCAAATGAGTATGTATGTAAAGATGTTGTGTAACCTCTCAGGAAAACTGTATAAAATACATAACTTCTCACTGAAAACTTCAGAGCTAGTTTGTCCAGTGCAAATCAGCTAGCTCCCCAACGTTGCACAAAATAAATACCTTTGCTGCTTGAAGACACAATTTGTCTCTCAGCAGTTACTCTGTGCTGTTTTGGCATCACTAGCAAACACCATTTTGTGCACAGTAAGAACCACCATTGCAAGACTGCTCTACCAGACTTGGAGGTCTGGAGGTCTCCACCAATAGCACAGCAAGTAGTGAGAGCACAGATGTCCTTTGTCATTGCTCTACATCTCTTACTCAGTGGCAAAGTACACAGAGACAGCAGTAGCTACACAAACTAAGTGTAAAACAAGTCCAAGGACAATTTCGTAAGTAACACAGCAACTATGCATGCAATTCAGAGGTCCAGAAGAGAGAGCAAAAGAAATGTCCAAGCTAAGCTAGCAAAAAGACCCTTCAGAAACCCAAAATACCAGAAAACCAATCTATTTGAGAACAGCTGCTCAGACCACTTAAAATATAATTAAAATCTCCTATTCTGAAAGAAGATATCTACGTTTAATGCAAAAACGTTCCTCTTTCAGATGTCAGTCAACTAGCACCATACTGGTAGTTCCTGAAATACTAAAGGATGGAGAAATAAGCTCTTTTTTTGAGAGTAGATCAGGCAGTGCTTGCAAGATAATTAAACTCTGGAGTTGCTTTATTAGAAAAAAAGGTAAAACTCCCTGCGCAGGGCAAGGTTTACTATAATTCTCAAGTCTTGGCTTGAAAATTGAGTCTTGGTTCCCCCCCAGCACGAGGGGAAATACAATTACCACAAAAAAACCCATGATCTAGCACAGTAACAAATAGTAACAAGAACATCTGAGAAATGCCAGCCTCCAGACTTTTCTGGTCCTCTGCTGTTCTGAAATGGCACATGCATGGCTATTATGAAAGCAAGAGTCTGGAAAAGGTGTGGGGAGGCCTTGAAACAACACATATAACCCATACAAAAACCCATAGAGATATTAGCACATGTTGCAATAAGATGTTTTGAAGTCCTAGAAGACTGTGTCATCACAGGGAAGGAAGAGGGTTTCATTTTCTGTCGTGGAATGGGAAAGAAGGAAACACCTTCATTCTCTTTTTTTCTGCCCTACACATCACTTTGATATTGTCAATAAGCATCTGCATCATGAGATACGATGAGGTGGAAAAGGCTGTATTCAAAACAAACGACTGACTTCTAAGACATATAAAAGAAGATTTTTACAAACTATTTATTTTCCATCTATAGCAGACCCAGATCTACTTCCTTACACTAGAGGGGAATGGTTTACGATCCTTGTGTGTACAATCGAAGAGATGCAGAAGGTAACTATTGTACACACTTGTTCCGATTTCATCCATCTGTTCGACAGCAACTCAACACTGATGGGGCTGGATTCCTACTTGGACAAGCAGAACCTGCTAGATGTACAGACTGATGCTAAATTCTTTCCAGTGGGTGACAACAAGATAACATCCAGCATGACAAGACGTAGCAGGGAAGTTTTAGACAGGCTGCCATATACTACCTGTCATTTTCCCAAAATCCACAATCTCCAATACCTGTTGAAGGCAAAGCGATAGGGGCATTATGCATCTCACATCATAGCCATGGGCAGGGGAGAATTAAAGCAGTTGAAAATGTCCCATCTCTGATGCCCATGGTTGTAACTGTTTCAGGATCTGCTTCTCAAAAGTAATTCAATTTCAAACACACACTCAACATGGAACCTCTGTGGAAAATGAAGAACCCCAAGAAAACCTCAAAGTTTGGTTTTGAGTGTTTTACAGGTACAGAAGTCTATTAAAACTATAACACTATCTAGTTTTCCATTTTTTCTTCACCTGTCTTGATTATCTTGGACAGAAATAGAACGATCCAGATGAAAAATAAGCAGCAAGAGATTTCATGTAAGACTGAGAAGACCTTGCTGAAAAACAAAGTGGAAGAAACACCCTGGTAAGCCCTCCTTTCAGCACACTGATGGACTGCAGAGCGATGTTAATGTGGAGCTTTCTGCTCTCTGTGACTAGTCTCACTTACTGTTAGGGCATGCAGTTTTACAGAGAAGGGAAGGGTTATGGATCATGGCCCATGCTAGAAGGGATGACTGCTGCAAACTGACATTTTGCTGTCAACCGTAAACAGATAAAAAGGCTGTTACTGCACTGGGAAATCTAAGAGATCTTGTGTCCCAAGACACAGACTCCTCTGGTTTCCTCACCTGTGAGAGGGAGACAGGCAATTAGAAAAGCTGGAGGGAAAGAACGTGGGCCTTCCTGAAAGGCTATCAGAAGTTACTTTTTATCTTGAAACTAAACTTAGAATATGACATCCCTAGGCTAGAAAAGCCTAGGAGTTAGACCTCGTACTTGCAATGCCCAAATAAAACCGGCTTTCTACTGCAAGAGCTGACCTGAGTAACCTGATCAAATTGGCCTGCTCTGAGCAGCGACTTGGACCAGATGGCCTCCAGAGGTCCTTTCAAGCTACATTATTCCACGATTCCTTTACTGACGTAGCCTAGATTTCAGTACTGCAAAAACTCTTGCCTGTAAGCACCAACAGTGCTCCTGGGATGCCCCAGTATACAGATGAGTGTGGTAACGTCTAGAATTGAGGCTGTGAATTGGGAAGTCGATTCACAGCTGATGCACCACAGCTATACTTAAGACTGGCTAGCTGAGGGGTGACTTTAAGACTTTGAAGCAACTGAAGTGCAAACCCAGTAGGCTGCAAGGATCTGTGACACCAGCTGCCTATTGTACTGTTTCACAAATAGGAGATTTAAGCTTCATTATCACATTCCCTATTCCAGATCTCTGCAATGAAATGACATTTTGAGAATCATTAGGAGAAGGTCTGGCAAAGCAAGCAATTAAGAACACAATATTAGGTAATCACAAGTTATAGTCAACTTCTGACAGAATCAAGACTACAAAATCAAATTAAACATTTTTTTCTTAATAAGTGCTTCCTGCTGTATTTCCTTTATAGAAGATATGTCTTCATAACTGACCACAACAGTGCTGCACAAACTAGCTTTGGAGTAGCAAACTGATCACTTCAACAATACAGAAGGACACTAGTTTATCTTAGTTAAAAGTTAAAGCTCTCTACCTGTGTAAGCATCTCTTCAGTAAGACCTAAGAGGATAGCAAGACAAGTCTTTGCATGTAACTCCCTTTTGGCAACTGGAAATGAACTTGAATTACTAAGTTACTATGGTTTGAAATTTCCAGCAACAAATTTGAAAAATTTCTCACAACTAAAATTGCAGCTAAAAAAAGCCATTAACTTCAGCAATTTAAACCGACAGACAAACAGCCACAGACAATTGTACCGTAGAGAGGTCAAAAGTCAAAACCTGGGGGGAAACAAAAAATAGCTGTTCAAGAAGAGGTTCCCCTGGGTAAGTGTGAAATTAATCAACAACTAAGAGATCAATTAAGCCATTTTCAAAACACATTTAAACACCACCAGATGTACTTATTTCCATGAATGGGCTCAGTCTGGAAGGGATTTGCAAAGGTGACAAAGAATAATAATCTGGGTTCATCATTCACCATTGCAACATTTCCTCAGGACAGCCTGCTGCCAAAAGTGTGTAAACCAGCTTCAAACAGGATGGTAAAAATGGAAAAAAGGCAAGAAAAAAATAGATTGACAGCAAACACTCCCGTCAATTTTTAAAATACAAGCCATTTTGAAAGAAAAAGTACAAAAACTCTAGTATTTCTCTGGGGAGAGTCTGAGTTAAACATCTCCAGTGTTACAGGATACACTGCATAGTCAGAGCAGATTCCTGACTGCAGAGAGTCAGCAATGCAGAGCCATGTGGGCGTTTTTATGCCATATGGGTGTTTCCATGCCATGCATCTCCACGTTTAGGTTTTGCAAGAGTTCACTAACCTAAGTATAAGAATGAATTGGAACTATATTGTTGTAGTTCCACAGCACTGAACTTGAGCTGATAACACTCCCAGAGGGTCTGCAAGGGCTGTGCAGAGACATTTGCTATTCTGCTTATGTTTAACAGGACTGGCACCAAGCCTGAGCTTAAAACTTCAGCTTCAGTATCTCCAAACCGTGTTCCCTAGTGCTGCTGGGTCCACATATGCCTGAGCTTTCCCAGCATACAGCCAGCTAAAAAGACTAATGAGGCTTATTAGCTCAGGTCACACACACTGTATGCAACCAGTTGCAGTGCTTTCAGACTGAGCTAGCCCATGGGGGAGCAAAGTCATGTTCACAGTTATGCAGCAGTTAATAACCACATGGATAACCTGCAATCAGGCCAGTTAATGAGAGCTAACTACATTTTTCCATACTACATTTTGGCCTTCCTCTAAAGGAGCATTATTTCCCTACTCTAAAACAAACATACAGTATACAAAGAAGAATTTGTATACAACAAAACAGGACAGATTCCCCTTCAGCCCAGAGACAGATGAGCATTAAGAGAAAGCAGTTAATATCACCAGAATTACAAGGTGTGTTTGCCCATACAAATTTTATCTATCTTATTGAATAATTTTTATGAAGACAATTTATATTTTGAGTCGCTGATAGGAATTGCTTAAATGTTTCTAATAAGATATATCAGCTGTACAGGGACCAGCTTGAAGGTTTAGGAGGAAGAAAGGAAGCACATTTACTACCAGGCTAAGAATCTACTGGGTACTTACGGTTCAATGCTGACTGGGGTGGCTTCCCCCACTACTGTAAGAACAGGAGGGGTAACCTCTGAACTATCTGCAAGGAAAAGAAAGAACTGCTCAGACAGCTCATCTTCACATTTGAGATACACTCTTCACACAGCTTGTAAATCTAATCATAGCTATCCATCTCTCCAAAAAGGTAGCTATACACTAAGGGAGTTTAAGGTAACCAAGGATGTACCTTCCAGTCACCTCTACATCTCAATAATAACTATTTACTACCCCCTTGGTTCAAGATAATGACAATTATTACAGAGAAACTGGGTTTTCCATTCCTAAGAACGTCAGTAGGGGGTGTTGCAGATTACTCGGAAATGCATCTTGACATGGCTATGCCCAGACGGAAGCAATATCCCATTTCCGCTCCCCAGACTACGATGGACTTGTCCCATTTCCACATAACCACACCTCCTAAAGTCACTATCTTTCTCCCATCACTCCACAGCTCCTAATCATAAATTAACCAAGAAAGGAAGAATAAAGTGGAACTTACTTGATCTAAGAAGAGTTCTGTGAGCACTTTTAGGAGTCATGGGAGGTGGAACTGAATGACCACTTGAAGAGAGGATAGCATTAAAATATAACCCAGATCCTTCTCTCACAGGACTGAGAATTGGAGGAGGAGTGTAAGGAGGTAGCTCGAAGTTCCTATCCGAAGGATGATCTGCCAGACGGACAGGTGACCTTAAGTGGCTCTGATATGGAGTAATGTTAGAATAAACAGGTGGTGCAATAAAGGTGCCAGCTTTTGGTGGTATGAAGAGGGGCTCAGGTCTTGGCCGCTGCTTTGGTTTCCGGGCAAAGCCCTCTGCTTCATCCTTTGGAACAGCATCTTCATGCTATTAGAAAAAAAATTACATATGTAAGTTCATTTAAAAACCTCAGGTAATTTGAAAAACTTCAGTGTTTTTCAGATTACACCATCCCTTCATGGCAGCTCAAAATCTGGATAGGACACTCAGATGGTGTCTCAACAATTAGCACAAAGGGGACGAGGGAGGAAGAAGATGGGGAATGGAATGGCCACAGGAACTATTAGGTAGCAACACTAGCTCTGAGTGCTTCTGAGTTATATTTTACAAGGACTACACATATGTCCAGTTCAGCCTTTGGTTGGCAAGAGAATGACCTCACGGTAGCTTAAAAAAAGGACATAAAAGTGTAGCAGAAACCTGATACAGAGACAGGGCGACACCAAATAGCAATAAGAGAACAGAAGACAATATAACAATATTGTCTTAGATGACCAAGAATTTAAATGCATAAGAAACTGCCTCAGATGCCTGTCATTTCTTTCTTATCTGAACATTCTATTGCACTCCTGAATATGAAAGACAAAAAAACCCCGAAAAGCAAAACCTGACTCAACAGCATCCCACTGAAGGGAACACTCAAGTACTGACCTTCAGAACCTCAGTAAGAGATTTCAATTGCTTGAGAATAAATCTTCACTTTGTATTTTATTCAAATACAGAGATAGGTGCACTACTCAGAGTTTATTTACTATTACCTGTGTATGTCTGGAGAAAGCTGTCTTTACTTGGACAGACGATTTATTCTAGTATTATTGACCTTCTGGCTTTATTCACTATTTAGTAGTGGGGCAATGCTTCATTGTACTAGCATTAGCTTTAGGTCATGAAAAGCTAGCGATACCCAAATATATGGCAATATTATGATGAAAACAATTCACAGTACCCAGACTACATCCATTCCAAGTTCAAGCCCTGATATTCAATAGAAGGGCTTATGGATAAAAACTATGTCATTAAATCTAACAGATTTGGTTCACCCTTGATTTCTTAAGTCTATCCAGACCTGATTTGAGGCTTCCATGTTAGTATTACGATTAGATCGCTTCCGAGTGACTATCACAGAAGGCTTGCGTTCACAAGGAGCTCGATCATTTGTTTGGCCTCTCTGGAGTTTTCCATCCTCAGACTTTTCCTTTCCAAGGCTCTGCAAGTCAATTTTTCTCACTGGCACAGACACAGGAATGATAAGAGGCACAAGGCTGTTATCTTCCCGGGCTCTTTTGGGAGCTGGTGAAGAACTGGCGAATTCCACAACACCTTTTGCAGCTGTAGGCCCTGGAGCCATTTGCATACTCTTCTTCTCTTCTGAAGTATCCAGTTCCTGAGAAGACAAATAGATTCCTTAAAAGTTCTGTAGTACTTACATAATAAATCAAGTAATATCTCACCTTCAGTGTATAAGTTTCTCAATGCAATTTCCAAGCTGAAATGGGTTTGAAAAAGTCTTACTGAAGGAAAAAAGCATACTTCACAAAAAGTGTTACCAAAATTTCTTAGGATTACTTTAGGATTGACTGAAGTCTTCAACTGCTAGAATCTTTGTATAAATCACTCTTAAGTGTCACTTCACTACCTATGGTTTGACATTTTATTCTCCAGATGTATTTGTGCCCTGCCATGTAACTTCCAACAAAGGTTCTTTAGTTTTAGTAATGACCAAAAGCTGCAGGTTATTAATTTCAAAGATTGGACCTCCATTTCAGGAAAGACCAAACCACGATAATCTTAAATTACATCTCATACAAAAAACAGAGCTAGCTTTTAGCTGCGTTTTTTCCAATATACACGACAGAAGCAACTTTCCTTATTATAACTGGAGCCTTTCAGGTTTGTTGTCTAACCAGGCTTGAGCCTGAAGGACTTTTGCTAGCAGAATCAACAAGGCATAACTGCAAGCGTGCACTTCTTGCAGAGACAGCTTCCGTGTCTCTGCTTTCCTTCTACTCATGGAAACTCTAGAAAACTGAGCTCCAAGGGGATGGGAATGGAGGGTGCGTTACTGAATGAACACATGGGTACTGTAATACCAAATGGTTTCAGGCACTGTCACATCAGTGAGTTCTAGTCCCTCAAATGACTACCCACATATTCATTCCACTCTCAATTCAAAAGCAGTTGCCAGCTCACTTAGAAGCCAGATGTTAAAACTTTTAAAACAACCTCCCTTCTTCAGCTCTTATGAAGTGCAATCTAGAAGCTGTAGAAGATGCTCCTTTTAGTGTTTCAGAACTTCTCTCCTAAAGCTGTTTGGAAAGACTTTGGATAGGATTAAGTATGCAAACTCATCCTCTGTCAGAGCCACAATCTACTGAGGAATCTACCTGAACATCTGTGTTTTGTAGGTGGAAACTAAGGCATGCCATCTCTCAGGTATGACAAGAGGTCTCCAACCTAGACTTCCAAAGTTTTGAAGATATATACCGAAGTCCTCAAAAAGAACCTATTGTGTGCCATTAAGAATACCTAATCCTCATTGAAAAGCTAGCATAAACAGGTTCCATCCTAAGGATTCAGACATGTTCCCAGTCATTTCACTGTGGTCATAGATCAAGAAAGCTGGTTTTACTGATGAGCGAGAGAACACACTCCAGCTGGCCCTCAAAGAGCCAACCCATGATAGTAGAAGGACATGAGACTCAAGTCCCACTTTGATACTATATTTATATTGAGGGGAAGCACAACTGCATTGTCACAAGATGCGTCAGAGTCTGGAGTTAAGTGCTCTGGCCTCTCTCTGAGAGTCCTGGTAACTTTTATTGCTTTTACAAGTAAACAGGTCCACTCTGGAACATTAAGCTTTCAAGAAAAAGCTAGGTGCTAAGCTTGAGCAAATAAAATCAATCACACTAAGAAGATTTAGGATTGCCTCCTTCCAAGACCTTTTATTAGAATAAGGCTAAGTGTGCATGGAAAGGTTTGTCCTATAAGTGATACTTCTGTTTAGGTCTGACTGCTTCTTCACAGAGACTAGAGATACCTCACCACACAATGATAGAACACACAACTGAAGAGTCACAATTGTCATCAGCTGCTCCAGACTGCACTGCAGAAGGCATGAATGAGCTCTTGAGGACCTCCCTTCACTCCAGGTTGGTGGTATGCAACTGTATTTTCCCATGAGACTATCAGTTTTGTGTTTGGAGGGCATTCATCATGTTGACAGATATGTCACTACACACCACTACCTCTAGATAGTAAGGGGCTCTTGCAAATTTTTGTAGCATCTCTCCACTACTTCAGGAAAGAGAGACTAAAAAGGATGCTTTTCCCAACACATAAACAGGTGATGGAAACCAATGCAGACTTCAAAGAGTTGTGCCCATACCTGAAAAAGCAGTTCACATACGGCTTTCTGCTGACATACATGGGCCTCCATTCATCAGGGAAATTTATCCTGTTATCACCTTTGTTACTGAAGCCTAGTTAAACATCTGGGAAAGCTTTGGGATCACTTTCTGGCGGTAAGATCCACAGTCAATAGTTTTGCACCACTGCTCAGAGCAGTGCATTCATACTACATTTAGACTGCTGCCAAGAAAAGTCTTGGCTTTAATCAGGTTATTTTTTCCGTCCTGATATAGCTGTTACTAGTGCAAGCACTCTAGTATACTTTCTGGGTATCAGAGAGGCTAACAGCAATCAAACAAGTAATGGCAATACAAATACATGAACAAGCACCAATTCTGACCAATCTACAAACCTTGGATACATCCTGTGCACTACACAGATCTCCGTAGGTCAAGAGACATGAACTAATTTCCTGACCACATGGAGGAAATTATGGCAGCTAGTCACGCAAAATATATCATGTTTCTCTGGCTGAATGATCAGTTAACCATGTTCCTTTTATTTTCAAGATTAGGAGGTAACCAGCAAAGAGTCTCCTTCCTTGATGATGGGAGGGGGATGACCCTTTCAAGAGAAATGAGGAAGGAGGAGACCTGAATAGTAGTAAAGACAGAGAGAAGGTACCACTCTTAATATAAGTAACTGGGACACTTAAAGATGCTCTGGTCTACACCAGGGCTTTTCTGGTCATGAAAGATCACACAGACCTAAGATTTACCAAGAGGAGACACAACTGATTTTGGAATTAAGCTATTTGCTTCAGATCCCTCAATAGTTTCTTAACTGTTTGATTATGCTCAGAGGTAAGCTGAAAGAAGTCACTGACCAAGGGACAGGACTTTTATTTGTAGAACTGCTAGGGGATTTTCAGCTAGCTCAGCATTTCCGTTACAGAATTTGAAGCAGGAGGGCCGCTGGATAACTCCAGTAAGTACAACTTGTTGCACTTACTCTTAGACTTTTGCATAAATATCGAGGGATGAACTAGTGACGAAGAGTCCTCCAGAACACCCACAGAAACCCAACAGAGCCTTTTTGGCATTGATCCTTTCGATCCCTCAAGTGGTTTCTAGAAAATTAGAATTCACAGGCAAAACTCAATTGCAACAGCTGGAAGAACTGTTCCAAGGCCACTGCTGTGATTGGACAAGAAACCACACCAGCCTTCTAGAAACACCTGCCTGTACAGTGCTTTCTGCCATCATTCTGCATCACCTTGCTAACAGTAAAGGCAGCTTCTCTTTGCAGTCAAACTGAAGCTTGTCCATGAAGGAGGTAAGTCCAGAACTGCAATTTCTTTTTTTCTTTTGTCTGCAGCTGGTGCCTTGTCCTGTGCCAGGGGAAAGGGGCCAGGTAATTAAAACCTCTGTCAACCTTCCACAAAGGAATATTTAAATCCAGGCAACCTTAAGACTACCATTTCAGATCTGAGATAAGTTTTCTGCACTGTTAAAGAAAACAAATTACACCTCCTTTTTGTATACAACAGTTACATGTGAAATGAAACCATAAAACAAAGAGTTGAGAATTTGCTATGGCCTGTAAGCAGAAGTAAGCTTCCACCTCCTGAAAAAGGCAGGCACAGTAAGATGAGCAGATGTGGTACAAAGCATCAGTTGTAACACTACGTGTAGAGACAACTACTACTGTCAAAAATACTGTTTTTATAAGGTACACACACCTACATTGCAATGTTAAACCAACTGGTTCAAATTATGAACGTATCTTCTTTCATTACTAATTTAATCCTACAGCCTTCTTACCTGCTTTCCACGTAACTTCTGCTAGAGAACCTTCTAGGTCAGGGGTCCTCAAACTACGGCCCAGGGGCTGGATACAGCCCCCAGGGTCCTCAATCCAGCCCCCCAGTATTTACAGACCCCCCCCGCCAGGGGTTGGAGGGGGGAAACCAAGCAGCCACAGATGACTGCCAGCCACTTCATCTGCGCGCCAGCCCCCTGGTTAAAAAGTTTGAGGACCCCTGGACTAGGATTTTTATAACAGAAAGACACTGGTAAGAGAAGCAGACCACTCTCCTCCACTAAACATATTTTATTTTTCTCCCTCATGTGATATCCAACCCCTTTAAAGATGTAAAATCCATCAGATCTCAGGTAAGAACTTTAGCATCTTTCAAAACCTCATCCGGAAATCCTGAAGAGATCTAAACATAAAGAGTTCTGCTAGAGCCGTCATAGAAGCAAACAAGCTGCCTGCATAACTGCAAAGAACAAAAGAGCATCTGTCATAACACTTCTCTGATGGGTCTTTACATTACAAATCAAGCTGCAAACAGGCATGCTTTCAAACGGCCAGTTTCTTGCTTCACATCTCAGGGCCTTTTCCTAGATGTTTTATTAGCTTTTTCTTGCCACTGTGTTGGCGATCAGACTAGAATGTGAATCATAGGCCTTCCTGCAATATAACCATACAATGGCTGGGAGAGTATGATCAAATAGCTCACACTGCTAACTACTACTTGTTTTTTATCAAATCTGCTTGTTCAACTGGAGTTAGAGCAAAAAAAAAAAAAATTAAGAGAGTGTCAACAGTCACTGGTTGCTGTCTGCTCTACAAGAGATGGAGCAGGTTACGGATAGTTGACTCATTGTTTATTAGTTCAGTTCTTTCACTCAAATAACCCACCCATCTAAGGAAGGGATTAGAAAAAATGGCCACAGACAGACTAGGAAAAAAATTATAACAAGGGAAACAAAGGGAATAAAATTACCTTCCCTTTGTTGTCTGAATGGACAGCAACTCAGGTGGCAAAACTGTAGGCAAATTTAGCTCATGCTCTAACACATGTATTTCAACAGCCTCTGGCCACAAGGCTGCTGAAGAGAAGTATATCTTTACTTTTCATGAGACACACTCAATGAAAGATTAGTCAAACCACAAGTGAAAGAAAACCTTAAAAAAAGCCCTCAATAAATCCTCACCCAACTGCAAAAATCTCACCACTTGCCTCCCCTAGGCTAATTAATGTTGAATATTGTCATCTGGCCATATGGAACACATACTATTCAGTTTAGACTGATGGGACACCAAAAGGATAAAAGTAGCCAACTACCTAATCAGCCAACCCTAACTTCTACCCCATCGAGCCCTACAGAACGTCTACAGGCAGCCTTTGTCCTCAGGCTACCAATCTCTTAAACGTTTGCTGCAGGTCATTCCCAGAAACAGGATACCACATCTGATCGACCTTTGTTATGTCTGGTATAAGTTCTTCACCTAAGTGAGGCTTCCTCAGGCCTTTAATATTTGGGAAATACTGAACATGTAACTTACATAATTTTTAGATAGCATTAGAAACACCTCAATGGCTAAAATTGAGAAACTGGCAGGTGAGCAGTAGTCTTTTAATATAAAAGGAAGATAATGTTAAATTGGTAAAAAAGACACCAAGTGAACCAGTTATACTTGTCTCTCTAAATTTCTGATCAGCTTGAGGTGTAAGCTGCAAATGCCCATATTTTGAAGCCCTGAGCTAAAATCACATTCAGTATTAGTGAAATAAAACTGTCCTTAGGTGGTTTCACTGCACTAGAAGATGTCTGTTCTCCCGCATCTGTGAATTACAGAAGCTGAACTTACATGCCACCACTCCACAGAGCTGCCCTTGCACCACTACAAAAGTTCTTGCATCAAGATACCATCGTATCCTGCGTATGTCCAGAAATTTGCTTCATTTCAGCCCCAGTTTGTAGTCTAAAACATACTAGTTAGGATGTATACCTTACCTTTACATTCTGAAGAGAAGCCAGCTCAACAGCTTTTTGGGCCAAAGTTAACAAATTGGCTTCTTGGGAAACACGCCGTCTCCGTCGTGTACTCTGGATTACACCACCTCTGACACCTTGAAAATCATTAGTTCTCTGAGTGTTTTCTTCAGCTGCGGCTGCCTGTTTCTCCCCATCTCTACCATTCTGGGCTGTGGCTTCCCTGTCTGTTCCCATCTGGCACAGCTCACTATTGACCAGGACATCCTTCTGGCCCAGATCTGTTCTCTTGGAGTGTGAATAGCTACTTTTGTTGTGGGCCAGCAATTCAGGTGGCTGCTGTAACGGAACCTCTTGCTGATGTGTTTGCCAGTGATGCAGAAATAAGTTGCTAGGTTGTTCTTCTGTCTGCTTGGAAGCCAGCACTTCTCCTGTAGATGTCAGCAGGACACCTTCTTTGGAGAGTCTCCGTGACCTTCTTGGAAAGGGAATTTGGGTCTGAGGTAGCACAGTCTGTTGGTTCTGCTCTGTTAGAGCCTTGAATAGTTCCTGGTTCCTCTCTGTTTGCTGAAACTGGTGTGCCATCATGTGATGCTGAGGTGCTGCTGCTGCCACGTGAGGCTGTGCTATGGAAGTAGTTTGCTGCAGACCAAAGGCTTGTGTGGCAGCCTGTTGCTGCTGCTGCTGTTGAGGATAAAAATTTTCAAACAATTGTAGCTGGGGAAGAGCTTGCTGTTTCTGTTGAGCGGTAAATGCTGGACTGGAAGAAGCTGGAGCTTCTTGAAAGACATGTAATAATTCAGGAAGACCCTGCTTTTGGCCTTGGTGACCAAATGCTAGTTGGAAAGGCTGTAACGGCAGACTTTGATTCTGCTGCTGCTGCTTCTGCATCTGATGAAAAGAATTCATCTGAGCTTGCTGTCTAACCAGGGCTTGCTGTTCCAACTGAGCCTTCTGGGACATCATCTGCTGGACAGCATCTCCATACAAGTCAAGCTGTGACACAAACACTCCTTTCTCTTGATTTCTTTTAAGGGCTTCTGGGTGGCCATAGAAGCCTGGGGCACCAGCATTGGAGTGGGGTCCTTTTGGGTTACCTGCAAAAACCATACTGTGGTTCCACATCGAAGGTGGAGACTGCCAGTGGCTGTCACCCCTCTCTGGCAACCGGTTTCCCATTAGTGAATTCTGCCATTTGACAGCTGTTACTGTCTGGGACATCATCATTGATTCTCCCCTATCTTGATTGTAAACAGAGTTCATCAAAGCAACGTTGTTGGGGGCACTTGTTAATCCTCCTGCATGAGAAATCTCCATAGTTTGGGAGACAGGTATATTCCCTCCATGACCATAGAACTGTCCTTCCTTAAGCTGCTGCTGTGGTTCTTTTGATGACACATTTATTTCCTGGTCATTAAAATAGGCAATTCGTTTTCCAGTCCTTTTGCTTGAAGACTTTTGCTGAGCTTGAAGATTCATGGTTCAGTCTGTTCTCCCAGCTGCACGCACCGTATTTACAATCCACCCATCCCTGAGGCTGGGGGAGTAAAGGCACGGAAGTTTCTCTTTTCCATTCAGTTCTAGTAATAAAGGGCAGGAAAGAAGTCCAGATGAAAGTGCATCCACTTCCTTTTTCTTTGTGTGCTTCTCTCACTTCTTTTCACTCTTACCCTCTGTGGTTCAGAAGTCAGTAGGGTCCACTTAGTTACAGGTCCTGAAACAGAGAAGCAACTGCAA
>JAVJGJ010000060.1:50139123-50150309 GCA_035590215.1 Microhierax caerulescens | reverse complement strand
GGTCCTGAAACAGAGAAGCAACTGCAATGAATCATCAAAAGATGTAACTGGTATGTAAACCCTCACGCGATAAGCAACAATGCATATGTCTGTCCCATTTCCCATGGAAACTAACATCAGGATAACATGTAAGAAATAATAGAACTGACCTGCTAGAAGCATGTAAAACAAAACAACTCAGTTCACAAAACAGATATCGCACTGTATTCGCATGATGCAACTCCCAATTGCATGCAGACTTCTGACTAATCACTCGAGCTCATCCTGAAGGTTTTTCTTTTGAACTCCCTCTCATCTGGCCAATTACTTCTATGGCTTCCTGTAGCCAGAATAATCTGTTTTTAATCTGAACTCAAAAACACAACACAAAAAAATGCTCGTGACTTGCCAATAAAAGAAAAATAACGTCTCAGCCACATTTCCCAAAGACATTTAAGACACACACATGCACACGATGTCTGCAGCCAAACACGTAGCAAGATGCTGAATTCAGTGTTGTGAAGGAAAGGGTCAGACAGCAGCAGCCCATCATTCACATCCCCTAACCCAAACATTACAGTTCCTTTCCAATTAAAAACTGCCACCAAGCATCCAAGCACTGAAGACAGGGCCTGTTCAACCTGTTGCCCTCTCAGACGCTTTCTTCAACAGCTGAAAACAACTGTTCCTGCTCAGGTCACACTCATGGAAAAGTAGTGCAGGCGGATTGTTACAGCTGCTCCCAGACACCAGCAAGTATCTGTTAGTGTAAAGCTACAAACATAATAGGAGAAAGCCTTTCCAGAACACGCAATCCAGGACAATTCTACCCTCCTCTTCCACAGAAAAAGCTATCCACAAACTTAGGCATTAAAAGCCTAGTTTGCAGGATTAAAGCCTAATGTATTAACACATACACCATTGTTTCTATTAGGACCTAAAACCTTTTAAAAAGTTTTGTTTTAAATTTATGTAAATTCTTAAACCGATATGCAGTAACTTGAGTTTTAGTAGAAGTCTCTATTACTGTCTTTTTTCCATATGCATTCTTCCACTTCAAATCACACTGCTAATGTATTTCAGAAAGATTTTAGTAAATTGTTAAATACTTATTCTTATTGCTATAAAACCAAGTTTCTCTTGTGTGAAGCAGGTAAGATTAACACACACATCCCCTCCAATAAAACCAGCAATTCACTTATCTCTCTCTATAAAATGAAAAATAATAAACCAAAAGCATTACAGCACACTGAAGTCCTGTAACCTGAGCCTCCTCTAAATGGATTTGGCTACAGTGCAGATTTTAATACCGAGGTGGGGTTGGGAGCATGAGGAGGAGGAAAAGACAAAGAATTCAAATTAACTTACGCAACTTCCACCTCAGAGGCCAGGTTTGGCTTCAGTGCTACTGGAACCATGGGCCTGTGTTTCAGAGTGAAAGTGACTCACTTCCTCAGGCTGTTACATAGTTGTTCCCCCACACTCCCTCCCCCCTTAGTCTTGGCTAGAAATTGTGGACCTCTGCCACCTGCTATCACAAGGGCCAGGGTGTTCCTCCCTCCTGTAAGCACAATGTTTCAGCTCATTTTCCAGTCCTCTCTCAACAGGATGAAAATAACTCTAGGAGAAATTATGGACACGTGAGATGGAAAATTCTCCCTAAACTGCAACTAGTACACAAATGAGGATTTCATGAAGTAAGTTTTTCCTATTTCAAAACTTCACTAGGAGAGGAAAAAACATCCTACAGCAGTAAACTAGATCCCTGGTAGCAAAAATGTAGAGGTGGAAAGGTTACTATGTGTCTTTCAGAAGTATTAATGTTATATATGTAGCAGTGCTGTAAAAATCAAGGAGAGAGTAACAGAGATAACAGCTAAACCACAATAACTGAAGTATATACTACTAACAGTGGTTTCTGACACTATCTTACCTTCTGAAATCATCACAAGCTACTTTTCTCTCCAAACCAGATCATCTTGTAACAGTTCTCCTTCTACTGATGCTTCTATGCTTTTGTATTCATCAGTCACATGATTCTGATGAAAACAATGCAAGTTTTTCCTGTATATCAGAAGACATTAACACTAGATCAAATATAAACCTGCCAGACAACTCTTAGCAGCTCTGCTGTAGATCTTCTACACAGTGAGGAAGAACGCAACAATAACTGCCCAAAAGCCAGGATACAACTCCAAAAGTCCTTGTTTTCAACCCTTGTAAAAAAACAAAACAAACAAGCAAACAAAACCCAAAACGAATCACCACCAAAACAAACAAAAACCCCAAACAGCTCATGCTGTTCTTAATAGTGGTGGCTGAGATTTGCAACTACCGTGCACACACAAGTATCCAGAACACCTTCAGAAAGTGGGCTCTCAGGTTAGCAAGAACACATCGCATTGGCACAGCTCTCCAAACCTCCACTTGTATGGACTTGGGATCTGTTTTTTCCATTACTACATAAGAAGCCAGAAGCATTGCAAAGCCTAACTCAAACAAGTTTAGAACTGCACTTATCTAGGAAAGAGATATAACAAAAGTATTAAGATGCAAAGTTTTTCTAAAAAAAAAAAAGTTCAGAGACAAACTAGAGGAGGGAAAGGAATGTGTGTTCCACAATGGGAGCCCTATAAACACTATGTATCTCTTAGGGAAGTTATCTTCACACTTTAGAAAGACTGTAGTGATTGAGAACAACTGAAGTTACAGCAGCACAAAAAACAGGACAGTGAAACTACCATCACCAATAAGGAAAGAGATTTAGATACTTTGATCAAAACATGCTTACTGAACACCTCTGTTCTCCCAACTGCATGCGAAAATAAATGAATCCTAACTAAGAGATCTCAAATTAAAAAAAAAAGAGGATTTGGTGCATCCAGTATTAGGTGATAAAATAAATAATTTAAAAAAAAAATCACAAAAATAGTTTTTTATAATTTCTTTCTGTATGGAAAAATTGCAGGGACATGTCTTGTAGGTCATCCTAATAAGAATAGTCCATAGTTTAAGCTGAAGCAATAAATGCTCAAGCTGCAGCATGACTGTGCTCCAGGAAAGCTCACACTTGGCAGCTTTGCTGGCTGAGCACTGCTGGCTCTATGACTAAGCAGGCTTCCCTCCCTGAGGTTGAGAGATGAGCTCACATTATCATCATCCCAACCAATTGCTAGCTTTGGTGGGGGTTTTTTGGGCTTTTTTTTTTTTTTTTTTTTTTAACTTTAATTTCAGCACAAGAGTCAGCCTGCAGTAGCGCAGTAAAATGGCAACACGCTTCCAGGCTTAAGTGTGCTTTGGAAAAGTACACCCCTGACCACTTCTTACCTTTGCATAAAGCACAGAGCCAGTTCTGATACTGTATTCCCAGAAGATACTGTGTCTTGCCTCCAAATATACTGAAGTGTTATGATACCTTGCATTGCTTTTACACTGCATAGAGAAAAAGCAGAACCTAACATCAGTATATTCTGTTTTAATAACTCCTAAGATTTCTCATGCAATATCATCAGTTATTTTCACTTCCAGGAACTTTTGGCATGCAAGAACATCCTTCAAACTTTTCTTTGGATGAATATGAACTTCTCCAGCATATCTGCACTACAGCATTAAAGAAAATCATAAACTCATACAAAACACCAAATTGGCTATTAGGCAGTCTCCTGAAAGACTTAAGTATACAACAGAACTAAGGAGGGTTCTTCTGCCTGCATTCAGGATGCTGTTCTCAAATTAATAAAGTCCTTTCAAGGCAGAGAGATCTGAGGAGTGCAGGGCACAGGCACTCAGAGGCACTCACTAGGCTAGTACCAGCCCTAAGCACCATTAGCAGATTTTATTCAACCCAAAAGTAGGTTCTACAGAATTGTTTGGATGCCCCTGTCTGTTGCAACCATCTTGTCCCTGTTTATCATTAGCCTGGAGAATTTGCTATAAAACCTTTTTAAGTGTGTGTGTGTCTGTGGTTTGTTTGTTTTTTAATTAAAGTTAAAAAGTTATTTGATTTTGAGAACAAATTAAAACCCCTCAGTTGCAACCATTTAATTTTAAATCCCTTTATGTCCATTTAAAACCTTTTACCTGTGTATTTAATAATCATCTACCATTGTTCCATCTCTTTATATAGTCTCTTCACTACGTATGAGCATATTTGTATAATTTCACACAGCTAGTTCATAACCTCACACTCTTCAGCCTACCTGTTGAGGGCTGTGCTGTCCTGTGCTTTGCTCAGTTCATTTGCTACACCACCTATATTTGGCATGATAAGTAAGTTCAAATTTTGCACACCCCTAACCTTCTTTGAGATCATTTGCAAACAATTCTCTGAAATAGAATGCTGCAGAAATGATTCTGGAAAGACTGGCAAAGTTAAGGATGTGGAAAATAGTAACAAGTGGTCATAGACCATCTTCTATTTCACCACTTTACTCTTAGCTCCTAAATACTTACATTTTAGAGGGTTTTTTCAAGTTAAAAAATTAAGTTTTCCTGTGTTCCACTTAATGTACATTCCCAGCCCCAGCTGCAACAACACTGTCACAGTTCCTTACAGGAAATCTGTCAACTTCGAGTAATAAGAACAATTTCTTTCTAAATCCTCCTGCTGCCAGCAACTCAAATCACTTATCTCCCCTGAAGAAGCTCAATCACTCTTAATGATGATGAGCAGAAACCAAGAACATTTCTTACATTTAAGTCAAACATAGCAAGCTACTTGGTGTCCTTCTGAGACAGAGCAACTGAATCTTCCTTCTCTAATTTGCTCATTATTATGGTCAAATCCCACATTTATGAAACAGGTAAAGAATCATGACACACATTTTACTGCTGAGGAACAAAAATAGAGGAATTAACTCACTTCTAAGATCACACAACAAACCAGGTCAAAAATCAAGAACAGAATATAGTATATACTAGCTACCAGTTCCCCTCCAGTCCTGCAAGAAAACATGGACTTAAATCTGCATGCAATAGATAAAAATTGGGTGCGCTATTTACATGTGCACAGAAAGGGCAGAGAAAATTTAATATCTTCAATGCAATAGCAGGGCAGAGGTAGTTCAACAGAGTAGATCTTGTTTCTGGCTTTCGTGATTTTTTTTTTTTTAAATGACTGGAGACTTGCAGGGCATCACAAACAAGAAACTTGCTCCAGCTAACAGAAACTTGTGCCTATGAAATCACCACCACCACCTATTGCAACAGTCTTGAGTAAGAACCAAGCAACCAATGAAAACATGGGACAGTTTTTGTGTTTGGTAGATTTGCAAAGCTTATTGCACAGCTTATCCATATCCTATGCTTTGCTGGCTATATATGAAAACAACTTCAGTCTCTCCCTCAAAAGGCTCTCCTGCACACTGTCACATTTTCTTCCAGACAGTTAGCTACATCAAAATTCCTGCAGATTATCTGCAACCTCCTACTCACCACCTTCAGACACCTTGAACAGCAAGAATAACAGCACAGCTTTCCTACATACTGCACTGGGAGGGAACAAGAAAAAACCAGAACATAGACCGTGTTAGTGAATTCTCTACAGCAATGCATACCAATCCATTTCCTGAAGACAGACAAAGAAAAGCTCAAAGCAACTGAGCAGCACAATATTGTCCAAGAAAGCCCAAAACGCAAATGAAGGATGAAGTTTTTCTGTCTCTGTCACGTTATTCCAAATGGTATCTAGAAAGTCTGTCTCTACAGCAATAGGTGTATTTTTCCAGGAGTCTAGCACCACAAAGAGCAGCAACTGAAGCCCAAAGAAAACAAGCAAAACCAACCCACTGAACAGTCTCTACTTGAAAAGCCCATTAACAAAAGAACCTAAGCAGGTTAACAATTACATCACAACCACCACCCACCCCCTCCAAGTAAGAAACTAATCTAGGGAACTGTATCAGACCACAGTCCTAGAATCAATACAGTCTATGAAAAGGGGAAGGCTTACTTGTTTGTGAAACACTGCATAGTAAAAAAGGAACTACAGCATGCCCGTATTAGGGGCAAAGAGATCAAAGGGAAGTGGCTTCACAGGCAGGCAGACAACAACAGAAGGGGAAACAGCATCCAGGAGGCCTGACAACTTCCACTGTTGCCCAAAGGTGCCTGACTGGGGCTAGCAAACACACACCTAAATCAGTACCACACATTGGAAATGTTTATGGCTCACCCAGGTTCTCAGGTGATGGGCCCATTCCTACTGCAGGGAAAGCTGAAGCTATGACTGACTTCAAGGACACCTCTGCCCTGGGGACAGCATAGTTCAAATTACATTGCTACCGCTTTCACTTTCCCATTTTCAGAGGCTGGGAATTGATAAAGCTGAATTAAACCACTGTACTAACCAGAGATTCAAAAGTGAAATCCATTGGCTGTCTGACATGAAGCAGGGGAGACTGGTCATGCTGAAGGACTATGTGCCAGCAAAATCAGGTAGCTTGCATTGCACCATTAGATGTGACAACTGCTCCAATCTAGACCATTCCTGAGATTCAGCATCACAACTTAATGGTTAATAACACAGAGCAAGCAAAATAACACAAAATGTATAATATAACATATTGTTTGGAGGAAATAAACATACCCAAGAAGAAAATATTAACTATGCCTCGTGAACTAATCAAACCAATAATAAATAAAAATCCTACTTAAGAAAAATATTTTCATCTATTACAATAAAGGATGTAATGACGGAAAGGCAGTGAAAATGTGTTCTCACAGATGTTATTTAATTAGGCAGCTTTCTTTTCCGTTTGAATGGTCTTAAAACTCACCTAAGCATGCATTGTGGTTATATTTTGACTTACTATTTACACTCATGGACATAGTTTTATTTATCGCTTATCACAACAGTTTTCCATATTCCATCTAAACACTCATGCATTCTAGTACGCAGAATGTTTAGAGAAGGATTTTTGATTTTGAAGGAAGGATTTTTGGATTTGAGGCACACCACAGATGTGCCTCAAAAGGAAGTCTGCAGTAAACACTTCTGAGAGAGAGGAGTTGTGTATTTTCAAGGAATAGTTCAAAAATAACCTGTATTTTGGGTTGTCTTCCTCAGTTCAAGTGTAAACTCAGTACAAGTATTAGAGGTTCACTTTTCAAAACACATCTGGGATGGTCCACATAATTTTGTTTTAAAGGGATGAGAAAGACACAGAAAATTTTTACAACAAAAAAAATCCATTAAGTACTGATTAGTCTTGTCCTTACAACAAATGGGCCAGGCAAAATTGGCATAGATTAGGAAGAGAGACTATTAAGAAGAGTGGTGGGTTGACCTTGGCTGGACACCAGGTGCCCACAAAGCTGCTCTATCACTCTCCTCCTCAGCAGAGCAGGGAGGGGAGAAAACTAGATGAAAAAGAAAAAACAACCTGGGTCAAGATAAAAGCAGTTTAATGAAGCAATAGCAAAATTTGTGCATGTGGAAGTGAAGGAAAAACAAAAGATGTTATTCTCCACTTCCCATCAGCAGGCGATGTTCAGCCACTTCCTGAGAAGCAGGGCTTCAGTACATGTAGAAGGCAAATGTTGTAAATCATAAATAATGCCACCACCGCCCCACCGCACACCCCCCACACTCCTCCTTAGTTTTTATATCTGAGCAGACATCATATGGCATGGAATATCCCTTGGGTCAGTTTGGGTCAGCTGTCCTGGCTGTGTCCCCTCCCAAGATCCTGCCCACCCCCAGCCTGCTGGTGATGGGGGGATGCTGGAGAGCCAGCCTTGGTGCTGTGCGAGCGCTGCTCAGCAGCAGCCAAACACTGCTGTGTTATCAGCACCGTTCTGGTTACCAGTACAAGCACAGCACTGGGAGGGCTCAGCCAGAGCCAGTACACTATACTATTCTCTTCTCAGACTGTTAGCTCTAACAAATAGCATTTTTAATGATACCTTACAGAATGCGAGTGCCTTTCTTACCAAGACCATAATGTACCAGCACCTCCTAGTGCACATATTTGGTACAGTCAGGTCTCAGTGAGAAATCCCTTTCTGGAGAAACAAGAGAAACCCTGTGCCCGGCTGGCCCCAAATCCAGGAATGGTATTTGCAAGGTGTTTAGCCCAGGCAGTTTCCCCAGTAGATTTAGAAACTGAGGAGGAATTACCAGAATGCCCCAGACCAGCTTAAGTATTATGCTGTCTTAGAAAAGAGGGGCCAGGGAAAGGAAAAGCTAAGAATTTGTGCTGGTTTTGTTATTAACATGATTAACGTGCTTGAAATGGACACGGCAGTGCTTACAGCCAGTGCAAAAGGAGCTGCGTGAGCTACTGATGCAGCAAGCTGTGGTGCAGGTGCCTGCCATACAGCTGCCTGTGGTGCAGCCAAATGCATTGCAAGTGCTTGTGGCACGGGCAGCCGTGGTGCAGGTGCCTCTTCTTGCAAGGTGGGCACACAGAACAGCCCAGGAAGCACACCACTGAGGCACCAGCGGCATGAATGGTGGGATGAGGACCATTGATCCTCTGGTGAGGATAAGTAGACAGAGGGGTCAAAGGGTGTATGCAGCAATAGCATTTATGTCCAGCCACTACTGATTCACAAAACAAAGGGCCCCCCCGGTGCACCTCAGCACGCTCTTGTGGTGTGCAGTTTTACACAGCCCAAGATTTATCAAAAGCATACAGGCAGAAGAGGAAAAGGAAGGCTGGTGCACTGGCTGTTTCAAGTATGGGGCTTTGGAGGATACAGTGTGCACTTGAATCCTAAACAATTCAGAGTGTGTGTTGGTGCCACCCTGCAAAACCCTGATGACCAGCAGCTCAGAGAAGCACAGAATAACACAGCCTGCTCCTTGTGGGTATGGCTTCGGGAGGCTTTAAAGACAGAATATCCACCACCTGCTGACTGCAATAACAGTATTGCACAAAAGTGTATCTGATGCTTGCCAGTATTTATGTGAACTGCCCACACAGCCAGGCATGTATTCATGTAACTTGTTAGGTCCTGATATGAAACTTTTTGCACCCAGCATGAAAACTCCTGTATTAGAGTACCCCATTTGCCTTGAAAGGACCAGCAATTTCCTTGCTAGGGGCTTCTGTGGTAACACCAGTGTGGAAGGTTATTCTATCACTAAGACAGCTTGCAATTATCAGAATGAAAAAGAGGAGACACAGCATTTCAAATGCAGTAGCTCATATTCACATGAGAACATGTTGCAGCACTGTTCAGTAAAGGCAGAGCCACGCACGTGGCATGATCGCTGGCACTGAGTGGGAGCTGCCTGTGGCCTCCACTTCTAGGAAGAGTTGGCCAAGCTCTTCATGTGGCCCAGGGATCTTTGAAACAGAGCACAGGCCTGAGGGCCACGCTGCATGTACAGTGTGCCACAGCACAGGCACACAGAATGGTGACCATCAGCAAATTTGCCTGCAAGTAATGACAGTACTTCCCATAGTAGGGCAGGCGCTTTAAAACACTATAAACACATGACAAACTGCAAAAAAAGTTCACTAACTTCCTGAAGTTACCTAGGGTGTAGTAATATGGCTGGTGAAAGGAAAAAATAACAAATTAAGCACTTCCCTTCTCTAGCCACTCAGTATTGCTCCTACAAGTGACACCTGTTATAATCAGAACATTTGATTTCTCTACCCATGCTGAAGTGCTTCCGCCCCCGGATGACACACTGTGTGATCTGGACTGCTGATTCACACCTGGCAGGTGTAAGGTGAGAATAAGACAGAACACTTCCTAAAACAAATGTATGTTTATTTTGTTAAAACATAAAGTTACACTTGCACCAGAGGCTTCTTCGTAGTCAGAAGGCCCTTCTCAAACAGGAGTGTGGCTAGAGAAATCTTGTCCTCCAAGGTTTCACATGGAAGGGTATCCACACTGACGTGGTTTGGATAGGAAGACAGGAGAAATTCCATACTATCTGTATACTCTGGATCTAGCTCGAGGAACTTTGGTTCTTCCTTGTGATACACTCTTGAATTTTCTGTCGTATAATATAGCATCACACCTGCTTCTTCATTACACAATCTAATGATGCCATGGCGGAGGAGACGTACTTCTGTATCTTTTGTTATAAGTATATCAACATTGCAGGGGCCTCCATCTTGCCACCGTGCTGGGAAGCCGTACACACTCTGCACCTTTTCACTTTGTGTAAGCACTGGTGGGAGAGAGTCGTGAAGAAATGACTTGGCTCTCTGATCCACGGCTGCATCAATGGGTGCATAGTCCGCGAGTTTCTTTATCAGGCTCTGCACCTTCTCCATAAAGGCTGTTCGGCGAGCGTCAGCTGCATCCGAGTTGGCAACCCCCATGTAGCCCAGGTAGTCCATGGGAAGCCCCTGCCGGTACTCCACATCCTCTTCCAGAGCCATCTGCAGGGCAGCTGGGAGAAGCTTCTCCAGGAGGTCCCCCCAGGTGTTCCTCTGGTAGGAAGACACAGTGATGTGGAGCGAGTGCGCATCGGGGAGACAGTCACCCTGGTGGATAAAGCCACGAGGGAAGTACAGCATGTCCCCGGCCTCCAGCACAGTCTCCAGCATGGGCTTGCCGAGCTCAGCCTGCGTCAGGTTTGTGCTGGAGAAGCGGGGCAGCACCTCGGCATCCGTCCGGGGGCTGTAGACACGCCAGTGCTTCTTCCCCTCCAGCTGCAGCACGAAGGCCTCGATGTCATCGTAGTGGGGTGCAAAGCCCTGCGTCCCCGGCGGCGTCAGGTACGTGTTGGCCCCCGCCATGCTGCCGAAGTGCTCCTGCAGGATGGAGAGAAAGTGCCAGACAGTGGAGGAGAAGGCCTGGGGGCAGAGGAGCCGCAGGGAGCAGCCGTTCTGGTAGAAGTCCCAGACGATGGCGGGCAGGGCCGGCCCGGCCGGGTTGTGCGTTTCCCGCACGCCCTCGGCATAGCTGGTCACGTCCAGGTGGGTCCCGAAGTGCAGCCGGCCGCTTCGCAGGGCGGCGTCGAACTCGGCCGTCGAGAAGAGCCCCGCGTAGTAGCCGGGGTCGCCCCGCCGCACCAGCAGCGGCGCCCGCTCCCAGTGCCGCCCCAGGAACTCCGCCGGCGCCACCGGGGCCACCAGCCAGCGGAACAGCTCGCCCGCCCGCTGCCGGCTGTCCTCCAGCCGCCCCAGCCGCCGCAGCAGCCCCACCACGCCGCCCTCTCCCGCGGGCCGCGGGCCGCCGCCGCTCGCCGCGGGGCCGCGCCTCCGCTTCGCTTCAGGGCCGCTGCCCGCCGCAGA
>JAVJGJ010000060.1:50118356-50129805 GCA_035590215.1 Microhierax caerulescens | reverse complement strand
CGCCCCCCCCCCCCCCCCCCCCCCCCCGCCCTCGCAGGCAGCTTGGAATTCCATGCCCTGTGGCTGCAGCCACATCCAGTCCCCACCGCATTAATTTAGGGACCCCCAGGCCCAGTCAGGCAGTTAACTCCCCTGCAAAGACCGATGAAGCACTAGGCATTTGCAGCACAACCATGGAGTCCTGTACCCTCTTTAGCAGTGCACATAAAGGCACCCCAGAATACATTAATTTCATATAGGTCTTGGGTGAGGATTTTTTTTTTTTAATATACAACCCCTTCTGTTATTTATACTACTTGTTCTGCATTTCCATGAGCAACAGATATACACGGCTTCTTTTTAAACTTCTGCATTAGAAGGAAAGCAAGCTCCCTTAAATGATAAATTAGATTAAAAAGAGCCTTGGTACATCACAGTTGTTCAGACTTCACTAAAAAGAAGGGGTTTCTTTTGAATAGTAAAAAAAATAATTATACACTGCTACCCACAATCCCCAAGAACTCTCTCAAGCACTATGCTAAGTGGTAATAGTTTTGTGCAAATCAGTCGGGTGCAGAAAACTTATAATAGGAAGGGCAAAGTTTCTGTAAGACTCTGCAGTTGTTACTGTCAGTTTTTGATCCTGTTTGCTGGGTCTACCTCTAGCCACACAGTGCAAAAAGCAGTATTGGTGTCAAGCAAAAATACAGCTGTGCTTTTGTACATAAATACAACTTCCCTCAGCTCCTTATTTGTTTCACAATCCTGTATTACCTGTGTGCAAAACAGCTGTCTTCTCTGTGCAGTAGCATTTGTGCCACAGACCAATTCTGAATCCAAGCTATAGCTACTCCCAATGAAGAGTATAACATTATAAAGGGTTACAAACAGGCTATCTACCACCAAATGTTTTTCCCCCCCTTTTTCAAACAAGAAAACCCCATACAATTCAAACCTGTTCTATGATGCATTAAGCAATTTCATGCTGACATTGTAGTATTAGATCTTAATTAAAATATATCAACACCATACAAAAATGTTCAATGGGAAAGCAAAGGGTTAAAAACTCCATTATAGTTGCCACAAAGAAACAGTAGCAAGTAACTTGACAAAATATTCACAAAGCTTCCTGCATTCAAAGTCATTACAAGTTTCCCTTTCAGGCAGGGTCACTATGTCCTGCCAATTCATGAGCTCCCAAAAATAAACTAGTTGAGTAACTAAAGATGTCAATAGATTTTCACATTCCCTCCGTGCATCCAAACTGTACAGCTCAGATGGTTACTTGTAAACAGCCAGGCACCCTACATGTCATCTAGAGCACTTTCCCAAGCAAATTCTCTCACAATAACTCAGTTATAGCTGTCACTAAACACAAAGTATCCTTCCACCTCCAAACTGTACTTTACTCTTATAAATCAAGTCACTCAGAAATAACTGTCATCTTAAAATACTTTTTAGCACACAGCAAAACTGAGCAATTCTGTTCATCCTCACAATTTAAAAAAAAAAAAAAAAACACCAAAAACCAACAGAGCAGCTGACAGATGAATAAACCTGGCAAAAATGCCCCAAAACCATGCTCCAAGGGAGAAAGTTGATGAACCACTTTGGTCTCCTCCACCTTTTACCTTTTCAACGACACTGTCAGAGTTGCCCAACTGAGAGCCAGACTGAAATCACCTAAGCCACAGAGATCATAATTTTGTTCACTGATGACCTCATTTAAAGCAAAGTAACCTGGCTAGGGAAACTCTACTCAACCTGCTCCACACAGAAACTGGGGCCTCATTTCTGATGTGCAGTCCAGAAGCCTCAATTCTATGTCTCAGATCTGTAGAACAAACATAAGGGATTAAGCATCCCTCAGAGAACCAAAAGTCAGACTTGCAACCAGGATGTCCAGGAAAAAGCCAGTCAAAAGGGCCCACAGAGGATCATGGGAGGGCATGGGAGCAAACATGTATCTTCATCTGAATTAAAAAAAAGTTGCTATTCCACCTGAGGCCTAAGCGCCTCTATCTGCTGGAGGTCCACAGAGGGTCCCACAGACTCTTTCTGAACAACAAAGCTAGCTCCTTCCTAAACAACAGTAGGTGTGATAGGGTGTGACCTGTACAGAGCAAGCTGAGAAAACACACAGCCACCCAGATGCAGATTCAGACTCTTTTGTATCAGCCTTCCCCTAATGGACGCCCTATCCATCAGCTCCCTTGGACAGAGCAGCATCTCCATTCCCACTCTTGATCTTGTATGCTACTTGTTAGGTCAGAGTATGGTTCTGTAGCCTTTGTTGAGGGTAATGACCTCACCTTAAAACACAGATGATAACAAGGCACAAACAATCTAAGTTGTAAATTTACATTACGATGTGAATTACAGCAGTGAGATTTCAAGAAAGGGAGGTTGGACAGTTTTGCTGTATGTCTTATAGCTCCAGAAAACACTTCCTCCCTGCACAGTATTTTTTTGCCTTCTCTTTCAAGTCTGTCTGTCTTTGGTCTTAGTTGTCCCACAGTTGTCTACCAGTTTGTAAATCTAAGTGTGGACTCATACATTAGATGCAGGAAACTCCATGACTGGAAAACCTAATGGTCCTCTGGCTCAGGGCAAAGAGCAAGACTTCCTCTAAGTTCTAGGTACCTGCTCCTTGCTGCTGAGCATTTTAGTTTCAGTATAAGCAGCCTGTTGTGACTACTTATGAATAAAAGGCTCAATGAAACGATAAATACAAACACTTCCCCCAACTCCCCAATAGTAATGCCAGTTAACTTCGGAGGTAGAACACCAAAAGCACTCCAGGCTAATAAAAGAGGTGAAGACCAAGATTTTACTTAAGATTTTTAAAGGCTAAACAAAGAGTATGGATGTGACTTCTCAAGCATTTTAACCCAACTAATACATTAGAAAGCTCCCCTTAAATTCAATTTCTAGGCTGTATTCTTGAAACAGACCTCCATAAGAGCTGCTGGTACAGAGCCAGTCACAGCACTGCAACCTCCACTAACAGATCAGACCCGCAAATTTGCTTGACAAAAGGGACACCTACAGCTCACTTAAGACCTTTAAAGTCTACATGTAGCCTGCACCTTTGATACATATTATTCAAACTAAAATGGTAAACTCCTGCAGTTTTTATGTTATGAGCTGCAGATTGGCTCAGAATATGAAAGAGTAAAACTGTCAACTTATCTATACCATGTAGAATTACAGAGCAGGTGCAGTCTTTTTTGTTAACACTCACGATGTGAAGAGCAGAAGCAAACCATCATAAGCAGGTCTGAATTATTCTCACAAACTCTCTTAAGTAGATTTCTACTCAAATGTGTTTACAAGAGACTATAGAAAACGGGATTTTTTGTTTCTTAAGGAATTATATTTCTATATTAGACACCAAAGACCTGCTGCAAACATCAGCGCCATCTCTGCTCCAAGTAACGTGTGAACCAGTTCAAATAGTGGGTTTTCTTGTTTGCATTTTGTCATGCAGTCCTTGAAACATTTTATTACTGTAGTAGATGGACTGAAGTGAGTGTTTACAACCTGAGATCCTGATCTAAGTATAGTTTAAATACCAATACCTTCCATGAAGGAAGCATTAAAAGCTTCTAAATCAAAGCATCTTCCTACCTTGGCGCCTTTTAATTTTGTGTGTGCATGAAAAGGATTTTTTGGTTTGGGGCTGTCTTTTAAAAAGAAGAAGTTTTGCCCTTCCATGGAAAACTCATTCAGTAAATTGTTTTCCATAAATAGTAAATTACAAACACCAACAGTAACTTCACAGTATCATAACAACAGAATATTGCTGGTCAGGACTGGAACAGATTATTGATTTAGATTTATCACCACTGGGGAAAAAACATGAAACACTTCTGTTTAAAAACAGTAAAAGCCAATTCAACATCACCCAAATATATAGTCAGCATAAAAGAAGCAGCACCTTGCCAACATGGTTGTTTTAACATCAACTCTGTCCCTTTAACTAAATATCAAGCAATTGTTGATGTTGTCAAGTATTTGGGCCACTGCCTTTGATTTCATACTTCCCTAATGATACTTCTGACAAAGGTGTCTTATGGAGAAATCCATAAACTTGCTAAAAAGCAGCAGTGCAACCTGAAATCCCATAAAAGGTCTCTAACCTTGCTCTGTTGCCTCCAAGTTGGAGAGATGCTTTGCTTCTTTATGACCAGCCTACTCAAGTTCCAGGCTTTGCAATTTAGCAAATATATGCTTCTGCCACTCTTGGACAAATAAATAAAAACCTGCATCTTTGCATACATGTGTGCACAGACAGGCTACTTCGTTTTAAAATGCCAGGAGAGATTACCTGAACAAGGAAACTGAATCTTCCAGCGTGCAATTTGTATCAATAGTAATTATTATTATTTAAGAGCTCTTCCAGCTATAGAGAAAAACTTGAAAATCAAGTTTTCAAATTTGCATTTTATTTCTTTTGCTAACAAAGTTCTCTGTATTTTAATTTCCTCCATAAAGGTAACTATGTTTATTTATATTGCAAATTAAAAACTTCAGATAGGCTTTGTTCATTTTTTAAAGGAAAAAATACCAGCATTGACTGCCATGAAGCTTCTTGCAAGGTAGCCCATTATTCACCATTAACAAGCGTAAAACCTGTGTACAGTACCAGGTATAACAAACTTCTGAGGTTTTTGATACCTCAGTACTTAAAATGTTTATAAATTAATTTTAATTTTGAGTCTGAGATGCAAAGAATAAAGAGTTTAAGGAGTTCTACATTCTTCTTTGCTTATTCTTAGGCAATAGAAGAGCATTTTTATTTCAGATCAAGTTTTTCTGTAGAAAAAGTTATACTACATTTTCTATACAAAGTGGTAACAGCAAAATAAGCTAGCTAGTACCATAACTGAAATATTTCACTTTTGCCAAATAAAGAGCACTATAAAACAAACAAACAAACCCCAACAAAAACAAGGAGTCAATAGTTCTTATACTTCCATAGGAAAGAGGAAATGTCTTAAATATATTTTGCATTCTTGCATGTGTTTAGGAAATCATGGGAACAAAGACCACTTCAATACTGAAATTATATCAGAAAAAATGAAGCCCATAATCAAACACAACAGTTTGCAGAATTCTTTACTTGCAATAGCACCCTTTAAGTAAAGAAGACTTGCTGAATATTGAAAGAGGGCAATTTTTACTTAATACTAAGACTTACTTAGTACTAAGTTAAATAAGTTTAATTATAAGAATGCTCAATGGTAAAGTAATACTTTTTAACTCCTAGCTTTCATTTATAGTATATTTACTTCTCCCCAGGCATCTCAGCATCTCTTAAAACACCTTCATTTAAACAAATACTGACATAGAAAGACTACATGATTTACTTGTGATATACACCTGAAAAAAATTTTCTAAGAATTTGAAAATATTATAGCTTTCCAACTAAATACATATAAATTTATAATATTAATTCAATATGATAAAGATTATATTATAAATATTCCCAATATTTAGCATGTCTCATATGGGATAACATCTAGAGTTTGTCAAAAAAAGACTCTAAGAATATAATCCAATACAAATTTTTTCTAAGTTATGAAATCAAACTAAACCATAGGGGCAGTCTCACATGCCAGTTTCACATACACAAGTATTTGGCATCCTAAGTTGTCATCATTCGAATGCCCTAAAGCAATCAGAATGCCTTACAGCTGTGATGCTCTCTCCTCTCACCAGGATTTTGGCAGTGCTGGAATTTCATTCTCAAATGGTATAAAACCAATTCAAGATAGAAAAATACTTCTCCACCCATTGTGTAGTAATTTCCCACAAACACAGCAAATTCTCCTTTCAGGAAGTGCTTGAAAGAATGAACAATACATTATGCAGGAAGAAATAAACCCTGAAAATAAGATAATTTAATGGCAAATAAAAGTAAAATCCCAACAGTATTTTTAACATATGGCACTTTGTCTTACTTTTCTTCTTAATATGTCTAAACGTGACTATTCAGGATCAAAAATCTTAACAGTTAAGAATATTACTCAATGCCAGACTAGTTGACTTGCATTACTAAAAAATCTCTAAATAATAATGTAATTTATGACAAATTACTGTGAGACTGATGCAGGAGTTTAAAGGAGATGCTCAAAGAATTGTAAGTGTACACAGACATGGCAGATATGGCTGCACCTAAGCATAAATGATTAAGCCACATTTGAAATCATGCAACATCTTCAAACAACCCGGGATCCAAACAGAACTGCAATTTTACCCTATGAACTATGCCATAACAAAACAAGTTGAAATTATTCAGACTCTTGGAAATAGTTTCAGCTTTAGACTTCATCACAATGCACACTGCAGACAAGGTGACAAGCATTTCAGCAATCCTTCTGCCCCACAAAAAGTAGCTTCAGAGAACAGATTCTATTTTACTACATGTATTACATGCTGAAAGGATGCAGCCAGTCTGGTAGCTCGAAGTCAGCCATCTAAAGATGTACCACAACTAGACCACAAAGCCAAACCAGTATTTCAAAAAGTCTTCTTAATTAAAAGCCCTTGATAAAGAAAAGAACAATCCTTGCAGCCACATTTAACATGTTTTGGTCACTATAGCTCTAGAAATACCAAAAGCAACATTATTAAAAACAATCAACTAAGATAAAATTCAGCATGATATTCAAGCTTGAAATAATAGTACAAAGTCAAAACTTTTAAAGAATTTTAGAAAATATAAACAAAAATTCACAAGCAGTATTTAGCACCACAAGAAAAAAAACAAACATTTGCTCACAGGGAAACTGAGTTTAAAATGAGAAGCTTAAGGGTATATAACAGAATAGCATTGGTGTACACAAATATACATGCACATTTAATTTGTCTTCTCAAAATAAATGACAAGAGGATACACCAAGATACATTACACTGTAACCTCTCCTATTAGTCCGCTATGATAGGGAAAGCCAAGCATCTGAGAACCAATTTTCATGTGAGAAAATAACATACAGTAAAGAAGAAACAAAATGTGAATACTGACTTGATTCCACTTCCTATCTCTACATCCCAATATTGACCATGTAATGAATCGATAACATATTTAGTAAGAAAGATGACAGAATTGTTTCTCAGTTTACTACTACGGTCATTCATAACATTTAATCTGTTTCAATCTTTACTGATACTTATTATACAAAAGATTAAAACTGATTTTCAAAAACTAAAGACTAAAAATCAAAAGCATTATTCCATGTTTTGCTGTAGGCCTTTAAACAACAACAAAAAAGAAAAACCCAAACCACTGAACACTTTGCCACCCCTCCAAATCTAGCTTTTCCCAGGTAACTTCTTTATCAACACCAGCTGTAGATGCAACAAGAGGCATTCATGTAATTTGCCTGTACATAAAATAAATTCATTTCCAAGATGTAAATTTCAAAGCATATCAGTACATCTTCCATAGTACATGTAGACTAATTAATGATATTAATACAGGCCTGCTAATCAAGTGGCTGTCAGTTGCACCAAATGTGATAAAAAGCATCAACACAGCCAGAAAAGCAAGGAGTTAATTACCAAGACTTATCTCTACATCCCCATTTGATCATTTGCTCCTGAATACCTGAATGTTGGCTGCATTCAAAACGCACACACTCACATTTTTCCCTGGCTTGAAGAGCATAGCTTTTTATTGTAACAATCTGTGTATTTTTCAGTTGGTAGAGCTGATCAGCTGAACACTCAAGAAGGGCTACAGTTGGAGACCATTCAGAATCTGAAGTTATGCAAAACGTTGTGAAGTGTTTATTGAACAGCCTCACGCTGGAAACACATGCCATTTGTGCACTGGGAGCTGCTGTAGCTGCCAAGGAGCTTCCACATGGAATGCAAGTTGCTGGTATGCAGCTACAAAAATTTAAATTATTACTTGAGCAACCACCTCCTTCAAGGGCCTACGTATCGCACAACAAGCATTTCTTGGTTTGAATGCTCAAATCACACTAAAGGGCACCTGTGATTCAAAGCACAGACAACTCCTGCTGACAGATAGCTCTGTGCCACACTTCCAATTGCTAGGGAAGGTCCTAACGATGATATTTCCTTGAATTAGCAGTACATCCCTCCTATTTACAAATCGCTCAGTGTCAAGTCTTCCATTTGGAGCTGACTCATGAGCCTCAGCTTGCCTGTGCCAGAATTTGCTAGCTTTTTGGACACGTGTTGCAAAACCTCACTGCATGAACTCCAACCTCCCTTACTCCCTGGCCCCACCCCCCACCCTTTTTCATATGATAAATACTCAGAAAAGTGGTTTATTTCTCCCTTTATGGGAAATATAACTAACTGCACTGGAGACAATAAGCCTATTTACTACATTTCATTTTAGCATAAACTGTAATTTACTGCAACCAGTACTAAGATTTTATGCAATGCCTCAGAAAAATGAAGAAAAAAAAAATCTGTTTTTTTTTTTGTTTTAAAAAAAAGGTGAAACAACAAAAAAAGTCAGCTCTTATCCCTAATACAAGTCCCTTCAACATCCTCATTCCATGACTTGATCAATAGATTAAAAAAGCGGCTGCTAAATGTTTACCTGAGCTCAAGGGAAAATTAGGTACATATCTTGAGTAGAAACTCCTCAAGAATTGCTAAGCATATACATACCCATCTTTGGAAACAGAACCACGGGCTAGACAGACTACCATTCTTATCCATGGAAGTCACTCCTGTCTCATTAGATGCCAGAACACCACCCCTCCACACACACAAACTGCTTGCTACCACCACCATCACCCAGGTAGCCGTTTCCAAAGAATGGCTGCAGGTCCTGCATCAGTAGCAACTTAAGGGATTGCCTGGCAGCTTGGCAGAATAGTGTCATGGGAGGGATGCCAGGCTTGAAAATACCTCCTGCAGTTCTGCAGCTACCACTTATGGGTGACAATAAAAGTGAAAATGCAAAAGCATAAATTAACATCTGGAATGATTACGTAGGCTTTCAAAATGCTTGTTCTGTGCTACAGCCCTCAGCATTTCATATCCCCTATTACTCTCGTGCACCTGGAAGGGTTAAAGGCCAGCACAGCTACACCTCCCTTTGCTAATATGCACACAAATGTGTATCTATGACTAATTCCACTGAGCACCACAGGACAACTCATGGACATGAAAGTTACCTACTCATTTGTATACAAGCCCAAAGAATCCTGACCTAAAACGTTTTCTCCCACCAGGTAGACTGTGAAAAGCAAAATACTTAGCATAAGTAATAGTTATATTATTATATCACTACCACAAATGAGTCAAGGCATCTTTAAGCACTGTTTCTGTTTTCACCTAGAAGTAATTTTGACATTAAAACACCCAGTATAATGTAGATTGCCAAGCCAGTCAAGACATTAAGAACAATCCAAAGAAAAAGCTACAAATAAAACATCACAGTAATGCACAGATTAACATACTTTACTTACTTTGTGTTAAAACAAAATGCTCCGATAAACTCACAGAAGGATTATCATGAAAATCTGTCAAGTGATAGGCCTAGTATGGTGGTCAATCAGCTACTTGCTAACAAAACAAGACTCTTAACAACCCCCTCCCCCCAAAAAAAACCCAAATGTAAACTTCAGGACATCACTATGTTCTCCATTAACAAAGCTACATATATTTTACATGAAGCATTTAGCTGACAACCTGAGGGAACTACCAGCAATAAGATAGTCTGTGTGTATTCAACTAAAATGTGTTCCAGTTGAACACCAAGAAATTCTAAAGCAGCTTTTCATTTTTACAATACTTTCCATCACAGTGCTCAAAAAACTTTATAAGCCTTCACAGCATTTCTTAAGACATCAGCAATGATGGTTAACACTTTTCCAGAAAATTGTCTCTAACCTTAGGTCGATTTCTGAGTCCAGATCTGAAATCTTTTGGATTTGATACTTCATGAATTCCAAGTACTTCCAAAACTAAAATGATAAAATTACAGGTAACCAACATCTCCAAAAAACAAATCTTAAGTTGTATCCACAAGAACTTTACAGGATAATTTTGATAGTTTTGCAAAGCCTTAGCTGAAATTTCAGCTTGCTAATACAGTGTCCGTGTCTCAATGCCTTGTCCTGTCCCTCAGCCAGTGCTGCCTGCAAGATCACTGAACAAGATGCAACTCCAACTAATGTTGAAACAGCATGTTCAAAATTTATGTCTAATCCAGCACTCCTTCCTGTCAACCTCTAATTTTTTGTGGCCTGACACATAAGCTCTTCCCAGTTCTCTCCATCTCCAAGAAAGCTAGCTGAACTGCAGTTGCTTATTTTAACACCGGCGTTTCTCCCACACAAGAAATTAGACTAGAGCAAGAACTTACACTAAACCTGCAGGACTGTTAGCAAACCTGCCTGATTTTCACCTGCTGCATAATCACTTTAAAAACATGAACCCTCAGATACAACGAGCTTTCAGTTTCTTCCGTGATTTCAGGGACTACTGGTGGCGTTTCTTTTCTGCTGACTATTTCAGGTCTGTGACTTCTACTATCAGCCCAGTTCCACTTCTCCTTCCCACCCCCCGCACCCCCCAATTCTTCGGTGAAGTCGAAGAGAAATAGGGCAGTTCAATGCAGAATGCATTCTCTTTTTAGCATTTGCAATGCAAAACTAGGTTTTGTTCAGTAAAGAACTCTTGCACAATAGCCTGTGTATACGTATTCGGTCCAACAATGCTGTCCTATGCGATCACTCTGTAATTACACACAGTCATAAAGCTGCTGCTCTTGCTGCCTGGAACTGCAGTCTCGCCCTCTAAACAACCTAATATCAGTCTCCGCATTAGGACATTTCTCTCTTCCCCTCCCGTAACTGCTTACTCCAGTACAGATGGCCTTTACACTGCGCTCAAAACACGTAGTAGGGAGGAAATCAAATTATTGTAAAAAAGAAACTGTTTAAAGAGAATGCCAAGTAAAATCTCCGTTGAGCAAAGAGAATACTTCTCCAATTCTGCAGGCTGCAACCACATAAGACTTTACAGACCATAAATAAATCCTGCTTTATGCCTGTTTAAATAAATAATTAAAAAAAAACCCCACAAAAAAACACACACCAGCAACTTAATCATTATATAAGACTCTCACATACGTGCGTGGGTGTATTGTCAGCTTCTACTGGTAAACTGCAAAGAATCAGTCCTTTGCAGTTGCTGCCAGAGAAAGAGCTGTACATTTGAGAGCACGGGATTTTCAGAAATTATCAAATAAATTCCTCCCCACCCCATCCCCCTTCCACTGCGTAAATCCCAGCAAAGAAACCCAACCCTTGCAAGCCGAGCCCCGCCGCACGGCGTGCTCGCCGCAGGCCGCGGCACACGCGGCGCTGCCCCGGTTCCGGCACGCAGCGAGCACAGAGAAAAGCCCCCCACCACCCCCAACCCCACCGAACACCCCACCTACTGGGACCTTGCGCTCGCCTTCGGCACCGTC
>JAVJGJ010000060.1:50105965-50117747 GCA_035590215.1 Microhierax caerulescens | reverse complement strand
CCCCGCAGCGCAGCCAGCAGTCCCGCCGCCCCGCTCCCCGCCGAGCTCAGCCTCTCCTCCTGGCACCGCCTGGCTCCCCTGCCCTTCCACGGATCTCGGCGTGACCTTCTGTGCTCGGCTCTGGCTGCAGTTTGCAGGGAAGGAGGGGAAATCCCCGACGAGTACGGGGCGGGGAAAGAGTTTGCGACGCTGATTTCGAAGCCAAGCCCTCCAAAATACTGCCATGTTCAACACCTGGCAAAACTCGCCGCTCGGATGCCCAGTGCAGTGCCAGCCTCTCCAGCGTGATCAGGCCTTGTGGCCTTTCTCTCTAAGGAAAAACAACGAGCTTTTTGGTTTTTTAGGAACCACTCAAACCAGAGGAAAACGTGGGTTTTGTTTCCCCCTTTTGGTCCCTTCTTTCACAGCTTTTTCTGAAGAAAAAGTGGAAAAACAGGGAAGGGAGAAAGGATTTGTATTAGAGGTCGTCTCTATACTGTTGGCTGTTTTACCAAACACCTGAAATTTACTTTCACAAGAAAACTTAAATCTGCTTTCCCAAGAACACAGACTCCTGAGGTTCCTAAAAATGTACCACTTGCCTGCTGGAATATGTCTTCCTCTGTTGCCCGGGTCTGAGAATAAAAAACACAGTGTTCTGGCAAATGCAGGCACCCTACTTCTCTTAAGGCAGGAAATAAAGAAGTTGCTTCTTCACTGCTCCCCCTGTAGACTGCTCTGCTACTCGAGTTTGTTCACAACCAACGAAACTTGCAGAATATAAAATAACCCTCAGACAGCATTCACAGATTAGACACTCGTTCAGTGAAACAGGCGAAGCAACACGAAAATGCCAAACATTTTTCCCTGACGTGCACGCTGCCACGTGCTTACCTTCATCCAACCTTAGATCATCCAGTGCACACAGTAGAGCAACTTTTTTTTCAGACCAGCAGGGCAATTTCCCTTTTAGCATGTATTGCTTTATAGAGTGAAATACAAAAGTAATTTCTGCACTGCTTGCTCTAGTCTGCATTTCTTTCATGACAGTTCCTGGCTCCTATGCAGAACTTTTTACCAGGGAGGCTCAAGTTGTGTGGAAACAGCAGCCCAGAGAAGTGACTTACCCATGACTACAGAATGTATCTGATGCATAACCAGGTTTCTCTGATGAGTCCCAGGTCAATAGTCTAATTACCACACCCAATCTTTTCCTGTCACAGTGCAGAGAATAATAAGACACATGGAGGTGAAGAGCAAAATAGTAGCCACAGGTACTAATGGTAACGTTTTTCTTCTTTCACAACCAAAGGTATCACTTGATACAACAGTGTCTCAACAGGACATTCAAGGAAAACTCTTCTATGCTACCACTAGTATATTTGCTTTTCTACACTCCTGAATAGACTGGAGCAATAGGTCGGTAACTATTTAAATCAATACAGAAAGAATATTCACAGCTGTTCATAAATTAGCTACTATGTAAAGCAAATTTAAATAATTGAACATATAATGGCTAAAACTCAAGTCAAAGGCATGCAACCCATTCATTTAATTTGCCCTAATAAAGACTGAAAAGACAAATTTCATAAACTGGAATTATTTCCTCCTCTGTTATAAAATGTTAGACAACCACTGCCTCCCAATGAAGCACATCAGATGTTGATAAGATTGAAACTGCTTATCTCAACTTTCATTGGGGAAAACAACCAACCAACCAACCAACCACTACCCACCGCTCTTCTATGACTGTAAATCCTGTTGTAACACCAAAGCATAGCTCCTCCTTCCAGCCAGAACAAATGCACGTTGTACCTCATATGTGTGTTTTCAGTTTGGGAAGCAAAATTATGAGCAGTGTCTCATGTTTCACAACACATAATCACGTAAAAGCAGCAGACAATGGCAGAAACGTCATCATCTGGCTACAGAAGCTAACATTGCATGGGCTGGGGATTATGCTTTCTACCCTTGTCTAGGAGACACGTTAACATTGTTGGGTTTTGATAGTTGCCTCCTAAATAATATATAAGCTAGATAGAAGTCCTTCTTTACTGAGCCAAAGACAACATAGTAACCACAAGGATGAAGTTGAAACACACTGTAAGATGCAAAATCTACAGGAACGGATGGCACCTTTTCCTAAACATACCAAATGGGCTAAGAACAAAACCAGGCAAGCATGTACGTATACCAGCCAGCTGACAGATCTGAAACAGAAGCAGCACACTTCAAAGACATCAAGGCATGAGGTGTGTTTATAGAGCTGTATGCTACTGTTTATCTTGCTATGACATAAACAGTTTTATTAAGTGTTTTGTAAAGATTTTGCCGCTACACACTCTTCAATTGTTTCTCTGTTCCTCACATTATACAGTCCTTATACCTCCTCCAGAACCAGCCATCATAATTTTCCTCCTCGCAGTAGCAGCTTTTGCTATATTTTTTTCTTCTCCTTTTCTCAGCATATTCTGAGACTGCATGCAGGCTGCACTTCCATTAGTTTTACAGTAACAAACTTTAATATGCATATATTCTCTGTTATGTTGTTATTTTATTACTACATTGAAGGAGACTGGAAGATTTCCTAGCTATCACCATATAAAAATCTCAGGTTTGTTTGGCTTGTACAGATACATCATATGATGTAACAACATCGACTCATATCATTAATAAACTGGATTTCACTGAGTCAGAATCTGGATTAAAGACCATGTTTTGCATACTTACGTTTGCACAGCTGGGAGACAGGCTCAGTAGGTGGCACTCTTTTCACCAAGTCAGGGTAGAGCCAACACCCCATCCTCTTTCTGGTCCCCAGGAGTTAAACTAGTGCTCCAGTATTTCAGGACACAATGTGGAGCTATTACTTTTCCCTGAAATTAAGTATAAAATTAAGGTCTTAATCACTGTCGCTAGTAAGAAAATAATTATGCTCTTTGTAATAGAAGTTTCAGATTCCAATAAGCCTAAAACTTCCATCTCAGAAAATAAATTAGAGAATCAACTGACAGGAACCACAATAAGTTCAGCACAGACTAAAGCAAAGTCTGGCACTTTGGCTGAACTAACCTTTTGCCATTTCATAGGCTGAGACTGACAAACCACTTAGCACCACTGGATAAGATCTGGGAGGTCCTGGTGGACAGTGGGGTAAACTCCAGCCAGCAGTGAAGGCTAACAGCATCCTGAGCTGTATAAAGATATGCAGGGAAATAACTATTCCTCCTTACTACTCATTTGTTAGTCTGTGTCTGGAATACTGTGTCCAGTTTTGGGTATCTCAATGCAAGAAAGAAGTTGATAAACTTTAGTCAATAGAAAGCCAAAATGGTCAGAGGCTTGAACAGATGTTCTCTGCAAGGACTGGCTGAGGGAAGCTGGGCTTCTCTAGTGTGGAAAGGAGAACAGGTAGCAGAGACTTAATGCCAGCGTTCCAGTAGCTACAAGGCTAGATCTTTACCTACAAGCAAAGGCAAAGCCAGGCTCTTTATTGAGGTGCACAGGGGCAGAAAGACAATGATCATAAATTGAAACAACAGCTGTTCCAACCAGCTAGTGAGGATAGTGAAGCAATGCAACAGGTTGCCACAAGAGGCTCTGGAATTTCCTTTCTTGGAAGTTTCCCATAGCTGCCAGAGCAAGCCCTGAGCAACATGGTCTGATTTCAGTGTTGACCCTGCTTTGAGCAGGTTGAACAGGGGGCCTCCCAAAACCCCCTCCAACCTGAGTGATTCTGTACTTCAAGAAGCAAATCCCTTCATCTCACATAAAAGGAGGCTTAATTAAATTATAGGAAAATAGTTTGAAAAAATCTTATAGGAAATACAAGTTGTTTGTATGTTTCAGGTTGGTTGGGCTTTTGTTTTGAGGCTGTGAATTTAGACCATAAGCATAAATACAAAGATAGTTAGCATTTTCCAGCTGCATTATTGCAGGAGAAAATGCTTATAATAATACTTTTGTTTCTTTTTATACAAGATTAATTACTCCTTACTACAGAGAATTTTCAGTTTCCCCAATAACTATGTCTATCTCCCATCTTTGTCAGAATTAAAATGAAATACTCAAGCTGTTACATTTGAAATATTATTTTAGTGTACAACTGCTCTTGGGAAATTTGATGCAGTCAGACAGAATGTTTGGAAAGAAAGGGTTTGCCTTTCTTAGAAGGGTTTGCAAAAAAAAAGCAACCACCTTGCGTATTTATTTTACTCTTCATATCCAAGTTTAAAACAGAACACTGAGTTTGCTTTACTAACTTGAGCAAGATTCAGCTTCTTTGATCAATTGTTTTTATTTATAGAGCATGTGTGTGTAAATACACATGTATACACACACAGAGGAAGTGGCACGAACTGGCTCCCTGAGAACCAGGATGAGACCCTGTTACATGAGAGAAAGGGAGGGACACTGTGGTGGTTTAGAGGAGAAAATGCATGTAAAAAGAAAAAAGTTATTCACGTTGTTTAAACACTACTGAAAGAAGATCAGACACCATGGTGAGAAAGACAGTGTTCAAGTATCTATGAAGTACCAATGTATGTGGTATGCTGAAAACCAGGACTGCTGAAAACTTTCTTCCTAATTTTACTAGGTTGCGCAGCCTTAAACACACTTTGCAGTCCTTTCTGCATTTACTATCACTTTTCCCAGAATCCCACATTCTTTGTTTTACAAACAATAGCCTGGGGTAACTTCATTCATTGTTTACAATTGGAAAAAACCAAACGTGGAGAAGCTAAGCAGTGAGCTAAAGGCCTATTGAACATGGAGGTTCAATAGCTGAGCTTTGGTTAGCTCCAGATGCCCAAGTCCACATGTGAATTCTTCTGTCACACTGTATTTTTCTTCTATTTTAGGAGCTCAGTCTACAGATAGTACTAAACTACAACATCCCCCCTCATCTACTGTCACTAACTACACATAAAATTGTGGCACACTAAATGTTTCATGCTGCTCAACTGTCAGCACAGTGGCACAAGTCCTTCTGAAAATAAGGTTCAAATTACCTTAAACAGGATGATTAAAAAAATCCAAACAACCTAACACCTAAAATAAGACAATTTTCAAAAAGCTGACTGTAAACGGGCTCTGATAATTTCTTAAATATTTAGAGATGGTATTTTACCTGCAATGTGTGAGAAACTGTTAGAAAAAGAACTAATGAATATATGTAGTACTGTATTTTAGAACTCTGAAAATGTAAAACACTGTAAATTCATTAGCTCTATGAATTATTAAGATAGATACTTGGAAAAAGTGCATAGACTAATAGCTCTCAAGATCAAGCATACTTTAGATCAGTAGAACTGAATGAAAAACACTGTGGGCAAGAAGTATCAAGAACCAGTGGGTATACGCATATTTTTAATTCTAATACCTAATTTTAATGTTACAATCACTAAATGGGTTGACGGCCACTCTTGTAACAGTTTTCAACAAAACCTTCTGAATTTTACCTCTCATTACACATTACAAGACTGCAACACTTTTAAAAGGAACACACTACTACTGTGGGTGTGTAAATATGTAATTTCCAAAACCTCTAAGTGTTTCAAGTTTGTAGACCTGGTTTCAGGAACATTTATATCAATTCCTGCACCATATTGGTTTTACAGCGAATTCTTTATAAAATATGAGAGTAGTTCTACATTTTCTGTGAAATTCATGTGTAAAACTGCCTAGAAGCCAAATAGATGGATTTTCTTTTTGGTGATACTCTTAATTAAGTGGATGACTGTCAGGCAGTGCCAAGGGCTGGGGCTGCTCCCCAAGGGCCTGGGATCAGGAGCCAAGGAAATTCCCAAGACTGGCAGGGCAAGGCCTTCACTAGCTGGGGCTGGTACTACTACCCCCATTAAGGAGACAGGGCAGGCCAGGGAGACAGCCCCAAACCCAGGGCATCAGGCACCCCCATGGAGGTGAGGCAGGGCTGAAGAAGGACTTGAAGCTCGGAAGACAAGTTCACAGGCCAAGGTCAGGATCAAGTGTCAGGCACAATGTAATTCTGGCAGGGCCACATGCAAGAGCCTCAGCTTAAAGCAGCTCCCAAGCACATATGGCAGAATCCGCCACTGTTTAGTTACCCGCAGGTAACTTCTGCTAAGGCTTCTTCCAGCCATTTTTCTCCAAGACAAGTAGGTGTTTCTTTAAGCTGGCTTTGAGACCAGGCAGAGAAACCCCCTAGAAGCACTCAGAGTCCCAACAAGAAAACAACAAGCAAAAGAAATACTGAGAGCATTTACTGCAGTTTAATATTCAGAGCTTGACTGAATTTAGTATAATAACTGAAATAAAGACTGGAATTCAAAACAATGAGCTGGAATATTTTTCCATCTTCATGTGACATTAATGCTACTTACTAGGAATTATTTTTACAGACACAATCTAGACTGTTCCTTTAATAGTCTGAATAGACCAGTTTCTCAGTTTCTTATTGAAAAATGGGGTAGTTACTGAATTTGATCATTAGTTTATTTAATAACCTAGAGTGCTTTGGTTCAACTTGGATTTCATTTTCACATACATTATATTCCTCACAGGTACCCCAATATGAAGGCAATGGTCTCTCATTTTCCTTTGTGTATGGAAAATACAGTCAACATTCAGCTCTAAGATTGTTTATCTGGACTCAGGGGTTCTCATGTATGCAGGAAGTCACAGGCTGTATACTGCCTGAATAGCTCCACACTACCCAGCTCACTAACAAAAACTGTCAGATCAGAAGAGTGATTTAATGTTTCCTTATGTCCAAATGTTTGCCCCAGCTGATGACTGGGACTAATGACAACTGGAATAAAACAGCAATCCTGAAGTTTCATGCTAAGAATATCTTTGCACACATGCCTTCCCTGTAGCACCGAGTAGAGAAAACAGAAACACAACTGATTTACAGCAGCCCTTAGTATTTCTGTTCTTTCAAATGCATTATCTAAAATGTAATGCTTTTTCAAATTACGAAACTGCTAATGCATTTGGAAATTTAAATTTTCAATGGTTTATGGTGGAAAAACAAAAGCTTTCAGTTTACTGCATTTTTTAAAAAAAAGCATTTCTGCCTGTCAAGCATCTTTAAAAACAGTATACCTTGCTGAAAAAGTATTCAATCTATCTACTACATGCAAAAAAATCCCCAAATAATGAAGAAATTCAGCCAGAGGTGATAATTTTCTAGTAGGTTTACACAAATATAACAGTGCATGCCCACAAAAATAAGATTATTTGCCCTACTGATATCAAGAAACTACTCATAACTAATTGCACAGTATAGAAATATCTGCAGGATTTGGAGCCTTGTTTAGTATTTCCATTATGTATACTTTTATGTACAATTTGTATATATGTAGCATCCTTAAAGTCATCTCCTAGGGAGAATATCAACTAGGAACTCCTTGTGAGCCTCAGTAGCTAATATATTACAAATAACAACTTCAAAGCCTGTTTCAAATTATTTGACACTGACAATCATTCACGGAGCTTTCAGCCCAAACAGGCTTTAGTGACTACAACTCAGTACCACTGCAATTAAATTGAAACATATGCAGTGTAAATAAATGTAAGGGCAGCAGAGGAATCAAAGAATCAAAATGCAAGCATCTGCTAACATCAGTCTCCACAGGTACCATACGGTACTCTATGTCTCATGGGAACTCACTCCTATTCCATAAATAAATTCTAGAAAAGGAGGGGGGATACAAAACAATCACAATGGGAGACATATATGACAGGCATGTACCAAATACAGAGGACAATCTGGAACCACGTAATTATGCACCTTGATGACCCTATCTGTCCCTCTACTCCTTCATCCTTCCTTACTGACACTCCATGCTTGTCTGTGCTGGCAGCGCAAACCAGGGTGCAGAGGGTTTTTTTGTCATCACCATTACACTGCAGTGTAATTGGTGAATTGCTGCACAGTTTTTATTCAGATTCATGAGCAAGTTACATCATACTGATTTTCACGTCTGGACTCCAGAAGTATTTTGGCAGTCCTCCAAGCTGCCTTCCAATGTCAATTTGTGTCTACCCCAACTAGCTGTCTGTTTATCTCTGTGATCTCTGACCACTCCTTAATTCTGTCATAAATTACATAGCATGTTCAATAATACAGAAAAATAATTCAGTTTCTCTCTATATGCTTATCAGTACAAATCTCATTATGGAATTTTCCCTTTTTCCCTTCACTTCTGCTGGTTTGTTGTTTTTTTTTTTTATAGTAGAAATTTGGTAATTTTTTTTTTCTTGTCAATAGGAACCTTAAAAAGGCTCATGCTCAAAGTACACTGCACAACTAGAGCTATTTTGCAATATCTACATAGGGTTTAAAATGCAATTTTAAAGCATAGCCCTAGCTAGGATGTGGTATTCCAAGGCAGGAATGCTTTCCAAATATGGATGTGTTTATATTACTGTTGTCCACTGAGCATTTGAATTACCAGAAATACACTAACAACACTCAAGAGAAACACATACCTTCATGGCTGCCACAAGATTGCTAGCCTGAAGAGTATCAGGAGCAGCAATTCTAACAGGCAGCAATGATGTCTTTTATCAACCCACCTCAAGATATTTTGCATGTACTCTTAAACCCTCCCCTTTCTACAAATTAAGCAGGATCTTTCCTCCCTTGCAAATGCATGCTTCTCTGTTATCTCCTACTCTGCTCCTGCAGTCTTCTCTAGCTCCCTGAAGCCACAGTGGACTGAGAAAGCAAAGAAAACAAGCTGGAGGAGACTAATGTAACCAAGACCTACAGCAGAACACACACAGGAATACATGTGGTCTATGAAGGCACCAACTGAAGAGGTATTCAAATAACAAGCAAGACCACGTGCTATAGCATTATATATATGATGGATTTACTCCAGCCTGTGCTGTAGTACAGGTACTTATAAATTAGTTTCTTTGCTCTCTCCTCACATGTACAAGAGAGGCATCCTCCAGTATCACTACTGCCTCAAGCAATAAAAAAGCAATCATTATCCTGGCCTCTGCAAGATCTCCTCCCCACAAGAAATGCTCTGAATATGCTTAGATTGTCTTCATGCTGCCACTTTAACAAGAAACAGCAGAAATCCGCCATGCTCAAGGCAGGGAGTATCAAATCCACTGTCTACTAGTAATCACTGTGGAATCATGACATTGGGCTTTATAGATCAAAGTACATCAGAGAAAAAATGGAGAAAGCTGACCACTTCTACAGTCTCTGAGGAATGGGAAGTGCAGGGGGAAAAGCAGCCCAATTAAAAAACAAAACAAAACAAAATCACCTACAGACAACCCTCAAACCTCCTGTTCCCGTGAACCAACTATGAAAGTAAGGAAGAAGTTACCAAGTTATGGGATCATCATTCTTAACATCCGCATTACTTAGAAAACAAATGTTACTGCTGTTCAATATCAGGTGACTAAAACAGCTGTGGGGTTTATTTTCCTCCTTTTGTAAAAGATTAGTGAAAGCTCTCAAAAGGTGCAGATTGGCTAAGAAGCTGAAGACATTATCAGAAGTTCAAAGCAACACAGAGGACAAGAAAGAGGACTTCCCAACAACAAACACTGTCACAATTCACTATGAAAGATGATTTCATAATTTGCAGGGTGAAGCTTTGCTGCACAGGAGGCACAAAGCAAAATTGATGGGGACATTCAAAATGAGATAATGGACTTAAACAGGAGCATACTTTCTGAGACCATTGTTTGTAAAAATTACAGCCTCTCTCCTATTGCAGGCACTTCAGTCTGAGAGTCATCAGCTGTGGTTTGAATATTACCGGCAGACCCTCAGCCACGATTCTCACAGTCTGTTCCAGCGAACAGCATCCTGTGTTCATTTCTCTGACATCCAAACAACATTCTGTCATGCCATTTCAGCTGCCAAAAAGTAGTGGTGGGAACTGTGAGAAAAGACTGATTATAGAAATTATGTAACAAGTTGACTTGGACAGCTCCTTGATTTGTAGACCTGATCTTTCAAATTAGTCATGTATTGATAATAAAATTAATAATTAAAATATACATGTTTGCCAGCACTATGATATAGCCTATTTATTCCTGCTATTTAGCATTCAACATTCCATTTTAAATTAACACAATTTGCAGTGTTTGCAAAGCCAGTACCCACTAAGTGACTTAGAGGATTATCCTGTTAGCGCTATCTCACATGGACCACTGCAGAGAGCCACACAAAGAACTAGGCAAGAAAGGCATCCAAACAAGATTTCATTTCCTCCATAGATGTACAAATGATCTCCCCAAAATGCCTTTAGAGACTGTCATTTAGATAGTCTCACGTACTGCTTAGAAACGGCAGAAAGCCTCTTTGCTGCCTGCCAGCTATGCTTGGTAAAGCACAGTATGCCGACTGTGAGCTGAAGCAGGCTTTGCTTAGTTGCCTCAGACCTTCCAGTTGCCAATTGTTGATCAGCCTCTAAAAGACAACCCTTACTGTTACACTGCAGTTGCTTAGCTGAGAGACAACACAGTTGCATCTAGGTGTCACATGTCCAATAAAATACCTTATCACCCACAATAATAAGAGCAAGTACAGCATCCTAGAATACAGTCACTGACACCATTAATACATTCCAGGCCAGTTGTGCTTACCAATCCTGCTTCTTTTCCTTAGGGGAAACAGGTGAAAGTCTTTACAAATTCTCATCTCCAGGCCAGTGGAACACAACAGCTGATTTGCTAACATCAAAGTTGCTAATAATTGACTGATAACAACCAAGTGCTCTAAATTTCCAGAATGGAATGTCTAAATGCTGAATAGATGAGAAGCATTCTAATAACATCCAGCAGCTCTGAAACAAGCCCTGCACAGAGCTCCAAAACTATGCCTTTGTTATTTTGAGACTCTGCAAGTCTGCATAGTCCTCTTCCACAAACCAGTACTTGCTTTTCAGAAGTAACACATCTTGCACATGATGCTAAGTGCAAGAAAAGTTCCTTCTGAAGTTTTCTCCTCATTCATTTTCCTCCTTTTTCGCACCTGTCTTTATTCACCTTTTATCAGTTTCCATCTTTCATCTACATCCCAAATGTGTTTTTCAACAAATGCATAGGTTGAAACCCACAAGATGGAACTTTCCAATTCGTCAAGGACTGACATACCAAGGAATCTTACAAGGAAGCTATACTATGTATAACTTCACACAGTCCCAAATACATCCCTCATACGAACAATTTTTTTTTTTTTAATTCTAGAAGACCCATTTCTCTTTGTGCTGTTAGCCATTAGCATCAGCTCTTCTACCACTGGAATGCATAAGAAAAGAGGGCAGTTTTACAATTATTTTGAATTTCAAGTATGTAAAAGAACAGAAATATGATGCACTATTTATTAACATTAGGATTTCTCCATGCAGCACAATCTGTCACCCACTGCTGCCTCCTGCTCTGATGCAGCAATCAGTAGCATTCTCAGTAAAGGTACCCATACCTTTTCTGCCTCAGTTTAGACAGAAACACTTGTCCTGACCATTTGCTGTCAGCAATTTTAAACCAAAGAAACATAACCTAACATTACCATAAGTGTGATTGTGCAAAGATCATTCTGTATTCTGAATAATTCCAGCCTTCAAGACAGCACTTCTTCCTTCCCCCATTTTTCAGGATGGTCCAATATCTTGGATACCCACATAATGCATATTAATTTATTATAGCCTCTGTTCTTTCTAAATTACAAATTTAGTTTCATTTCCACTAAATGTTGCCAATTTCCATTCACATAAGCTCTAGAATCACAGAATGGTCAAGGTTGGAAGGGACCTCTGGAGATCATCTAGTCCAACCCCCT
>JAVJGJ010000060.1:50067707-50099365 GCA_035590215.1 Microhierax caerulescens | reverse complement strand
CTGGAGCGCTCGAGGCGCTGGTCAAGGTGAGCGGGGGCGGCTCGCGAGTGGCGCGCGGTGCGGCAGGGGCCAGGCCCGGGACCAGGCCCGGGACCGTCCGCGCGCGGGGAAGGGCGGTGCGGCCGGGCCTCGGCGGCCTCCGGGGCTGGGCCCGTGGGCGCCCGCCGGCCCCCTCGAGATGAGCCTGCCGGGGTGCCCGGCGTAACCGGGGGGACCTGCGGCCGCGCCCCGCCTGGGGGGAGCTTGGCAGCGCCCTCCGAGCCCTCCCCCAGCCCTGCTGCTCTCCTGCCCGGGAGCCATTTCCTCAGGGGAGCGCCGCGTCGTTGCAGGGTAGGCGGGCGCGCAGGTGTGACGGTAGGAAGGGGCTGCCGGGGTCGCCCGCTCTCTGGAACATGAGCGGGTATCTAGTTTTACCCAGCCTCCGCGTTGAACCGTGGCCGGGGGCAGCGGAGGATCCCAGAGGAAAGGAGCCCTCAGCGCCTAGCGGTCAGGGCGCTCTGCGGCTTGTGGAGCTGAACGTTCTCCATTGCCTCTGACCTCTCGGTTTCCCTCTCTCACGTTATTCTGTCTGCAGCTTCTGAAACTGGTAGAACCGTCGGCACGACAGTCTCCAGTGGCTCTTCTGCCTTTGACAGCAGTGACTTCTAACTTGGTCTTTGGTCGTACCTAGGAAAGTGGATAATCAGTATGCTCTTTGGGATTGCTGTCATGTGGGAGCCTGAATACTACATCACAGGTTTCTCAAAAAAATATCAGGTGATGCTCCTAGCTTTCTGGGAGCAGTCTGCATTCTTCTGTTCATTCCTAACTTGAAATTCTGCTGAAAAATTCCAGTTTTTTTTTGTTGGAATGTTTACAATTTTCAGCAACTCCAATACAACTTTTTATTTATTAAAAATAAAATATGCCCAAGGGGAGGTACCTGAGAGCTTTCAGCTTTTCTGACGCCTAGATCTGAAAAAGTTTATACAACCCTATTGTGTGTAGATGGTTGTATACTTTTGCTCAGTATGTCAGTCAAACTTGATAAAAACATCAAACGTGTTAGGCTTCTTGGAATATAAAAAGGATGTCTGGATCAAGATCCTACCACTATTGTCATTCTTCCTTATTCACCTGTTTCTTTCTTGAGGGAAAGACTGCAGCCCTGCAGTGTGTCAGAATCCATGTGGAGAAAATACCTATGGGAGGAGGAACTTCACACCAGAGATTTCAGAGATGAGGCATGAATCATTAGGAAATCTGAATTTGTTGGTTCAGTTCATGAAACTACTTAGCTTTTTATGGTGTGCATTTTTCTCCATTCATGATAGTTAGTGTTGATACTGGCTTCTTTTTGAAAAGTTCAGTTTGCAGTTAAGTAACATTCTTCAAATGTAGAGCTCCTTAGTGGTGTGATGGAGAATTTGGTGCCTAATCCATTACATTTGCTTTTCCATTTCCATTCACCTCACCTTACCAGTTAAAGTTGCCATTTTTTTGCTTTTTGGCCAGCTGTTCACATCAGTTTGCTAGGTTGTGTCTCATCTACCGTTCAGTTTCTCTGGTTCTCTTTCCTGATTCTATTTCTCACTTTCCTGCTTTACTAGCCTTTAAATTGCTATTCTATTCTTGCCATGTTTCTCTGTTCTCCCTGATTCCTAGTGCCAGTCCTTCCCATCTTTCCTTCCTGTACGTTACTCATTCAGTCATTCCTCCTTGAAATGTCTTTCCTTGAGTTTCCTCTGAGGATCCTCATTCCAGCCATTTTGAGACCACAGTTCCAGAAGACTTTCAGTCTTACTTGTCCTCCATTTAGATTGACTGCCACCTTCCTCAATACTGCTCAGGCCTGGTACAGGAGGGATAAACTACCTGCTCTTCATTTTTCTGTTAGGCTACACCTGGCATGGGCTCTAACAAGTTGGAAGCAGGTGAATCATTTTGGCAAAAGCATGTGTAACTGTAAACAATGTCTTATGGGCAGTCTCAGAAACAAGAAGTTAGAGGAACCAAGCCCAGGGTAAACAAACTGGAGCATTTTAGTACTGAGGAATTTATTTAACATTTTTAAAGGGACCTGTTGTGTGTCTGCGTAAATGGGAAAAGAAAAGCAAGGGGAAAAAGGGATAAGAATAAAACCGAGGCAAGAATATACTAGAGACTTCCCTGAAGGTACTGCTGTTGTGCTGCTTGATGCTCCTGTTGTACTTGGAGGATGGGCCAGGTGATCTTGGTATAGAATGATGATAAAACTTATAATGGAGTTTCACTCCATTTGAGTTAAAAAGTAAACCCATCTCATTATTGTTGTTTGGAAAAGCTAAAATATAGTAATGCATGTTGCTTCCTGTTGGTCTTAAAAAAAATTCAAAAGCATGTGTCACATTGGCATCATGCATATATTGAGAAGGATTATGTATATGATATAAATCCCCTTTATTTAACTTTTAAAAAATCTGTTCTCTTTCTCCAAAAGCTTTCCTCAGTTTACAGTGCTAAAGGATGGTGCCTCTAACTTACTTTCTTTAGTCACTTCTGTATTGTTTATAATGGGAGGAAAGTTTGATTGTTTCTTACTATGTTATGATATTGGTCTGAACATTTGCTTGTGTAATGGTGTTACTGATTTCCACTGTAGAGTGAGCGCAGTTATATTTAGAAGTAAATGTCCATCTCTAGTGTTGTATTTTACTGTGACAGCTGTCATAGAATGAGTGACAGTTCAGTTGCCAGCCTCCCTTTCTGCCCACCCACTCACAGTATCTGGAAGATCTTCAAATTGAATTTGAAGGCTTCTCAACACAGGCTTCTCAAAAAAAACCTGAGAAAATGACCTTGGAAATCAACAGTGGTTTTGTTTCCTCAGAATGTCAGGCATTCAAAGAAGTAATCTGAAGTTAAATTGTATGCTTTTTCCACTCTCATCTTTCTATGCTGCTCTGTATTGCTTTTGCTTTCTTTTAATATGTTGATATCTATGGCTTTTTTCTTTAAAGCTCTCTATTTTTTTCTCTGTACTATTATAGCAGATGAAATGTATTAGGCACGATAAAAATGCTTTTCATCATCTTTTTTTTTTGTTCAGATTGGGTTTTTGTGTTTTTATAATACAGGTATTCAGTTTCAGGATAAAAATTGGGTGAGTAGTTTTGATGGTGGACCTTTCTGTAAGGCATGAGCTGTAAAGCAATTCTGCATACTCTGTTTGGTTTATAAATGGTGGATCAAACCCCTAACACCACGGACAGATTTGAACTGAATACGAATAGTGATTTGGCCAGATTTCATGTGAGTTATCAGATTGCTGTTGGTTTATATTCAGTGCATTCTTAACTTACTATTTCTACACAGAGCAGTTTCAATTAGTAGTTATAAACTCCAGCCAAGTTCTGTATGTCTACAGATTATTTATTGGAGTATGGTGGTGGTTTTAAATTGCACTGGGCACATCTGACAGTTTATAAAATGCTTATTGTATTAGCACAAATTCTCACATGCTAGGACAGTTGCTTTAGGGATGACAATTGTACCATTTCAGTGTAGTTTTGTTAGGCAAATGTTATCAGAAGGAATTTGGAGTTTTGTTCTGAAAAGTATTTTATAAGAGAAGTACAAGGTGCTGTGCCCATGATCACAGAAAGTATGTAATAGAGTACATTTATTCAAGAGCCATGTAGGTATAAAAATCCATTTTTATATTTCTTTAACTGTTAATTCCTGTATTTTCAATGCTAATTTTTAATTTTTTAAACAGTAACTAATAACTTAAGCAAAGTGGTGTTTTTTTCCTTTTGTTGTAGACTGATACTCTACGTTGTTCGGTCCAGAGAACTGTGCAGGTCACTTATTTTTCACTGATGCGATGCTTTAAACACATTTGAGATCCATTTCTCATAGTTTTTCTAAATCACTTTGGCATCTCACAGTTGTAAGAAGACACATTTACAGTCCTCTTTTTAAACTGCTGAAATTCAAGGAGAAATTTTTCAGTAAAACAGATCAAATGGTGATGTAATTCTTTCTCACCGCTGAGCCAGACCATTTCGTAGAAGAAAGTGCACTGCTAATAGAAAGACTTGCTGTTTCATATGGAACATCTTATACAACAATCTCTTCTTGTCCTATATCTGCATAGTGCTATTACTGGCATGAGTGCATGCCTTTTAGTGAGTTGCATCTGACTTACACATGCAAAGCTGCCTTGGTGTCTTTTAGGTGGGAGCAGTTTTCTCAGCATGGAAAGCAAACCAAACACCTCTCCTACAGCATAGTAGGGAGCGATGATCTTACAAGGAGCACAGTACATTATAATTTTCAGTCTTTCCAGAAGGTGCTGGTGTGACATTGTATAAAATCACAGCATTAGCAAGATAAACAGGGAAACTATTCACAAGTTTGGTTTTATTTGCATTTATATGATTCTTGGTCATAGATGCTGAAGTTGGTGAGGCACATATTTCATCCCATTTCCAAATTACTAAGTACTTTGCACCATACTCTTTTTCAAGAAAATTTATGTTTCAGTCCTTCAAACAATGTTTTCTTTTGTAGGAACCCAGTGCAAAATTGCTGCAAAAGCAGGGATGATTATACAGAGAGTAGTACTGAATTCACGCCCCGGTATGTATTTCTCTCCAATAAAGGAACAGCATGTTTATTATTGTTGCCTAATGCTCCAAAATGGTGAGGGGAGACCCAGACACTAACTTAAGAGATACTGACTTTTTATATATCTTAATACTGTGTGCAGCACTAGGTAAAGTTTATTTTGAGGTGTATTTATTTAGTCTGAATATACAGATTTCTAAATTCTTGGGTGAGAAAAAAAGGATTGTCACATAAAATGTGAGAAACCCCTAAGTGAAGAAACATGACCAAGCATTGCTTTTTAGTTCTGACATTTATTCTTTTTGCATTTTAAGAGATGACTAAAATAGCATTTTGTTACTGTTAAATTTTGTTTTCTTTTAGTAAATATTGAATCTTTTATTCCTCCCATGTTTCAAAGTATTTCTTTTTTAAATTTACACTCTTGACAATTTGTTTACTTCCTTGCTTACATGTTTGCCTTGTTATGGATGACAGCACAATGTTTTGAATAGTGAGTTTATAAATTGTCTGTTTTAGAAAACCCACATGTGTGCATTAAGTTTTTGGGGCAGTATTGTGTGCTGCTTAATGCCAAAATATTTCTAAGAGGTAGGAACTATTGTGTGACCTGCAAATCAGTCTTTATTAATGCAAATCTAATTTTTCAGCAGTAGCCTGCTGTGGTCAGTCTGTCACTCTGATGTAAAACATACATGGGTATCTGTCTCTCTCCTTTTAGTGCTGGTGGTTCCAGTTTTCAGTCTGATTGATCCGCTGTATGCGGTACCAACCTGAGGATGAAGCCTCCACGTCTGGGGGCTCTTGGCACACATCTTACAGGTGTTTCTGGGAAGCTTTAATTTAAGGAGGTCCATCTGTAGCTGTGAAGGGATGCTCTTGCAGCATATGCATGTGCAGTGGCAATGGTCTGTATTCCCCCAATCTCACTGAGTCAAAAGAGACTGATAAGTGAGGGTTTAAAATTTACCGAGTTAAAATGTATGGTCATTTGCTACTGGCAAAATAATACACAGTGGTTTTGTTATGTGAGAGAACTCCCAATGCATATCTTTGTTTTGAAAGGTGCTTTTCAGTACATAGGATATATAGACCCATGTTTTGAGAATGGGACCTTTATTTTTTTTTCCCCTTTAATTTGCCCTAATTGTTCATAAAAATTATGTGTAGCAAACAGCATGGAAACTGTCAGTCACTGCAAGTGCTTGGTGCTGACCCAGGTAAGTGTAAGCTGACAGATCAATGGGTCTTCAGTTTGGATGGTGGTAGTGTACCCATTTAAATCATAGTCTGTGACACAAAATGCAAAATTTGTTTGGTAGTTTTATACCTGAGTAAAGATAGACCCTAACTTACTCTAAAAAGGACTGTCTGAGGGCTTCCCGTATTGATTAAGGGAAGCTTTATATTGATTCATTTATTTGTTTGATTTTAAAACAATTCTAGGTAAGAATGGAGTGCCAGTGGCTGAAAACTTCCGACTGGAACAAGGTACAATAGCAGATACAATCCAAGCAGGACAAGTGTGTGTTAGAACCCTTTATCTCTCTGTGGACCCATACATGGTAGGTTTAAGATATCTTCAGCTCTATACCTGTCATGGTGTTTAACACCAAAGTTACTAATTCTGATGGAGTTATATTGGGAAGGAATTTGGCATTAATGTGCCTGTGATATATATAGGGATATGACTTTACAGGACCAGGAAGAGATGTGAGCCCTGGTATACCATTACAAATTTGTATCAGCTTTTTCTGAAAGTTGTCTTTTTTTATATGTACATTTTTAACTTTTTTTTTCTTCCCCATGGAAGGAAATATTTTTTAATTGAGGGGTGTGTGGGGCGGAGGAGGAATAATATTTCATGATGAAGCAAGGGAGTGACATGATCAGGCAGAAAGATTCCAGACAAAACACATAAATTAATCAAGTTAAATGTTATTTGGCTATTACCAGTTTTGTTTACATATGAAAGTCACATTTTCTCCTCAAGTGGGTGATGGCTGGACAAAATGTGTCAATACTTTGTAAACAATGAAAACAGAGAGAGGATTAGTGAATGAAGCCATAATGAGCACTTGTACCTAATTCTGCAAAACTGTAGAAATCATGTGCTTGGGAGAGTTTGTTGAAACGGAAGTGAAAGCAGGAGAATCAGGCCGACCTGGTCTGCTAATATGTAGAAGTCTGCTATAAAGAGAATTCTGATCTTTTGTTCCTGCACAGATGAAGATAGTAGAAAAGAAACATTCTTAATGTCAGGAAAGTGCGTTTAGCTTGGAAATAAAGGAAAAGTTTAAGAATCCTGAAGTACTAACTCAGGCTACAGGGGGAGATACAAAAAAAAGACTTCAGATTTCAAGGTGTTCCTTAGAAACGGATATCTGTTGGAGTGGTCTACTTATGTTTGACTGTTTTTCAGTGCATAGGCATGGACTAAGGGACTTGTGGGTGGTTTTTTTCAATCCTGCATTTCTATGATCCATTCAGTTAAGGAATGACATTTACAGGATTCTCATCAGACCCAAGCCAGTTGTCTTCAGTTGCACAGCTGACTTTGAAGCAGCGTCTACAGAACATGTTTGCTTTGGTAAAGCTGCTGAAGGTGATAAGAATTGTCCATCCTCCTTTTGTACGGAGCAAACAAACGGGGAAAGAACGATCTACAAAGAGATGATGAATATTTGGGGCTTATTGAGAGATTTTTGAGTAGCCCTTTGTGTTTGAAGTTTTAAACATATCTCATCCCCACCTTCATTTGAACTTACAAATTGTGTGTTCCACCAAAGCCTCTCATTAAAGCCTTGTCTTTCAGCGCTGCCGAATGAATGAGGATACTGGCTCCGATTACCTCCTGCCCTGGCGGCTGTCTGAAGTTGCTGATGGTGGGGGCATTGGGGTTGTGGAGGAGAGCAAGCATGATAACCTTGCTAAAGGAGACTTTGTAACTTCCTTCAATTGGCCTTGGCAAACAGTGGTAATTCTAGACGGAAGCTTGCTACAAAAGGTAATGTAAATGCAAAGCCCAGATTGTCACTATTTTCTTTTATTAAACCTGTTTTTTGGTAGGTTTTTTTTTTAAATAGTGGCTAATGATACTTGGTCAAAAACAAGCCAATATTTTTGAAGCAACCAGTTCTCAATAGGCAGCTCAACTCACAGGTGGCATTTTCTTAAAAAAAATGTAAATGCTTTTTGATGGTTACCAGACATGCCAGTATTATTCCAGTAGTTAGGTTTTAAATAAATTTCCGTGAAGCTGCTTCTGTTAATTAATTCTGTAAATTATTCTAATTCTAGTAGAATTCTTGATCCATGAGAGTGCGGTCATAAGACATGAAAGGCTTCAGATACATTTAATTAAATTTATTTTACTAGCATATGTTAGTGAAAGCTTTTACTTGAGGTTTTACATCCATGGAAGAAAGGGTATTCAATATTAAGTTGAAAGTGGAGAGGAAACAGTCCAGTAAGACTTATTGTGTTGATCATCCTCATGTAACACAGGAAATCATTGTAGTTTAGGAATGTATACTTTCCAATAAACTCTTTCCTTTAGGACCCTTTGCCACTGATATGCAATCACAGTATTTGATAAAACGGTGCTGTTTTATCCTTAACGCTGGCATAGGGGTAATTCACCATTGCTGGAAACTTCTGTCTTCCAACTGCCTTTTTGACAGTTCCATCATTTAAGTTTTTGTGAGTTGACTTTGTTTAAATACATTTTATTGTATTGAAATGTAATCTTTGTTTCATTTTGTATGAACTTGTTATTGGGGTAGAGCTAGTTTATAGCTAGCTTGTCCCTACCACTTGTACCTTGCCTGGTAAATATCCTGAGTTGGCCTTCTATCCTCAGACAATGAAATACCAAACAGCAAAACCTCACCTTAAAAAGAAATGAACACCACCATGTGTTTCTGTTTTGTAGCTTGTTCCACAGCTTGTAAATGGACACCTTTCCTACTTTCTCGGTGCAGCTGGCATCACAGGACTGACAGCCCTGCTAGGTATAAAGGAGAAAGGACATGTGGCTGTGGGTGCAAATCAGACAATGGTGGTGAGTGGAGCAGCTGGTGCCTGTGGCTCTCTGGCTGGCCAGGTAGGTAGATACACAAGCATACTGTGTTACCGAGTCTATTTTCTGATACATGCTGGATAATAAATGTACATATAAAATCTAGAATGTAAAAGTGAGCAGGAATAACTCCATGGGAAGGACCAGTTTCATAGATTTGGCCAAACTCTCACTGGGAAAGATTTTAGGTGTGAAACCTGTTTCATGAAACTGGGATAGGAGAAAACGACCCAAGGTGATTACTTGTCACTAGCATAAATAAAATAGATGATACAAATACATGTGTATATGTATAGTAATCTGTTTGATGAGTTGACTGGCAACTTTCATTTTTTTCTGTATTAGAAAATAGTCTGTAAAAGAAATGTAGTAAGCCCTTCATTGTGTTGTGTTCCATGATATCCTTTTTTTTTTGAGTTTACAGCACTTTTATCCTCGTTAGCTTTGCAGAACTTGTTAGTGTGTTTGTGTATAGTGTCTGCATATCTGCAAATGTACATGCACATACACACATACGCAAACACAAACACAATAGATATTAAGCAAGCTTAAGACTTATTGATAAAGAGAAGCTATGAAGAAATAATGCATAAGCAAACCTGTGAAGAATGTATTTAAATAAATTATTGTCCAGTCTTTTTGGCCTTTTATTAACTGTTATCTTTTATTATGGTACATGGCAGATGGTCATTTTATACTATCTTTGGCTCTCCAATCCTGCCAGTTGTTGGTGATGACTCACACTAGACCTCCTGCAGTCAGCGAGTTTGGAAAGATGGCAGATTGTGATTGTATCTGCCCCTTCTCTAGGTGTGAGGGCAGAGTGACAAGAGGCAGTTGTGTCACATGAGATGGGAGCCTGCACTGAACTTTGCCTGGGGTTTAGGGAGGAGGGGCGGGGGCCGGGGGATAACTGATAACACCCCTTAGGCCCCCTGACTCCCACTGGTACCTTTATGCAGATGAATGATCTAATTTCTTTTTATTGTTTGGGGGTTTTTGTTGGTTTTTTTTAACTGTGCCTGCAGATTGGCCGTTTGGAGGGCTGCTCTAGAGTTGTGGGGATTGCTGGCACAGATGAAAAGTGCTCCATTTTGGTTGAAGAAATGGGGTTTGATGCTGCTATCAATTACAAGAAGGTGGATGTGGCAGAGCAGCTACGTGAACTCTGCCCAAGTGGTGTGGACGTTTACTTTGACAATGTTGGTGGAGACATCAGTGATGCAGTTATAAGTCAGGTGATTATACTGGCTGTTGGGTTTATTCTAGTAAATCTCCAATGTCTGCATGTCCAGCTTTGTATCAGTTCATACTGGAGACAAGCCTGCAGTACCGTACAGCAGAGCAGGCTTTCCACTTCACTGATCTAATCCAGGTGCTGATTCTGTTCTTGAGGAGAAATCAGGTATTTGAAATCTGTCTGTTATTTGGACTAGCCTGGCAGTATAGTGATAGAAACACAATTTCTGCTGCTTGTCTCTTGCTTCTTTGGCCAGGAGACTTGGTAATATTCTAAAAACCCTTGTCTGTCAGTGTAGTAATCTTGTGTTTTTTCAGTTGTGGTTTTCTGGTTTCACAAAAGACCAGGTCTGCTGGGCCTCCATAAAGGCTTTTGACTAGCCCTCTTCATTGTTAACATGAAAGTACTCTCTCTTGGCAAGGGAGGCTTTGGTGGCAATGCCATCTTTGGGAGCTCTAAATCACAGCTGTATCCAACAGCTGGGTGAAGCTTCTTTGTTCTATTGCCCCTCTCCTCCTGACAAAAAGGGCACACAGTAAGATAACAGTTTCTTACATTCCTTGTATTTGATGCCTTTTTAAATTACACATAGGCTGCATAGCGTTTATTTTTCCACTTTTGCCCTGCATTTGAATGTTGTCATAGGTTGAATGGGACTGCCTGCAATTTTCCCACTCTTTTCTAGGAAATGTGGCTTTAAATAAGGGTACCCATCTGGAAATTTTGCAATATAATCTATTGCATCTCTAGAAAATGTAGTTTCTGAGACCAAGGAATGTAGTTTTTCTTACTTTGTGCTGTCCCAACAGATGAATCAGAACAGCCATATCATCCTATGTGGACAGATATCTCAGTACAACAAAGATGTGCCATATCCTCCTCCACTGCCTCCTGACATAGAAAAAATACAGAAAGAAAGGAATATCACAAGGTACATTTCTCCTCCAGAACTTGTGACCAGGTTCCAGGTTGATTGCACATGTGATGTTGTGACTCGGGTGTTTGGAAGGTGGCCTGTAGATCTGCAGTAGGCACATTTTATTGGAACAGAATATTGGCATAGTAAAAAAGGAAATGATAATCACGATGTCAGTAAATCCTTTCGCTTACGTTTGTCTGTATCAGCATAAAATATGGGAAAGAATGTTGTTACTTGTTAACGTAGTTATGTGTGTTTGTGGTTGCTTGATTTAGTCCTGGAGTCCCTGACAGATTCTTCAGTATGAGGGAAGAAGGTGTTTCCATGGTTCTGTTCCCAGATGTTTTGCAGTGCCTTCTCTCCAAGTGTAATAGTTCAGGCAGAGAGAAAACCAAATAGTTATAAAGTAAGGATGCAGCTGACATGGTGATTGTATCGAAATTACATTTTTTGTGTTTGGGTTTTTATTAGATAATGGATATGTAGGTGTGACAGACACATACAGGTAGAACGTTAATTTTTGTTCTGACTCTGAGAATTGCTGAATCTCCTACCAGGATTCAGGTGGAGCTAAGGCAGAGATTAGGAGCAAAGTCTTAGGAGAATTTTCATTTGTTGCATTGCAGAAAGTTAGGAAGACACTTTATTTCTGTGCAAACAGATTGACCTCTTCTAAATAAAATACTTTTCCCTGTTACTGTTCTCTGCACTTTTAAAAAATTGATAAAAATACTAAAACCCACCATGCATAGTAGAAGGCAGTGGAGAATTTAGTCGGTATGTTGCTACAAATAATTATAAATTTTTTAATGATTTTTTCAGTTTCTCATGATTGCTATAGACAAATGTGACAGCAGATAAATACAAAATTATGGGGAGCCTGAAAGTCAGTTTATACTCACCATCTAGTTGCAGGTCTATAACTTATTCCTCCTACCACAAAACAAAACACCAAACACCTTTCACACACAGACTCACACACAGACTCACACACAGACTCACACACAGACTCACACACAGACTCACACACAGACACACACACAGACACACACACAGACACACACACAGACACCACCCACCCCCCCAAAAAAAAAAAAGGAATCCACTCACATTTTATGGACATTTGCTTATTCACCCTGGTACTTTAACAGGATTACTTGTCTAAGACCGATGTTACTGTCAAGCTCCCACAGCAGGGAGCTGTCTCGTAAGCTGGCAAAGCTCAGAGTTACGTCTCACTGTAATTAGTACTCATAACCCTTCAGTTTCAATAACGCTGTTTCCTGAAAAGATTTGTAAAGATTTCAAAATATGCTTACCTACGTTTAGTAAGTCAAGGCTCATTCTTGTCTTTCACAGGGAAAGATTCTTAGTGTTGAACTATATGCACAAACAAGAAGCTAGTATATTACAACTCTGTCAGTGGATCCAAGAGGGTAAACTGAAGGTAAGAACTTTTACATTTAATCTATGGCCTTTAATACTATTTCCTCAGATCATGGGCTGACTACAAGAAGTCCAATTTCTTTTTCCTGGCTCTCTTACCATGCTTCAGGATTGAACAGATTTTCTTAAGAATATGTAAGTATAATTGAAAGCTTATTAAGTAGCACTGTTTTAGTAGGTACCTGCTGAGGGTGGCATGACTGTAGTATGACAGACTTTTCTAATTACATGCTGCTGATATCCGTATTCTTTCTTTCAGCATAGGGTGCAAGGGCTTTTTTTACTTAAGGAATCAGACCTTCTGAAATACATACTTTCAAATACCTGATTAGTTAGTGTCCTGAATGCTTTTGGAGATCTTGTCTGAAATTTTGTTTCAGGCTTTATAATCAATCACCATTTATTGTTTTGTGATGGGTAGATGCTTTATCCATCCCTTCCCTGTGAATCTGTCTAAATCAGTTTTTGATTCTTTAAGTAATGATTCAGTTTTCTTGGGATAATCCTGAGACATGAAATTTTGGCAGAGGCAGGGATATTCTAGTTCTGATTGAAGAATTAAATCACCTACATGTTTATCAGAAAGTATTCACTTCTCTTTTGATGAAAGCATCTGGCCCAAACAGAGCACTGTCCATTGTAGCAGCAGAATTCTTTAGATTTTTGTAGTTTCCATGGCAGTTTCGTGGCACATATCTAAGAAATGTTAATCTTGTTTGAAGAAAGCTAAAAGGATTTGTTTGCATTGACAGGTCAGAGAGACCATTGTAGAAGGCTTAGCAAACATTGGTGGTAAGATTTTACACCATTTTCTAAGAGTAATAATCTGATTAAATACAATGACAGTAGAGGTGGACTACCTCCTTTGTTTCATTTGCCAAATCAGATTTGTGCATTTTATCTAAAATGTGATTTTAATGTTATGTTTATTACAGACTAGATTTTTTTTGTTTTCTTCTTAATTTAGCACATCATTAAAGATAAATATGTCTAGGTCCAAAATATGATCCTCCTTTTTGGGCAGCTGTTTGATAAATTTGCTCCTACCACTTTTTTTCTTTTTTAAAAGCTACTGGTCACATTTTGCTTGGCACTAACTTCTTTCTTTATTTCTCTTGAAGCCGCTTTCCAGTCTATGATGAATGGAGGCAATATTGGAAAGCAGATCGTCTCAGTTTCTAAGTGAAAGTCATTGCTTCAGGAAAAATAGTTGGATTCTGTCTCTAACAGTGAGCAAGTTTTTACTCCTACTAATTTCAGTTTTCTTAAATAAACTATTGAGTTGTTCTTTATGTACTAAAAGCAGAGATTCTGGGATGCTAATAAACTAAATAGAACTGGAAACAGGAATATAATAATTTATACTAGAAACTAATAATACGTTCTTTGACATGGTTTAAACAGTTGCTAGCTAGCACATTCGGAATATTTTATGTTATGGTTTGAAAGATAGAGTGTCCCAGGGAACCATTTCCAAAAAGCGGTTTGTGTGCAGCCACCTAGTTTTGGTTGTTAAAAGAATTTACTAGTGTAGATGTGCGCCATTCCCATGTTGGTTTGTCTCAGTGCCCAGAAACTTTTTTAGGACTTTTTAATTTACTCGTGTAAGTTTGCCCTGACAGTCCAGTCAGTCTGGCTAATTATTATAAAATTTAACTGCTCTCATTTTTACAGATAATTGCAATGAAAAATTCAGTTTCTAGCATTCAAGGTTGCTCGTAACAAAGGTATTTCCATTTTACCATCTGGAACAGATTGCCATTGACCTGTCTTGCCCACTTCTTTGTGTTGTATCATTATATCCCCTATTTTCAGAGCACTTGAAATCTAATTCAGTTACAATCACATCTACATGCAACCTGAGACTTTAATGAGAGATAGATTCAGATGTAGGATGAGCCTTATTTACTCTTCTTAATCTTTGCATTCCAAACTTAAGTGAAGTTTTCTTTTTAAATTCCTTTTTAGAAATCTACTGTATCTTATTTTTATGATAATCTCCCCGATTTCAGTAGTTTTTCTGGGTTTTACACCTCTCCAAGATGACAGGGACAATCTTAAAACATGCTGCTTGATGACAGAAGGTAACTTTGCAGATGAGTGGCCTTCTGTTTCCTCAATAACTTATCTTGGTTCAGAACTGGTGGTCAAACAATGCTCTTTTGCCATCTCAATAGGGAAACTTGAAAAAATGAGTCACCATTTCCAAGTTTGACACTCATAACCCCAAGCCAAATGGGACTGATGAGATTAAGTATGTGTCTTCATGAGCAAGGAACAGAGAAGGGAACAGATAATTATTTTAAAGAGATTAGAATTCCACTACTGTGTACTTTTAGAAAACACTTAACACATTTATTTAGAGGATAGGATTGTTCATATTGGTTTTGTTTTTTATTTGTTTGCCTTTAAGAGAAGTGCTTCCAAACAGCAGGGTCAGCTGAACTATCCAGAGAATGGATTATGTAGATTTGTGTGATTCACTACTTAGGCCAAACTAAATGGAATCCAAGGAAAGAAACACTGTACAAGAAATTTGGCATTTTGTAAATCATTTGGTGTGCTGTGGAAAGTAGATGAGTATAAAAAAAATGCCTGATATGGTTGTGAGCAATATGAAAAACAGTCCTTTCATTTCCTAGTTCTGAAGCTGGCCCTGATAGAAGGAAGCATGCAGTGACGGATGCCATAAACTTGAGGAAGAGAAAGACACCTGCAGTATAGCATTAGATGGTCTAAAATCTTCCAGTATGCATTTTTCAACTACAAAACTAGTGACTGGTTCACTTTCAGCTAGATTTTGAATCCACTGTCAGCATAACTAACTCAAGCAGCATTAGGAAGTGTGGCACTGGGATAGAAGCCAAAATTTTTATGCAGTAAAATGAGTATGATCCTAGTTGGCAAATGAAGACAGAAAGCAACAGGTGAGTGAAATTCTATGAATTCCTGCATATTGACTGCTCACAGATGATAACTCAGTTGTGAAAGTTAAGCAGTGCAGGCTTGCAAGGCTTGGTAATTCATATGTACATTAAAAAGAGGCAGGAGGAAATGCAGTGATCCTGAGCACTGTCTCTAGGCTTGGATTCCTGTCACATCAGCTGAGGGACATGGGGATTTAATGGGGAGGGAGATGATGGAACTACAGTTTCCAAACGCAGGTCTAAGGAGTGTGCTGATGTGTCCATTGTCCCCTTTCCTTCCTTTCTTCCCTCCCACTTGCTCCCACATGCATATGCCTGATTGATAGGAATATTCAGAGCGAAACAGCATCACCATCACCCTATGCACCCTATATTCTGCATTCAGTTTTTGTCAGGCAGCAGATTAACTTTAATGCACTTTAACACACTTAATCTTTCTGAACAAGTGTCCTCATCCTTATGTTATCCCAAACCTGGGTTCTTCACCCAGCATGAAGAGCTGATCCACACAGTGTCCAGGTACTTGTTTATTGCAGGTCTGCACAGAGATGGGTGCTAGGTGGTAAATCCACAAAGCCAGCACCCCTTTTAACACATGGTGAAACTTTTATACCCTTTGAACAATTGTTTACAGTTATGTTTAGTCACACTTAATTCTCGTTGGTTCTTACGAGCCTTGTCTCCACCTAAGGTACAGTGCTCTTCTTTTTCACCTCACAGGTTCTGTGGGGAGGGGGCTTTGTTAGTAGGGGGCTTGCTTTGCTCAAGGGTGGATCTTTTAATGTGCTAATTAGAATGGTTCACACATAATTCAACTAATTTTCTGTTTAGTCTCAAATTCTTTCTTGCTTTTCACTATAGATACTTAATTCCCCCCCCCTTTTTTAAAGTAAATAATTCTTGTATTACAGTTCATTCCTAAAGGAAATAGCAAAATGCAAAAGAAAACAGTCTACTCCGTGTACATGACCAACCACTAACACTCTGCACCCCCGCAGCAAAGCTGGTCTTAATGTGAGGCTCTGTTGCTACTACTGAAAACTTACCGATGCAAGAGTATTTTTACAAATGAGAGTATTGGTATTTCCATTCCTGCTGAGTTGAAATAGTATCAGTTTTAATTAGGAACAGGAAGTCCTCCGTTTAATCGGGAGTGTGTGTGTGCGTCTGATTGTACATAAATATATTTGGTGTTTTTCAGGGGCATGGTGTCACCATGGTGTTTCCCTATTTTCTTCCACCCCTGAAGGGTAACCTCCTCCCACAGATGCTTCAGTGTCCTACGGTGTGCATTTCCCTGTATTTGGCTTCCTCCAAGCTATCAATTTTATTTCAGTTTCAACAACCCGTTTAGAGAAAAATGCCTTTTATTCTTAAAACTAAGGACCATTTTTCTGTTTTATTTCAGCCTGCTTGGTAGGAAATATATCATAGGGTAGTATTCAAAGCAAGCTAATCAAATACCTGTATATTTCTAAAGGGACTTTCATTATGAAAAAACAATACAAAACCAAAAAAATCAATACATTTGTGTTGTATGAATGTTAACAAAGCAATTGTAAAAATAACAATTTTTGAACTTATATTCTGAGGAGCTGCTCCAGAGTGAGTTCATCTCTGGCACTGTGAGTTGACACACCTTCCAGGAATGATAGCCCTCTAGGAAGTTACTTTTCACATTTGAAACAAAATATGATGAAATTGTAAAATTCCCAGCACTATTACTTTTACAGCAATTACTTAGCAATCCGCCCAAGTCATAAGCCTATTAAGACCTGATGATGTGAGGGCTGATCCAGAATCAGATCATGCTGGGATACTGACTCAGGCAGCTTGCTTGCAGCAGCATTCCTATAGTTAGGTAAGCTATGGAGAGCCATATAGGTTCTATCTGCATTAGTCAAATGGCTTTAGAGGGGAAAAAAAAAGAAAAAGAAAAAAGATGGGGACAGGCAAATTAAACTTTATCCTGGTACCCCCTATGTTTAAGATTCTCACAGAGGCATTTCTTTAATTGTGAATTCTGCTTATGTTACCTCTTAAGAATAAATAAAAATCAAAGGGAGAAAATGCTTTAAACCAAGCACCCACAGTTGTAAAAAATAATACGTATTTTTTTCACCTTATCTATGTCTTAGTTATTGTAATAGTGTGACTCTTTAGCAATTTTACATTTAGCGATATAGGAGAGGTCTCATTTAACAAGGGGTGACAAATATTGGTAACAAAAACCCAAGAAGCTTTGGATGTAGTAGATAGTCACTGGCTGCAAAAGACCAGCATTTGTGAATGTTTACGAGTGCTTCATGTAAAGCATGAAGCTTCACCTTGTGAAGACGGTGGGTGATAGTTGTAAGATCTTAAGCAAGGGCAAGCATGAATTCAGAGTACGAGTTGTGTGACCACAGTGGGGTACTAGAAGTTCGGCTATACAGTCTTTTTATAAATAAACATTTCTCATTGCAAAGGGCAACAAAACTTAAGCAGTATTGGGCAGAGACACCTTTTTTTCTTGTTTTTATTGGAGCCAATCTTCTGCTTGGTTTGCATTTGGTAAAGTTTCATGCACTCCCATTTCCATGCCTTCTGTCTCTGGACCTTGAAGAGTATCTGTTGGCTGTCCTGTGTTTCATTTTACTCCCTTCTGCTTTCTTACCCTCCATTTCGCCACCCCCCTGCCTCGCCACCCCCTTTCCTTAACTTTTATTTAGTTCATAGTATTTCTTGTCCTCCTTCTTGTTGGCTTCTTCCTTGATAATCCGACAAACATGCTCTGTTCATAGGAACACCTGTTAGTGGTTTAGTGCTAGGCTGTATAGTTTAATGTCAGGATTTAATGGGAAATGTCAGCAAAACCTTGAGAAGAGCTTGCCAGCCCAGACAGAAATGTTTAATATGCAGTTTATAGTAGCTGTTGTTACAAAAGTGGAGAGCGAAGGCAGATGACTTTCAAATAGCTTCATCTCTTTATTCTATATTTGAACGCATTGATCATGGAAGAAGCAGATGCAGGATTACTTAGTCCTGTGGTTTGTAACATTGCTCTCCTCTGTTGCTCCTTTGCCTTTCTCTTTATGGGCTCTCTTCACAGTGGGAAATGTTCATACACCCATAAATAGAGTGCTCGGGAATAAAAGAAGATCACGGGCAAATGGTACTATCATGCAGTAGGACAGGGTAGCAGCAGCTGGAATAAGCTCCAAAGGAAGAAAGTGTTTTGTGAGACACAACTGGGAAATCTTTAGGAAAAGCTCAGAAAGAAGCAGAAATGAGTCAGGACTTTTTAGCCACAGGAGTACAGAAAAAATACATCCAGAAAGATACTCTGGATAGCAAAATTCAGTTTTGTTACAGCACTCTACTCTGGGCAGAGTGGTGGTGAGAGGGTGGCTGAAGAGGTCAGAAGTATTGAAAGAAAACTGGAAGTATGAAGTGGCAAAGCACAGTTTGTGCAGGAATAGGGAGGTGCAATTTATTTTTTGACTGAGGGCAAACGGTGAGAGAAGGGAGTAAGGTTTTGTGGGGTCTACCCTCTAAGTCTACCCTCTGCTCCACCCTCTTCTGGGATGGGCTTCTCCATATATCTGAGACCTTCCCTCAGTCCCTACTCCTCTGCAAGAAGGAGCCTTCCTCACCTGATCAGCCCCTACTTGCTCTCCCTTGCCTCCCAGGCGGGGGAATGTGGGAAGGGAAAGGGCCAAGGACCAGCTCTGGTGGGGTGAAGTTTGGACAGGAGCCAGCATGGTTGGACATCCTGCTGGTTCTGGGGGTGACTGTGGAAGGGCGGGACTGTCTACTGGTGCTTTTCCAGCTGGGATGGAGCTGCCTTTACATCCCACTACCCCTGAGTAATACCTACATCTTGCTTTTGGCAGTAACAATCCTGTTAGAAAGCTGCATGAGCAGCAACAAGCATTTCAGACTGTAACAGCCTGTTGTGTGTCCTTGGGTCAGGCTGCCCGTGTGAGCCTTTGGTGCCCTATGGGCAGCAGTCTCTCACCTCTGCCTTGGCCAGCTCCAGAAAGGGGTTCTTCCTCTTTGAACCTTCGGAGCTGGTTTGGTTGGGTTTTTTTGTTTGTTAGCTTTTTTTAATTTTTTTTTTTTTAGTATGCTACAGAGGTAGTGGGGAAAACCCCATAGAAAAAGCCACTATCCCCTCCTATCCTGCATTTTCCATTATGCTGAATGCCAAGATGACTGGATTGGACAGGTCTTCACTGATGACAGTTATAGGAAGTTACGCAAGGCAGCAGCATTCCCCTGGGAACTTCCCTTTGCAAGTTACTGCTCAGCCCTCAGAACGCCGAGGGTAACGCACATAAAATAACCTCTCTTTTTCCTATTTATGTTATGCATTTCATAGCATCTTGGATGTAGTTTGCTGATGAATGCAATAATTCCTTCATAAGCAAACAGCAGCATGAAAAATTACACGTGCTTTTTCTAAGAATTAAAAAAGCAAACAACAAAATGTATTTGGAAGATAGTGTCAGTTTTTTTTCCCCCAGATAATAATTTCAAGTGTCCTTTTAGAGTAGTTTCAAATGGGAATTAAGTATTCTAAAGGAGCTTCTCGATGCAGACTAAAAAAAACCCCCACAAATCAAACCAACAAACCCTGCATAGTATTGTAATAGAAGCATTTATACAATGAAAGATTGATTTGTTGTAGATCACACTAATGTCCGTCAGCAGTACGTGAAGTACTTCAGCAGCCTGGTTCCACGATCTGCCACGTGCTTTGCTTACTTCACATAGCTCTGATTGTCCTCCTCATGAGCAGCTTGGAAAGAATACTCGTGACTTCAGAAGACCTCTGTGTTCTCTGGCTTACCCCAAAACAGCCACACAGTACTACTTTAAAAGAAAGATAACTATGCCAGAAGTAATGAATGCCAAAGCCATTTGCTTCTGTTTAAGTAAAAAAGTTCATAAATAAAATCTTTTCATCTATAATCTGGAAAAAATGTCATAAACCATGTAACACTGTGAGAGATCTTACACCGATGATGATTGATGTAAATGCTAAGATACATTACAGCACAATATCGTGTTCTTGTCTCAGTAGAAATGCGGCCTTTCTGTCAGCAGAAGAGCTTAATTTTGGAAGAAGGCCAGACCCAGGCAATTCACCAGGACTAACAGGGCCTGTTAGCCCAGGAACGTCACTGCAGCCCACTGTGTTGATTGCTGCCCCCTGGGCACCACGGGCCAACAGAGGAGCGAATGCAGTTTTCATAGGGTGGCTTGCAGATTTATCATACCTGCTTAGGTGTCAGAGGTTTGGCCAGTTATCACAGATTCAAGTGACTGGTGATGTGTTCTGGGAGGTGGGCTGCATGTTACACAACCAATTTATTTTGTTTGAATTTTAACAGAAAACATAGAGTATTGTGATTTTTGTTACTTATCATTAACTTGGGCAACCACTTGCCTATATGATAAAGACAGCTAAATTACAGGCTAGCTCCTAGTTGGTGCTTGTACAAAATTTTAGCCTACTAAAAGGAATTAAAAAACTTGAAGAAGGTATCAGTAAATAGTTTTCCTGTGTTAAAGTGTACAGCTCAAATAGGAAAGTTAGTATTTTCCCACTAAGGTTTTTAGAATAGTGGAAAACTGTTTAAGGAAAAAACCTGAATTAACGTGAGACAAGGTCAGTTTTAGTTGTCTGTTAAGCAACAAAAAGCTGTAATAGCTGTACCTGTAGAGCATGAGCAGAGAGTGTGCAGGGTGGAGTTCTAAGTTTCTACAGTGTGCTGTAGAAAATGTGATACCAAGGTAGTGGGATAGTCCTTTTCTCTTAAAATGTATTACATGATTCCACATACAATCCACACATCAACTGCGTTTCAGAGCATGTGATTCTTACTTGGGTCCTTGGAGCCAGGGATAACACAAATAAAACATCTTTGCTCATCATGCTAAGAATAGTGATGAGAGATTCTTAACAGCATTCCATCTGTCTACCAGACACATCCTATGGGCCCCAAAAGTATGTATTTGACAGATTGTAAGATTTTTAATCTTACACAATCCAGACATTGGACTACATTGAGATTTTATGACAGTGCAATCTACTGCTACCACCACAACAAAAAAAAAAGTCTCATTTCAGAACAGGGTCTTGGTACAGGGTATAGATATATTTTATTGTCACTTCTTACGCTCCTGATCATATAAAAGTAATTTGTGAAATGTCTGTTTTATTATTAATTTTTCAGTAGTGTTTCTTACAAGTGAATTTTGTGCCCTGCCCTTGATTTTCTAACAGCTTTGTAAGACAAACATGTAGCAGCAAATGACATTCTGTATTCTCTTAACAGTGTATTTAACTTACACAGATGAGAGCTGTTACTCTCTTTTTTCCTGTTATATCATCAGTCATTGAGGAACAGGAATTAAGGAACAGGAAACCTGTCACCTTTTAGAAAGAAATGAATGAATAAATAAATAAATAAATCTTAGTTGTAGTTAATATTTTCTTCCAATTCCTTTTCCTGTATCCTTTTTCTTAAGGAGCCATAAATAAGTTACTGTAAAATTACCTCGTCTTTTGTTCCACTCACAGCAGTCTAGTGAAGTAAGACAGTGTTCTCCTTACTTTACAGATAAAGGCACCTCAGCTCTCTTTCTCTGGATCATTGCATTCTTCATAAATGTAACTATTCCATCATTTTTAGACTTAGAAAAACTGAAAACAAATGAGTTTTCCTAGGCCACTCTGGCACATTTGACTGAGATGCAGAAATACAGCTCTGACCCCCCTCACTTACAGACTTTATAGGTATCAGACTACATGATTCCTTCGGCCTCTCCAGTCCTGAGGATGTTGCCTCCATTCTTTGCTTTAAAGCTGAACTCTGACTGCAGCTGGGAATCCCAGCAACATTGATCATTCACTGTCCTTTCACTGGTGAAGTGTGGAAAAACTGGCAGCATGGCCAGTGGAAAAGGTAACTCCTTCCTCCCAGAGAGAGAGCATGTTAATAGCCAGCACTCCCAGGGCAAAAACAATAGGCCATGGCTCAGCTACACATAAACACAAATACACACCCAATAGCCTATAGACTGCTCATATATAGCATTATGAAGTGAAAAAGTGTATAAGCACTTACTGTACGGACTCTTACTGAGAAGGGTACCACAGCACCTTTGCAATAACCATTAATTCATGAAGGCATGTGGTCTGGTCTTGTAGAAATATATGTAAATCTTGAAATAAAAAGCAAAGTTAAGCACAGATCCTGGAGTTCATTATCAAAGTCTGTGCTCATTTTTCCCAACATTATAAAAGTCAATAATTAATTAATTTTTTTTTCCCATTCACAGTGGTAATAGGTAAACATTTCCATTTGTGATCCATTTGGACATAGCTATCTTCTGTATCATAAACCCCCCTATTAAAGATATTATTATACAGTTTACTGTATACTGTATTATGTAATATGTATTATACAGTATATTGTATATGTATAATACAATAAAAGTATATATTACAGATTGTTATACCTTCACTATTTGATACAGCTTTGCAGCGATGCAGGTGCAGCTTCAGATCTTGCCACCTAATGGTTGGGCTGTATAAAATTCCAGCATCACAAACTATAGGTTGTGCCTTCACAGTTTTTAAGTCAAAAAACTCTGAATACATATATTTTACTTCAGGAGCTCTGACAGTTTTTCATTTCTAGAATGTAAGTTCTGAGCTCAGATGATTTCAGAGTCCAGGTTTTACAAATCAGAGCTGACGTCAGCGCCACCAGCCACGTTCTCATCGGAGAGAGGAAGAAAGCCAAGGTCCCATATGTTCGCTGCAGGAAATAGCAGGAATAGACCTGCCAGGCCAGGAGGAGTGCCATTGCCAGGTGAACAAGCACAGCCACGAGGCGCGGGATGTGACGGACGTGAGAACGGAAGCTGTAACCCTGGCATCGCAGCAACAGGCACCAGCACAGGTAGGCCATTAATGGCAGGTTGAAAAACAACAGCTGAAAAGAAGAGCAGAGAAAAGTAAGATGATAAGCAAAACAAGTGTTCTTGGTAACATGCATGAGGGCATAGAAAGGTAAGAGCACATAAAATTGCCCCATCATAAGGGATCTCAGGATGCAGTTCCAAGACTGCAGCTGATAGAGCTGTGGCTGCCTGTGCCTCAGTCCCAGGCCAAGCATTCCTGCCCGCTCCCTCGCAGGGGGAGGCACTGGCACACATTTGACCTTTCTTGGAGCTAGTTCAGGGAGCTAGAGTTTGGCAAAATACTAGCACAGTAAAAAAGGAAGGTCCCTATGTCACTGTAGCTCTCTGACCCATCGCACTGTGGTGTCAGACAAGTGTTAGCATCGGCCTAAGGGCAGGACCAGGAAGGAGACAATACTGGCACAGTCTGGCTTAAATGCCAAGGAATAACACCCTTTCTTTCAAAGGGCAGCTGGGAAAACCAGGGCAGGCAGGTCAGACTGCTGGGAAACCTGGACTTGTGTGTACTGGGAGTGATGCCCACTGACCTGAAGGGCTATTCAGTCTGCAAAGGCTGCCCTGGCCATTCAGTTCCTTTTGCTTAAATCATTGCAACCTGCACCTGAACTGAGGGGGGGGGAGGTGTGGTAATTCTGTAGAGATGGCCTCTACTCCAGACATGCAGGGAAACCAAAGCAACATTGAATAGAGGAAAAGAGAAGTTTGAGAAAATATTGTACAACCTCCTTGTCTTCTGCACTTTACATTTGCAGAAATGTGAAACTAAGAAAGAGCTGTTTGTGGTCAGGCATGGCCACTAATCTCTATCCTTCCGAGACTCCTTTCTTTATAAAACTATATATATAAAACCCCCTTCTTTTCTTTAAAAACATACACAAAGATCAGACACACACACACAGAGAAGAGAGCAGTTTGTCAGCCTTAATTTTTATAAATTCGTACCTGTAAAATCCCAACCACAAACGTCAGACTGCCCTGGAAGAAGGACCCACCAACAAACACCCCAAAGGAAAAACAGGCCCCCACCTGGCCATCTATCAGTTCACCTACAAACCATGGTCCTGCAAAAGAGGAAACCAAACATACAACACTATCAGAAAAGACAATAGAGACAATAGAGTAGTTTTTAATTAATTCTAGAGCTTTTAAATTAGGCTTTTACAAACAAATCTTTAGTCTTTTTGGACGTTAGCTTTCCAAGTTCCATACATATTTTGTAACTGAAGTAGATTTTCCCCATTCTCCAAGATGCTAGAAGTCTTGTTTTTCATCAGGCTTTGATGTGTAATAGAAAAGAATGAATTTATGTCCTCCAGTACTCTAAGTTACTTACCTAGAATGGTGTATAAATTCAAAATCATAATTGAGTAATAGAAGGTGTTTGTTTTACTGAAGACATGAAGTGAATACGAGGTCAGAGTAAGTAATCCTGGCTTTTCTAAACAGAGACAACATTTAAGAAAAATACCCTTAATTCAGGTTGCAACACACACACACACACACATATATATATATATATAAAATATTGGTCTTTCTGAAACAAATCTGCACATTATTTACTCATTCTATTAAATAAACATAAAATTAGTATTTTGTATGTCTACAGAACAAACACAAAAGAATGCATTTCTGCTGCTACTGTGATAACTGAAAGGAAACTATAAATATAAACAATCGATGTTAAAACCATCAGAACAAGGTGCCATTCTAAATGAGTACACTTACTGTATGAGAGTGAAACTGAATGAACATTCTACACCCAGAAAATTAAGTTAGCTAGAGTGAAAAACATGGAGAACGTTCATATTAAATGAAAAGTAAGAGATTCAAAACAGGAACTGCCAACCCAAAAAGGCTGGTCAGCATGGACTAGATTAACTGGATTTTCTTTGATTAAATCTACTTAGTGAGATCTGATAGCAAATCAGATAAAATGAAGGCTAGGCGTTAACATAGCAGTGTTCTGAGATCAAGAGAGCCTTCCTATAAAAGTTAGCTTGCAGAGTTTCACCTGTCACATGGCTGCAGTTCTCACAAAACATTAACTCCCGGAGGGCAAGCTTGACCTTTGGAAATCAACAGCTCTAATAATTTGTTCACTAATCTGTAAAACATTTGTCATGGTCTACAGGGACCTAGCTGATCACAGAGTGCTAGCTCTTCATTTTTAGCTGCTGAGTACCATAAAGGCACCTGAAAATCTGTTCATCTATTCTTTTTCTTTGAGGGCAGTTGCTGTAGTTACCTCAGGATGCTATGTGATGAGTATAAAGCAAAGGACATACACTGACATGAATAGGAAGGAAGGTGGCTTCCAGAAAAATCTCATTAGTAAGCTGTGGTTCAAGCAATTGTTTAAAAGATAAATATCACAAGCTTAACAGTATTAAGTTTGATCTACCAGATTTATCACAAACAAAATACCAAGTTATGATAGAACTGGTCTTATTTTGAGAAAGACCCAAGTCTGTTCATGCTTTTTGTAAAGATCAACAAAAAATATTTTTATAGCAGGAAATCGTTTCTCCACTCAGGTGACTGAGTTTTGTGCCAGCTCTAGCGAAACAAGGACACATACAGAACTAATGCAAAAGAAAACATTCCTTTCCCTATGCACTGCATTCTTCAGTGCAACAATTAAAATTAAACCTTTAGACGTCAATTAATTGAATTTTTGTTTAAACAAAAGATACCTGATCCAGTTTTTAGGTTTTAATTTACTTTATTTGATCTACAGAAGATTTTCTGGGTCCCCTTAAAAGCAAACCAGCAGCTTCTGAGAACCCAATCAAAGCCCACAGTACCAGATGCGGAACACATATGGTGATTAACAGTGCTATTACTTACACACTGTTAGTGTACAGATAAACAGTGAAAAAAAGTTGAGGGAAATCAGAACATCTGAAAACCACAGACAAACACTGGTACATACCTTTGAGTACTGGCTTTTGGAGGTATCTGAAAATAACGAGCAAGGTGATCTGAGTCAGCACAATCAGTCCAAAGAGCACACGAGCCTGAAAAGACAGTTGTCGTTCTAAGCCAGCCCTGAGCAGTAGCTGCCTTTGAGCCTTATGGACATTGAAAGACTGATACAAAGATTGCTAACCGAAATACATATTCAAAGCGTGATGGTGTTATTGAACTGAAGAACAAAAAGAAACTTGGGAGTTTCTAAGTTATTGAACCTGCATCTTATGGACTTCAATTCAGCTGGATGGCTCAAAGTGATAGACCTGAATCTTTAAAAAAGTGGTTTGTAAATGACATCCATTGACAAAGTGTAAATATACTTCCTATGTAAAACATTTTCCCGTGTGTACTGAATAGAACTGCAGTTCAAGACATTGTGGAGAATATCAGTTACTGATCAACAAAAATAATATAATTTTGAGCCAATTGTGATACTATCTACAGTCAAGTGGACTTTCCTATCTTGCTCTATAAGTGCACCTAATCTATTATGACATGCCTTCTTTGCATATACTGAGCTGTAACAGTTCCAGATACAACCTGGAACTCACTGAGGTCAGTGGGAATTTTGCCTTCCTCTTTGCTAGAGCTAGCTATAACATCAACAGCTGATGTGAGACTTTTTCCAGCGTTTTTTCCAGGACATGTATTGCAACAGACCACAGCGAAGTTTTCTTTGATTTAATGTTTCCTTTTTCTACTATGTCCATAGCTGCTTCTCCATTTCTTGCTTCCACAAACTGTATGTATACCAATGCCCAGAAATGGACATCTGTGACTAAATCGACTAAGTCAAGTGTTTGCATGAACCACTGCTGCACATTCACATTTGAAACGCGCAACTTAAGAAAGGAAACTTGAAATATTTGTGAAATTCCAATGGAGTCATATCTGGAAACAACAAAGTGCATTCAAGTCAGCCAGGAATTAGGAAAATGCCTCCTGCAGTCTCTGGGGAAACCGACATGGAATGACAGCTGCTTTGCTGAAAGTACTTACTAGAACATAGTAGTCAGTGAGAAGAATAACAGATGGCCAAAAGTCAAATCTACGAGACAGATTTTCTTCCATAGCAAATATATGGCTCCGTGTGCTAATTCTTCCTGAAGCATCCTAGATTGACAGAAAATAAGAGAGCAATTAAGATACCAGTAGCGCACAGAATACCTAGTTAAAGTTGCTAATCATTACTGCAGCTTTTCTGGAAAGATCGACTGGCACATGCATGTATGGCATACTGCCATATTAAATACTTTACCTACAAAGGAATATTTACTGTCAATTTTGTAGTTTCAAGTAAATTAAGATTATGATCTTATAATCACCAAAGTGCTGTGTATAAGGAGATCCTGTCAGAGATTGAGCAGTTTGTAGAAGCCAGTGACTATTGCCCCCCCCACTTGTTTTCTGAAAGCTCAATTCTAGACAATAGCCCATCTTAAAAAACTTTGAAGCTTTGTCATGCTTCTTTTCTGACATATTTGCTAGAAACTGATATTGATAATCAATAACAGCACTACATTTATTCAACAGTTCGATATTTCTGCATGTGTAACACTGACATCTGTGGTGGGTTGACCCTGGCTGGACACCAGGTGCCCACCACAGTCGCTCTGTGACTCCCCTCCTCAGCTGGACAGGGGAGAGAAAAAATAGAATAAGCTTGTGGGTTGAGATAAGGACAGGGAGATCACTACCAATTACTGGCACAGGCAAAACAGACTCGACTTGGGGAAATTAGTTCAATTTATTACCAATCAGAGCAAGATATTGTGAAACAAACCCAAATATTAAAAACACCTTCCCCCCACCCCTCCCTTCTTCCCAGTCTTAACTTCACTCCTGATTTTCTCTACCCCCTCTCCAGCAGTGGCTCAGGGGGACACGTGACACAGCCCCTTCCTCCTCAGGGGAGGACTCCTCACACTTTTCCCTGCTCCAGCACGGTGTCCCTCCCACAGGAGACAGTTCTTCATGAACTTCTCCAACATGAGTCCTTCCCATGGGCTGCAGTTCTTCACAAACTGCTCCAGCGTGGGTCCCCCCCACAGGGTGCAGTCCCTTCAGGAACCGACTGCTCCAGCGTGGGTCCCCCACTGGGTCACAAACCCTGCCAGCACACCTGCCCCAGCGTGGGCTCCTCTCTGCACGAGGCCACAGGGCCTGCCAGGAGCCTGCTCCATCACAGGCTTCCCACAGATCACAGCCTCCTTCGGGCATCCGTCTGCTCTGGTGTGGGGTCCTCCACGGGCTGCAGGTGGATATCGGCTCCACCATGGCCCTCCCTGGGCTGAGGGGGACAGCCTGCCTCACCGTGGTCTTCACCACGGGCTGCAGGGGAATCTCTACTGCCTGGAGCACCTCCTGCCCCTCCTGCACTGACCATGGTGTTGGCAGAGCTGTTCCACATATTCTCAGTCCTCTCTCCAGCTGCAATTGTGCAGGTGTTTTCCCCTTCTTAAATATGTTATCACAGAGACACTACCACCACTGCTGATGGCCTTGGCCAATGCCTGGTCCGTCCTGGAGCCAGCTGGCGTTGGTTCCATTGGACACAGGAAGCTTCTGGCAGCTTCTCACAGAAGCCAACCCTGTAGCCCCCCCCACTACAAAAACCTTGCCATGCAAACCAAATACATTATTGCATAAAATTTGAAAAGGGCATAAAAATGAAAATCAGTACTACTATTTACACCCCATTTTTAGATATCCTTGGCCATGAAAATTCAGCTTCCCCCCTCCATCTCCATTTCTCTCACTTCAGGGACATAATTCTTCAGCCTTAGATATAAACCATCAAAAGGCAATAACTTTTAAAAAGTTAAGTATTACTAGCTTTATAAAAAACACTTGCTTGCTTAAATATTAGTCTTAAACTACTTCAATATCCATTTAAAGGAGAATTTAACTTTTTACACTTTTTTATGTCAATAAATAAAATAAATAAAAAGGAGCGTGAAGATTTATCAAGCTTTTAAATTCATCTGTGTCTATATATAGACAGAAGCAGAGGGGAAGCGTTATTTTCTGTTTGTTTTAGAAACAACCACACATGTAGCATTCCAAGACTGATCATAAAAGATCTTCTGTGCATGCAGTGCGTGGAGCCACCTTTGAACCTTGCTAACAGGGTTTTGCATATGACAGGCTTAAAAGAATCCTTCAAAGTATTAGCTTGTGGCACATAACAATTTTCAGCTATGTTACATGGGTATCCAATAGGTTTGATAATGAAAATGTTAAGTTCTTACCATACTAAAAAACATTATAGGTTCCACTGCTCTTCCACACAAACTCATTCAGTAGAGACTAAAATTTCTGTGTAAAATCACAGACCAAGTTCATATTTACTAAAAATAGAGCATGATGGCAGTTTGCATCATACTATCATACACTTCTTTTGTTGATACAACAAGTTGGGGTTTTTTCTTATATTTATTCTACTCAGTCATCTTTCATAATAGTCTTCTCTCAGTGCAGAAAAGATGGTACACAAACATACATGCAGCAGGCACAATTAACTTACACCGTAGATGATTCTCAGCTCTGCCAGGTATTAGTTACAAAAGTCTGGACAGTTAATTTCCTACTGCCTGATTCTACAGTTTAACTATATTTGGGTTTATTTAAATTAAAAAAAAAAACACAGAGCTCTTTAACTTTACTTATTTATGTAGTCTGAATTTATGGTAACAATTTAGCTTTACGTCAAATCCAAACTCAAGTTACAGTTTCAGAGGTCTTCATGTACACCACATTTCTCTCTTCAAAAGGCAGATGGAGAAAGACAAAAGCTCTTGAGTGGAAGCAACAGAGAAAGGGAGGAATGCATCAGCTTGCCAAAAATGTGCCACAGCCTCTACAATACAATGTTAATAATTCTGCCTAATGCAAATGCAATAAAGGTCAGCATTTTATATCCAAAGTCAATCCCTTTTCCTATTACTGGACAAAAACCACTATAGATTTTATTTTTTTTAAAGAATGACTCATTTTACAATTCCTTTAAATTGAAGGGTGCTATCTGAGGTTTCTAGCAACATTTTTCATAAACTGCTTTCAGGTGTATGGAACCAAGTATTATTTTAAAGACCCTGGTTTGCTGTTTCTGGCTTTATTTCCAGAAGTTTGGACAGCATTTCACGCCAAACAAAAAAAAAAAACAAACAGTGAAGTACAATAGGTTTTTCAACTTCTTTGGAAAAATGAGCATAATACAATACTAAACTCCATCTTCCTGAGAGCCACTTTAAGAGAGGTTCATCTAAACAACTTAAAATAGATTAATTTGAAGCATATCCTATGCACTATTTGGAATACATATAAATCAGTTCATATCTTGTAGAAAGGAAAGAACGGGTTTTGACTTGCATAATTCAGCCATAACCACACTGTAGAAATATTTGATTTTACATCCTGCTTTTTATACTGTAAATCTTCTTATGTTCAAAAGATAAAAAACTTCTACAAGGAATACTCCACAGATTCTAACGTTTGCTTCACACCTTGGGAGCTCTTGCGATGGCCATACTAGCTATTCAGCAAATGAAGGAAGTGTCTTCTAAGCTCATTTGTAATGCATGGTTTCCTACATTACTAATCTGAAAATTAATCTGATCATACAGTAATACAATAACAAAATCTTCCTTTTCTCTCTACTCAGAAGTCTCCAGACTTCCATAATACAAATATTTAACAAATCAAGAATGAAGTGCAACCTCACTATTTCTCTCACAAGCTCCAAGCTTCTGCCACAAGAATCACCATTATCACAAATAACCTCTATTATCATGATTTCACAGCATTAAAGGCATATAAGCCCCATAAAATTTAGCTGCATAATCTTAAATTCAAGTGGGTTAAACATATACTTTTGTGATCAATTAATTGTATTGATGGGTAAATAGGAGCCCATCAGGGAAAGGAAAAGAACATACTTCTGTTTGTGTCCAGCAAAGATCAGCATTAGGCTTAATAATGCTTGTAGTGTATTTATGCTTTGACAGAAGAATATGTAACAGTAAAATGTCCTGTGTATTGTCCTGCTTGACTAATATGATCTCCTTCTACAAGATGACCCACCTCACTAATGAGGGAAAGGCTGTGGATGGTGCCTTCCTGGACCTTAGTAAAACCTTTGGCACCATCTCCCACAACTTTCTCCCAAAGAAACTGGCTGTTCGTGACTTGGACGTGTGTACCCTACGCAGGGTAAAAAGCTGCTGGACGGCCGGGCCCAAGGAGTGGTGGTGGCTGGAGTTACACCCAGCTGGTGCCCGCTCACAAGTGGTGTCCCCAGGGCTCAGTGCCGGGGCCAGCTCTGTTTAGTATCTTTATCGACGATCTGGACAAGGGGATCGAGTGCACCCTCAGCCAGTTTGCAGGCGACACCGAGCTGGGGGGAGTGTTGACCTGCTGGAGGGCAGGCAGGCTCTGCAGGGGGATCCGCACAGGCTGGACCCGTGGGCCGAGGCCGGTTGTACCAGGTTCAACAAGGAGAAG
>JAVJGJ010000060.1:50051532-50067607 GCA_035590215.1 Microhierax caerulescens | reverse complement strand
GCAGCTGGATCTCGGCTCCACCATGGCCCTCCCTGCGCTGAGGGGGACAGCCTGCCTCACCGTGGTCTTCACCACGGGCTGCAGGGGAATCTGTTCCAGTGCTTGGAGCACCTCCTGCCCTCCTTCAGCACTGACCCTGGTGTCTGCAGCGTTGTTTCTCTCACATACTTGCACTGCTCTCAGCTGGCTGCTGTCACACAGCTTCCCCCACTCACCCCCCCTCTTCTTAAATATGCTATCGCAGAGGTGCTACCACTTCCTGACAGGCTTGGCCTTGGCCAGAGGTTGGTCCGTCTTTGAGCCGGCTGGCACTGGCTCCGTTGGACATAGGGAAAGCTTCTGGCAACTCCTCACAGAAGCCACCCCTGTAGCCCCTCTGCTGCTAAAACCTGCCACACAAACCTGATACAACATCCTATCTTCCAGTACAAAATCAATGGTTTATTTATGGTAAAGGATTCAGTATGTTCGGTGCTATTACAGCTGAGACGATATTTGGGCAATCCCAGAAACAATGCACAGCAAGTGAGTGTTCATATTTTCTCCAGGTACCCAACTCCAGTTAACACTTCACCCTCCTTATTTTTCCAGAACTATTCACTTACTATATGTAATAGTTATTTATGAATGGAGGGGAAAGGAAATTAATTTTTTAAAAATCCCATTCAGTTACCTGATAACAAGCATAATTTGCAAGCAAACTACTGCTAGGCAGGCCTGTATAACCATCTTCAAAGGTTACTCAGTTTTGCACATATTGCACATATTTGCATCATCATTGAAACCCCCCAAAAATAAATGCAGCTTTCCCAAGTAAAGCATCACAGAAAACAGTAACAAGCTAGGAGGTAGAACACTGGCAGTACAAAAAGGCCATTAGAAAAAAAAGCAGTATCACTTTTGTCCTGTGAAAAATAATGCCTAGCTGGGTTCCATCAAGCAGGACAAAGCTTCCTATTTTCCCAACAATCCCATTACTATTGTGCAAATGTGCAGAATGTTAGAACAGTCTGATCAAGTTCTTCCAAGACCACTTTAAGAATCAAAAATAAAATATAATACCAAGAACAGAAGCATTCACTGGAAAACATTTTTTGCACCAGGAATCTAATACCAGTTAAGTCTGATGTTCTGGGAAACAGAAACCATATTCACTGTCAGACTGTAAGAAATCATGAAAAGAACTTCAAACAGATAATCAAAGAGAGCATTCCAAGCTTCCAGATCCAGTTCCTTTGCCTTCTGAACTAACATAATGTTACTTCCTATTTTCCTTGATCAAACATGATCTTTTCTTTCCCAAGACAACCTTAGAAGTTAATTGTTGCCTGTTACTGAATTTATTTTTGACCAATCACTTGCTCTTCTGTCATGTCTTACTATATTTCTCATGAAAATAAGAATCCTTTCTCTTGTCCAGATGCTTTACGAATGCTTTAGTACTCAGCAGTTTTTTTCATTTAATAAATCCTTCAGTTTTTGTAATCAGATAAATACGAAAGGAAGTCTGTTATCACATATTTTGTCCCTAGTTATGTGATGCAGAGGGGTGATGGAGCAGACATGACCACACAGAAATCCAATACAGGTACCTTACCTGAACAGTCACATCTATGTGATGGAACCCTTCACTGTAGTTTTGTGGGCTCCACTGCAGTACATAGAGAGGGCCAGACACTTGATGCGCATTCCCCAAGTGAACTCCGTCTATACTGACTTTGACAGAGATAATGACAGAAGGAGAGAAGGCCAGAATTCTAAGGAGTGAATAAAAAGTAAACAGATTTTTTACAGGACTTGCAGATTTGTCTTTCTTTACTTCCTGAAGAAAAGTCCCTAAAGATTATGCTACCCTGTACTTAAGAGTTCAAAAGAGTTAGAAATTAAAACGGTGAAATATGTAGGTTAATGGTCACATGGTAGCTCTTTCCTACAGTTAAAGAGGGAAGTTCAGTATGGTATTGTGCAAAAGATTAGGATAGAAAACCGGGCTGTGGAAGATATGAAAAAGTTTCAGAGATCCTCAGGTCCTGGCAGAAATAATCTTAGAACTCTTGCTGCAAAACATTTGCTAACACAAGTGGGACGCTTCCTCCTGCACACAGACAGACACATAATCAAATACTTGTAGATAACTCAAAAACTGCCAGTCTCTCTCTCTCTAAAGTCCTTCGTTATTTTTTTGTTTGTTTGTTTGGTTGGTTCCTGCTTTTTACTTTTTGCTAGTCAAAACATAACCTCTCAATCTTTATAACTGAATTTATGAGAAACTGAGTGGAATGCAAGACTGGTATTACAGATCTGAGATACCAACAAATTTAGTATCACTTGACAGTGCTTATCTTCAGAGGAACACCGATACTAATGTAGACTCAATATATTGCACATAAAATTTCTTTCATTTCTGGTAATACAAAAGGCATTCCAGAGTATGTTTCAGTCAAAGGAAGGAGTCTACCACTAAACCATGTCCCTAAGTGCCACATCTACACTTCTTTCAAATACCTCCAGGGACAGTGACTCAACCACACTTCCCTGGGCAGCCTGTTCCAATGCCTGACCACCCTTTCCTTTCAGTGAAGTTTTCCTAATATCCAGCCTAACCCTGCTTTGGCGCAACTGGAGGCTGTTTCCTCTCATCCTACCACTTGTTACCTAGGAAAAGAGACCGACAACCACCTCGCTATAAGCTCCTTTCAGGTAGTTGTAAAAAGCAATAAGGTCTCCCCTGAGGCTCCTTTTCTCCAGGCCAAACAACCCCAGTTCCCTCAGCTGCTCCTCACAAGACTTGTGCTCCAGACCCTCCACCAGCTCCGTTGCCCTTCTCTGGACACGCTCCAGCACCTCAATGTCCCTCTTGCAGAGAGGGGACCAAACCTGAACACAGTATTTGAGGTGCGGCCTCACCAGTGCCCAGTACAGGGGGACAGTCACTGCCCTTGCTCTGCTGGCCACGCTGTTTCTGATACAGGCCAGATGCTGTTGGCCTCCCTTATCTATGGAGGCGTTTTACAGAACAATATGGCTGGATTCAATCATCTTAAAGGTCTTTTCCAACCTAAATGATTCACTGCTTCTATGTTGAATGATTTGACCAGTTCATATATTTAATATAATCATCAGAAAGTTTCAGATAAAGTTCAGATAAGGTTCTAAATAGGAGACTGGAAAGTAGGTAGACTTAGTAGGACACTGCTTCCTAACTGAAAAGTATGCTGAACTTCTTTTAATTGTAATCCTGTGTATGCAACATGCAATATGTATTTCATGCATATTGGTCTAACAGCAAATTTAGGATACTGGAAAGGGCATAGAAATTTGAAATGCAAATGAAAAAAAATAAAAAAGGTAGAAAAGGAAGGATGGAAAGATCTAAAACCAATATGAAAATTGGCAGAGGCTTCAGATGCTTTAATATATAAGGGATGTAAAACTGGAAATACAAGAGGCTTAGAAGTCTGAAGCAAACAGAGAAAACACTTAGAAAAATACATAGACAAAATCCTGAAATCATCAGTGTCAATGTGAACATGTGAAATAAATAACACAGATTATGTGTTAATCTAACTCTACCAGCTTTGGGTACATAAAAAAGTTTAATTGACTTTAGGGGGAAATAACTGTATAAATAAACATGAATTGTTACTATATAATCTCCTTTTATCACAGATATTATACAAAGTGAGTTCTCACGAACAAACTTCCAGAGAAAAGAGAATTCTGAGAAGAGCAGACACACATGTTTTAATATATATATATATATATATATTTAGGTATATACATATAAATATAGATGTACACCACACCAAGACAGACCACCAACTATTAAGATGTAGTTAAATATTGTGAAATCAAAAGATTACAGGGTACCTGACATGAGTGGAATGAAGAATTTTGACTAGTGGTTCATGAGCAGAACTGCTGTAAAGGAAGGATTTGGGATTGGTGATAAGAACTACAGGCCATTCTTCAAAGTTAAGATCTGCGAAGCTAAAGAGGTCATGATCAAACGCAAGGATCCGGTACCTATAATGAAAGATAAAAAATATTTGTTAATACAAATTACTGCATGCACAGCTGAGTCCCATGCTTCTCAAGTTCCTAAACAGAACTTGTTTATTTTCCATTTATTCTCTTCTGTAGGTGACCCTATATTAACCAACTTGCTGTATTTCTGTACAGCTAGTTACCTCTAATCAGCTTCATTTTATTATAAATCACTGAAGTACTACTAAAAATTCCGAATGTCAAGATCTACTGAATTTTGCACATGAATCAAATGAACATTATGTTAAAGATTTCAAATATAATGTACATTACTACGGTGTCTGAAGTAGGTACTCTAGTTATGGACAAAGACCCCAGTGTGATCTCTTCCTGCATGCATACAAGTATCTTAGGATCACTGCAGAATAAAAGCTAATACACTACTGTATATTCCATATAGCATTGGACACTTTTTGATATGCTGCTAACATAACATTTCTCAGGTAGACTATTTCTGTCTCTAAAATTCTGATTTTTATCAGATGCTGAGTTTTATTACAATATATTTGTCTATTTTGAATACTAAACACACACTAAATATTTAGATATCCTCTTTTTAATTTTTAAACACCAAGAATGAATAAAAAAATTACTTCATTTATTAGCACACTGTTGGTATAGGGAAAAAAAAAATCCCAAACTTAAGAGAAATTTTTCAAAAGCACTAATAGTAATATAACCACTCAGGCAGATCTAATGCTTCTTTCAAATTCTCCAAACAGCATAAAAGGGAATCACAGTATAACCAGGTAGGCTCCATATAGTAATTTGCTCACACAGGTTTTACTTGCCTCCTGTTATCCATCCAGTCTCCCAATTCGAGTTCCAGAGTGCCGCCACGGTGTTGACTGTGCAAGGCTGGCATCAGCCCACCCAGTGTATGGAGATGTCCACATAAATAGGCTGTGGCAGAACTAATAAAAGAACATAAGAATTGTAATTGTTTGGGCAGGAAGAAAATACCACTGCAGAAAACCTGAAAAGTGACACACAAGCATGTGAAGAGAGGCAAGAAATGTACTTCAGACTGAAAACATACAGGAAAAAAAGAAATATCTTACCTCATTAATGTTCGTATTCCTGGGGCTGAGGAGATGATTGTTGAGGTGGGAAAATGGCCAAACCAGATAGTGTGATTGCTGTGCAGACTTTCTGTTGCCATCAAAGATAGCTCTTTCATTTGATTCTGAAATAGGCAGGTGTTTGAAAGACAACCAAACAAACTTCTTTAACATTCAGAGTATTTAGAAAGAATAGCAAAAGGAAAGCAGAAAGAAATTAATGAAGAACGTAATTCATCAATTCATCTTTTTTTGTTTCTCCTTCAGAGAATACTCTCAGCTGCTTCAGGGACCTAAAATCCAATTCTGGAAAAAGAAAGCAAAACCAAGACACTCAACGTCTTCCTTGCAACTGAACATAGGCAAAGTGCAACGTAAAGAAAGATTTTAGTGAACAATATATCTATCCTTTCTGCTGCTTATTTATATAGTCAAAGACAACACACTTGAGTTGATTTTACAAACATCTTTACCTTGCAGTTATCATCCCTGCTATCTCTTGAGTAGCTAGATGGCCTTTTATAGGCATGACAGACCACAGAAACTGTGTACTATATGCTTCAGTCATTTAACTGGATTAACTATGATGCTGAATCTTGAAAATATTGCTCAACTATTGCTGTTAAAGTTAAGCAAAACTAACACACACAGCAGGTAAAATTTCTCTCCTTTACTTGTTTGACTTCCAATATTAAATCAACCACTTACTGTCCAGAGAAAACCCCCAATACCAATAAGATCTCAAAATCTAACAGAGGAGGCAAAAAACTAAAACTGGAAAAGAACACAAATCCTCTCTTTCACCATTTTGCAGATCATCTTTTATGGTAACCCAGAGAACCACCAATACATTCTTTCCAAACTACCTGAAAAGAAACACTGATGGGCATGAATAAAGGAAACAGAAATAAAGGTATATTAAAAAAGAATGGATTCAGTATACCATTCTAGGTTAATGTAATGGGCTTATTAAGTGAAATTCTATTTCCTTTGCCTTCATGAATTTGGGCTTTAAGAACACGTTTACCTAAGATATGCAATCAAATCACTGATACAAACCTAATTTATTTTTCAAATTCCTGGCAGAGGTTTAATTCTTAAAAGTTACAGGTATCTACCTTTACTTCCAGTTTTGTGCAAAAATCTGCTCTCTGGACTCCTGCAGCTGGATAATTAACAACCAAACGCTTGACTTACTGCAGCGAAGGACAGGAGTTCTAGACTCAGCTGCCTTTCTTAGCTCCTTGAGTTTGTCTGCAAATCTACTGCACCCACTAGAGATTACAGTAAATTATGAAAACAGTGCTTGGCGCTCCTACATCACCTTCCATTTAAGTATCACCAAGTGCTTTACAAACACTTAAATGTCAAGCCTCCTTTAGACAAGTTTAGAGGGAGACCACTTTACTTTTAATCATAGGCAAAATATGACATCTTTTTACCAGAACACTGTAACTTTCTGCCAACACTTTGGAAGAGTATCTCAAGAACAGCATATCAACAAACTACAGAGAAAAAAAAATCACAGAGAATCAAAATGTTATCTATATGCTATGTTATCTGATATGCAATAAAAACATTGCTATTAGTATTGTACTTTCAAAGCAATACTATGTAATTTTTATGGTCTCAGAAGATCAGACCTCACTTTGAGGTGATGACACATTTCTTTATAGCATTACCTTTCACATTATTCCATTGATAATATTACTAATCTGTAATATTAATAAAAAAATAATGAAAAAAAGCATCTAACAAAGTAAAAAGGAGTGAAAATAGAAAGGTTTTGTTTGGGTTTTTGTTTTTTTAAAAATAGCTTTATAGCATATAAGGAAATTATCATTCAATTCTAGCTAAATGTTAAGAAACTACTGACAATGTCATTAAAATGTCTAATTTGATGGTTTTGTACAAGATTATTTCTTAAGAGAGAACACAGGTACTCTATATGTTAAGTGACACATTCATTTTTCTAAATAAATGCCCCACACGCATAACTTAGTCTCTTAGATAAACACAAATCTTTCAGACAAGACTTCTTTATAAAGAACAAACAAAAACCCCAAACAAACCACTACAGAAGTAAAACAGCCAGAAAAATGGAACGCCAAGACTTAGAAAATACCATGTTTAAAATCCCAAAGAAATTATAGGGTCTCTTAGGGCCTGGGCTGAGTGTGGCATCCACGCAGATGAATGAATAGTTCCCAAAAGAGGTGGTGTGAATGTAATGGAAAGAGCCATCTTTACGCCAGGAAGAGTATTTCCTGCCAAAATAAATGGAAATATTGCTGTTAGGAAATCTTGCAGCAATGACAAAAGCAACCTGCATAGTATAAATACAAGATTTCTTGCATTAAATCTAGCTCCATCTGGTTACTGCAGTGAACCTCTCTTCTTAGTAATCAATGGCATTGAAAAGTCTACACTTCAAAGAAGATGCATTACATGGCTCATGTATTAAGACAAGCAGCAGGTTATCACACACACATTTTAAAAAAACATGTTAGCACAAGTATACATTTTCCCTGGTACTTTTTACATGGTACGTTTTTTATGCATGAAGGATAGGCCAGCAGCATGAATGATGCAAAACAAAGGCAAGATGACAGCAGAGCAGGATCTTAACCACCCTTAATTAAAGGAGATCTGCAAAGAAAAAAAAAAAAGTCTTGTGTTTATTGTTGGTGTCTGAAAGAATCTGTCAAAAAGGATTTTTCCTTGCTTACCTAGAAATATCAAAGACCTCAAGTCTTGTCTCCACCATTCTGTTAGAGATCTCTTAAATTACTTTTATGTAGAATGATCTGCTGTTGGCTACTGGAATATGATTTTGAACCAATGAAATATTGAACCTTTTCCAAAAGATCCAAACCAGAGATGCTATACTACACCAAATCTTATAAATAGTGAAGGCGGCAGCATTTCCTCTTGCTATTACTTTTTTGTTTCTTGACATAGCAAATCTTACCAGTTCTCCTGTCACCTGTGGAATGTCATCAGAATTCTTCATTCAAAGAGTAAAAGGAGAGAGCAGAAAGGGTTGCTGCTCTTTTGCATGTTACCTGATGTTAATTGATTCTTGAATCTTCATCTTAAAATACTCTAAAGAGAGAACTGTAAACAGGGAAGGACTTAAAAGACATGTCAACTAGTTCCACCTTTTTTTTTTTTCCCCATGGTTTTATGCTAATGTTGGCTATGATTAATATATGTAAAAATGAATATACACATTGCTTTCTCTCCTTCCACTGACGACAGGTATTTTCAATTTTTCTAACTTCTAAAACTGAAGTGCTTTTGATAATTTGTGCTAGATGGGAATTCCACATATTCTACCACTGGCAAAGACAGGCAACATTCCAACTAATGGTACTAACACATTGCTCAGTAAAGAATTAAATTCTGTAACTAAAATTACTGTGAGTAAATCTGAGATTAACTAAAACTTTTTTGGTTGAATTGGGGGGGGATTTTTTTGTTTTCTTTTGGGTTATGTTTTTTTGTGTGTGTGCACACACGTTTGGTTTTGTTGGTTTTGGATTTTTCGTTGTTTGGGTTTTGGTTTTTTTCGAAACTCCCTGCATGACATGTGGAAGCTAAAATATCCCTGAGTTCAGATAATGAGTATAGTTTGTATCAGCCATCCAGAAAGCAGTTCTTAATACTATTACTCCACCAATTAGATTAAACAATAAAAACACCAAAAAGGCTGACCTGAACAAAATAAAAGCCAATATATCAAAAAACAAGTTTCAGATATAAATCAATACTTCCAATCCCATAAAGACCCTTTCACAATGCTTTTTTTTTTTTTGAAGTTAATGTTACCTTTATGAACATCATGAACTTCAATACGAAAACTGGAAGCTCAGTATCATAATGCTAAGACTTCTGCCTTTAGTCCCACTTAGAGTATGTGCAACAGTTGAATTATCCTCTGCTCATACTGTGGTCATAAATAGGAACCCATGTTTTTCTGTAAAAATGTTACTGTATTTCAATACAACTGCTGCCTTCTTCAATTTTAATACATAATGAACACCAGACGTGGTGTTGAGTAACTGTTTTTCCTAGCCTCTATTTGTATCTGCAAGCTTGCAGTGCTCCAAGGTGTATGGCAAAGAATTAATTATTTGTTCAGGAATCACATAAAGGCAACCAGACAATGCGTTACTGTTGCTCAGACAACAACAACAAAACTACATCATCCTTTTGACTGTTTAACCTCACAGGGGCAGGTGGGGGACAAAAAAAGGCTTCCACAAGACTCCATTTCACTCCACCATCTACTCTCTCTTCCTAGAGTGTGGCATATTTACTAGATTTTTTCTTAATCTTTAGGTTTTATCAATACATTAGATTATTAACATTGTCTCTGTAAAGATAGTTCCGCCTTTAATGACGCTTAATAGTTTTTGAGGACTCTTAGTGCCTTTCTTCAGTCTTAGAGAGAAATTATTATACATCTCATTAAAGTTTCTTTATTTTGCTATGATAACAGACTATAATGAAGCAAAAAACATTATGAGAACACATTTGTTTAGCAAGAAACTGTTAATTAATAAGGAAAGACTTTTTCACCTGACTCAGAATTCCATTCAGAAATTCTTAGGTTGGCTAAATTGCTTTGAAATTTCATCTTAATCCTTTCTAATTCCTTTTGCTGTCAGCACATCTTCAGTGTGGACTACAGGCAGGTGACTGATACATCCTTCCAAACAGTAGAGCTCATCCAGGCCAAACAATTCAGGGATGATCTGGCAAATTCACTGGTGCTCCACCTTCCGATGTATATCACTAGGACCTCTGATAGCAGCCTTAAACTAGGGCGGAAGACTGATACTAGATTGTTATGAGGCCACAACTGTGGCAAAAGATACAGGGACATGCACTGCACTAGCACGTCCATAAACTGTGTTAGCACCACACATTCATCCCTTCGTGGTAAACCCACATGCGAATTCCATGTTCTTCTGCAAATGCAGCTGCTGTAGAATCCTGTCCCACAGAGTTTATGGGAAAATGTATCTGCTCCTGCTGGGCCACAGGGAACTGGAGCAAACTGTACTATCAGATGTTTAATTTCTGTTCTTATTGCAAAGCAGATGGCTATAGAGCCTGAATTAAAGTAGAATTTAAATTTCCAGGTCCTCCTCCAGTTCCAGCACCACCAAAATTATGAATGAAGATTTTGTGTTCAGATATGAAGGACAGGAGAAACTGAGAAGTTAAACACGAGTTGCAACTGAGCCTACCTTTACAATATACAAGCAAAAGAGCCAGCTAAAAAGAGGAAAGTTTCCTCACCTATCTTCACATTTAAATCTCAAGTGTGTTCCTCAAGAATATTTGTCCACCCATCACCATCATCTGCCTTCACTACTTGCAGTTTTCTAAAATGACTCCAACATGAAGAAATGGCTCAGATAAGATTTAGACCTACATGACATGAAAAGCCCTTTTGGGCATGCAGAAAGAACATTAAAAAAGTGAAGTTTTTTCTTGCTTTGTTTTTCTTTTCTCACCTATTTTGAGGAATAAAGGCATTCTTTGAGAACACTGGTTTTACAGAAATACATCACACAACTGTTCTGAGGACACTGAATATATAATGCATAGAACATTTCCTAGACATAGGCAGATTTAAAATATATTCAATTACAAAACATGGAGGTATAAGAGATATGAAGTCTGCACAAAGAATTCTCTAGTTTCTCAATCTATTCTGCTCTACTAACTGGCAATGGAGAAGCTAGAAGAAATAAAAAATATGATCCTGGACTATAGAAAAGTCAGTAAAAAGGCATATATGTGATAACTGAAAACAGAATATTGTTTAGTGAGTTTTATGTTGAATATAACAGCATCTGTATGGTAAATAATAGTACCTGTAATAATTCCAAACGCTATCCAGGTGTGGAATGTTGAAGGAATCTGTAAGGGAGAGAAGGAAATGAAGAAACTTTCAGACCAAAATTATCATTGACCTCTGCATTTTATTTCCTAATGTTGAGATAAAGCATATATATAATGATATATATACATATAATATATATATAATCATATAGATGCAGTTGACCTAGAAGTGGGAGTAGTTTTTTCATTTACATTTCAGTTCAAAGATACAGTTGTGGGAATGTAAATTGTCATTTAGTGGCTAAAAACTAACCATGTGTCTCCACTTTGGCTATAAAGCTTTTCAGAAGCTTTTTGGATTGAGCGCATTTTCCGTAACTAAGACCTAACTTAGTGAAGGAAAATAAAGTAGTAATAGCATCACAGAATAGAGTGTATAAAACAGACAGCAACCTGGGGGCATTTGTACTGTGACTGGGGTCCACTTGTCCATTAAAGCTGATAACAGAAGCCTGACAGTGAAATGGGAGTAAAATGTCATATATGGGCTGTATAGGACAAAGCATGCACTTTTTTCTCCCCCAGTGCTAGGCTTCCTAGTTTTGCCCTTCCTCTAACAGCTGGCTTATATAGCCTACAAGGTTGTTAGCTTGTGTCTGCATATTGATAATGTAGTGACATCTACAATGCGCACAAACTTCTGTGAGTTCCTTCGGTTCAAAAGAAACTAAACTTCCTTTGATTGCTGAACCTGTGACACTTTTTAACTTATCTGCGGGGAGAGGTCTATGAAAATTAATTTGAATCCATTTATTCAGTAGGGTAAGGTTACAGTTTGCCCTTCCATTAAAAGATACAGTATATAAACTTATGACCTGGAAACTAACACCCGAATCTATGTTCTACCACTTGCCAGGCAAAAGCAATAAATGAAGAATCTTGTTTCCCTGGTATTAAAACTCCAGTTGGTGTCTGTAAACAAAGTGTGCCCTCAGTAGAGCAGACACGTGGATGGCAGGCCCCTCTACAGACTCATCACCATCATTAACATGCTAGTAATTACTAACACTTTACCTCTATGCTCTAACTTGCCTAAATCAGCTCTGTAATCGTGGAAAGGAAAGAGATGTTTCATTTCCTTCTTACCATGATTCCCTTTGATGTCTATCCACTTGGTTTTTTCCATGACCCTTGATCTCTTCAGGATTGAGTGGTAAGTTTTCCATTCTACTTCTACCTGCTCAGATCCCAGTTTATCTCTTGTCTTAGCATCTGTCAGGTCACCTAAAGAGTACAAAGGTAAGCTATAACTAGAGCCTACACAGCTTACACAAATACTGTCACTAGGCAAGCATGCAATGCAAGCCTGCTAGCGTAAGCGGCTGCAGGTCTCCCGTGCGCAATCTGAACGTTCCCGTCGGCTGGTCCAATTGGTTACTATAAGGGCAAAGGCCTTCTAATGCAGACATGTTCAAACACCAACAGCTGGACTTTATGACCTTAAAGGTCTTTTCCAACCTAAATGGTTCTGTGCTTCTATGATACATCAGCCATGTCACTGCCTGCAGTGCTTTCACTAATTCCATGTCAAAGTAAATAGCTACACATTCATTATACCTGAAGATTCATAGGAGCTTGTTTAACTTCACATCTTCTGTATCCCCTCAAGCTCCAATTAATGTTCAAACCATTCCCATTTCTGTTCACATAGTAAAGCCTCCCTGCATTGCCAGTTAAAATATGCTACCTATTTCTGAACTCTTAAAAAGCAAGCAGCAGATAAGTAACTCTCTGTAGAAACAAAAGTCCAGGTCTACCATTAAGATGCTAAAGCCCTGCACATATCAATGGCTCAAAGTCTGTCTGATTTGCTTGCCAAAACTTAAACCATTTCAATAGCAATAGCAAGCTACCAAATGAAGCGGCAAGGCTGATTTCACCTGTCTTGGTATGCTATGTTCAAATGTAAACCAAATGAGCAGGGATTGTTCTGCGAGAGAAACTGTCTCCTAATGACTGATCAGAGACATTGCTTACTTCTGTAATTTCAAATACACATCATGACGTAGAATCACTACCAGGAGGACGAGAAGGAAGATAGTTGCTAGCTGGGACTAAGGTGTAGCAAAAAAGACTGGGAAAACAATAGCTATATTGCATAATTATGTCTGTTACATATACACATTAAACTCACTATCAGACATAAGATATTGAACAAAAACTAATTCTCTTGAGTTCAGAAGTTATTCTCTTCTGCTTCTAGGAGTCTATCTTTAGCTGCAATCTCATTTCCATTACTTAAAATACCATAAGGCTTTAAAGTTCTCTCTTGAGATCCTAGAATTTTGCTTATTTGCTCTTCCTTTGAACACCCCATTCAACAAGAAATTCACACTTTTGATTGCTTACCTGTTGCCAGAACAAGTGCGGGCTGAATTATATCAATTGTTTCAGAACAGAATTTTTCAAAGTCAGGAGCTCGTTTGGGATCCCGAAATCTACTGATATGGATATCTGACACCTGCAAAGAAGAAAAATTAAATGCTGTTCCAAGCAGAGGGTTATTGCTCCGCAGGTTATTCTGCAAAGCCAACCACGTAAGAATGCAACATAAGAGCAGTTATAGTGATTCATATCAGTATAACAGATAGGGGGAGAAAGAGAACTGGACAACTAGAGGAGAACAAAAGTAGAGCAAGCATATGACATTGCACCTGTAACCCATAAAATCACATTTACATCAAGAAAATGTCCTTAAATCTAAGGGTATACAATAAAATGGGGAAATACGTAACTATCTACAGTACGTTTTGATGGCTCTAAGGGCCTGTTGACTTTCAAATTCTATGAACTTCTGGTGCAACACAGTGATCTTGCTGTGAGAGAGAATACCAAGTAGATCTGCAAAGCAAGAGTAGGTTAAAGTTACCTAGGACCTGAAGCATACTGATAACTAAATTTGTACCTGGTGTGACATTTCCAGTAGCTGGGTGGAAGGATTTCTAACATTCTATCCATGCATTATAATGGAGCTAATTGAGTGTGTTTAGACCCCATTCCATATATCTCCACGAAGGTAACGATTGTCCAAGAAATGATACCATTTGTACAGAACTGTAAAAGATGCTGTTCATTTCTGAACCAAACACTCAAAGCCCCCTATCAGAAGTCTCATACAGGGTGCGATGGGGATGATAATAAAAATAAGTTTTTAATATTTTTTTTAGGTATTGTGGTTCTTCAGGTTTCTCCAAAATTAATCTTGGGTGAATGCTTTCAATTCCACTTTCCACACTTCCCGTTCCACTTCAGTCAGTCAATTAATAAATTATTCTCCTCAGTTTAGACAAATGGTATTTGATGCTCAAAAAACAGTGAGCACATGGTCATGACCACCTGATGATATCACTGAGAAAGAAAAACATAAACTTTTGCATTCAATTTAATAAACCTGGCTTTTAATTTTTAACAAATCCAGATAAAGTACCTTGAAGACAAAATGCCTTAGCTTCTACTTACTCAGTCATTTGAGTATGTAGCAAACATTGATTTAATTCAATTTTTTAATTCTGCTTATGAAAATCCCCCATTTGCTTATATGGAACTTTTGTGGAGATCAGAATCGCATGCTAAGAGGAAAACACTTTTGGACATAAATGTAACTTCATTTTTATTTATAAGTTCAAGGTAGCATGAATCAAAGTGCACAGTACTCTGATACATCAAACCCAATTTAATAATTGACGAAGATACAACATCTTATTTTACCTTCTCCTCAGCCCCTGGATTTGCAATTCATCTATTTCAGCAATCAAACAGAGAAAATAAAAACTTCTATTGTTGCAGTCTCCAGATTCTTGAGCAAAAAGTCTTAGAAGAAATTTTACTCCTGTTCTGCTGATAACTATGGAGCATGTACATTTCCAGCCTTTTAGCAGGCAGTGGTTGGGAAGCCTGATTTCCTCCAAAGTTCTTCCCACTTTTTTTCCCCCTACATGATACAAGTTTAAGATTTACAAAATTGTAAATGTACAAAGATTGAAATTTAGTTCAGTTTATGAAGACACTGTTCTGTGGATGGGAGGATAAACAAGGCAGGAACTGCTGGGGACAGAACCAATCATCTTGAGCTCTAGCCAGTGACCTAGGCTAGACCTATGGAGTCACCAGGGAGCCTGAAGCCTGTTTCCCACAACATCATCACGCACAACACCAAATTTAGTGCTTGGTTAATTTCCAAGTTAGGTCAATGATAAAGCAGCTGTTAAAGGGCACGTCTGAAAGAGAACATAACCACTTGAAAATAAAGCCAAGTCTCAAATTAGCTGTGCTATCCTATCCTTGGGAGAGCTCCACTTGAAGTAACACAGAGAGAATATGGCAAGAGAAGTATGGAGTGGGACATGCTGCTTGTCAGCAATAGCTCTGCAGCTGCTAAATGCTACTGTAGTCGACTCTTTAAAACAGCAACTCAAGATAGGGGGGTTTATCTACATTAATGCAAGCGTATCTTAAATCTTGACATGTGTTCTGCATTACAGATAAGCCTTAAGTAATTTAAGGAAAAATTACTGGAAAAACTGACTTTGACAATACATAGCAAATGGGAGAGAATGAAAGGACTAGTAATACACCTGCAAACATGTAAACAGCTTTCGGTTTATTACACACTAAATGCTTCATGAATACTCCAGGGTGCGAGGGTGGAAGAGTCAGAGAGGCCACAGCAGCACCCTGATGTGACAGTTTACTTCTGAGACTGTGCCAAGTTAATTGAGATTTTATGTTCAACCTGGAAACAAAGCTGTGCACATTGAAGCTAACATACATCGCTCTCACCCTGGCCCAGCACCTTCTATAGCTAAAAATCTGTGTAACTGTTTTCTCATCCACACAATTCTGAGTTCTGGAAGGGGAAAAGGACAGGCAGGGCCCGCAAGTCTCACTGGCATGTCGGATACTGGTGCACATACAGGACAGTGCAGTAATAAGGCGAGTTCTAATTACCTGCTTCTACCACCACCACCACCTTATGTTCTGGACAGTCTGGCAAACCTGTCGCTTCGGCTTGACCGCCAGCCTCCGGGGCAGCAAGTGGGGACGCCGGC
>JAVJGJ010000060.1:50024986-50047635 GCA_035590215.1 Microhierax caerulescens | reverse complement strand
CCCGGCCCTGGCGGCGCGGGCCGCCCACGGCCCCGGCGGCGGTCGTCTGTGCGCGGGGAGCGGGCCCTGCCCTCAGCCCGGCGAGCCGCTGCCCGGCGGTCCGGGGGGACGCGGCTGGTCGCCAGCCTCCCGCGGCGTGTCCCACCCCCTGTGCAGTGTCTTCGTTTGACCTCTACGTAATTAAACGAAATCAAACTTAAGCAAGCCCTGCGTCCTTAAAACGTTGTAGCATATACATTCATCTTTTATTCTTTTTCTGGCCTTACGTTTCTTAATTAAACGTGATTTTACTGTGGAAGAATAAAGGCTGAAGGCTGACAGATTATTGTTCAGTTATCCTTTCTTTTTCTATGTATTACTTTAATCACCTACGGATTTAATATTCCCTTACTGAACACATCTTGGTGTTGCATCTGTCCGGTGTGGTAGATAAGGGCCTGCTGTGCTTTCCTTCGCAGCCTCGTGAAGTAATTGCTATGTTGAAAGCACTTTTGTTGGAGGAGTTTAAAACCCAGAGGCTGTCAGCTTGGGAAAGGGAGCCTGAATGTGTTTCAGAAACCTTACATTTTATGTTATGTTTTCCTGTTAGAACCTGAATGCATAGTATGGTTTTGAAGCTTTTTGACTATGGATATTTAAAAGTCAAGCACTGGCAAGCCTGTACACCACTAATAAAAATAGGGGGATATAAATAGGAAAATGTTTACTCATAGATCTTCTCTCGCAGGTGGCAGCGCTAAGCCAGCAACCATTATTCACTGTACCTTTCCTCTCAGAATTGTAAGGGTACATACAAATCATAAGGTTGCAGTCTGGGACTACAGGGGCACTTCTAAAGTGAAGTATAATCTTGTGGCAGTAACGGACTATGTGTGAATTTTCTTTCTGTATTGCAAATGATTGCATGCTAATTTGAAAAATTGCGAATTTGAAACTAGTGAAAATGTAATTTGATTGCTTTATAGCAGGGGTCCTCACACTACAGTCTGTGGGCCAGATACGGCCCCCAGGGTCCTCAGTCCAGCCCCCCCAGTATTTACAGAACTCCCCCACCCTTGGGAGTTGGGGGGGGGGGGGAACCAAGCAGCCGCAGATGACTGCCTGCTACTTAATCTGCACGCCGGCCCCCTGTTTAAAAAGTTTGAGGACCCCTGCTTTATAGTGTCAAAAAATGCAACCTGAGACAGGCAACTTCCTAAGCTTTGAGAGCCATGTCTAGAGTCAGAAGAGAGGCACTGAGAATGATAGTTGCAATTGGCAGCAAAGCAACGCAATCAGTCTTTCATTATTTGGGGACATAAGCAGCTGAGTTAGCCTAGGCAACACATTAAACTGGTAATAGTCATATTGTGAAAAACATAGGGGAAGATGTGGAAGAGATCTTCAGATGCTTAAAGTTGATACTGATCCACTAAGTTGTCTTAATTTTTATGTGGTTTCAGCCAATTGAGAATCTGTGCCAAAATTATCATTATTCCAGGACAGGCGGGTGGCTGCCCAGGTGGTGTTGTCTGCGTATACCCAAGCAGACTGCAGGAATTTTCATAGGGAATATGGGTGAGTGTATTACATCAAGGGAGAAGGGGAGCTAGGGGTCTGGGTTTAGGTGGTGTCTGATAGCATTCCTGAAGTTAGGTTGCAAACCTAGCTATACTGATGCCAGAGAGCTGTAATCTGGAAGCAGTACACCCAATTTATTGCTGTAGTAAAGACGATACTAGTTAGGTGGAAATAACATATCCTGACTGCCTTATGTTTTCACTGTGCACGGCTGGTCTGAATGTTCTTTCATTGTGGTGCTGGAATCAGGAAGTTGAGGGACTGTGGAGCAGAAACAACTGGCTGAATGGAGTGAGATTTGGCCTTGGTGAATTTGTTCAAATCTGTCTCAGTGTCAGCCCAGTCAGACTGACTCTCACTTTCCATCTCTGGCTTTGGGTGCCATTGGTTGCAGTGCAGTACCACACCGTGACTAGTAAACCTACCTAGAGCACTGGTTGCATGATGCAGGATTACCTGAATGATTCTGCAGGAGCTGCACTGATTCTGAAATGGATGGTGATGATTTGGGTAGTAAATTTTTCAGCACCCAGTCCAACTCATCAGTTTCTTCTGTGTGCTTAACTCCAGCTCTTTGAGTTCGATGACTGTAGTTAGAAATACCTGAGTTGGCATTTCAGTGTATTAGTTGAAGTCCTGGCTGTGCCCTCTACTTGTCTGTAGTGGCTGTATGCTTCCGGAGCTGAACTGCCCTGAAAGAGGGAGGGCTGAATTTGGGCTGTACTGGCACTGACCTAGTAATAAACTCTGTCTACCAAACTTTTTACTTTCTTTCTTTCCCAACAGCATCTTAAGTTTGCTTGGCTGATTGATGGGCTGGACTTGGCTTGTCTAGTAGTTGGCTAGCAGGCATTGCTGGTGGCCTAATAAAAGCCTGCTTTGCAGGCTGGATCCAGCCCTTTGGTTGGTTGTCCATCTGTATTCTAAACAAATTCCAGTTTGACTTCTGCCTGCTTTGGTGGCTGGTATCTGGAATATATGAGCAGAGTTTAGATATTAAAACATTTCAAAGATTTTAGTTTATACTAAATCTTCAATTTTTGACATATATGTACCTTCTCCTTTGTAATTGTGAAGAAAAGGGATTTTTTTCGGAAGTACCGTCTTTTGTCGTCAGTATGTCTGTACAAATGTATAGATGTAAGTGGGGTACTGGTGTTTAAGAAGAGAAAAGCTTTATAATGAGGAAATTTCCTTTAAAGGCAGAAAGTAACTTGATTTTGATTTTTTTTTTTTTATCTCAGAAAGCAAAACATGATACAGGTGCTTGTGCATTCTGAAGTATTTCAGATCTTGTGTTGTGTGTCAGTGCTATTACATAGTTGAAGAAATGCACGTGAGGAGCCTTGTTTCTTTAGTTGTGTTTAATCAAGTAGTAATATGGAGGGGATATTCATATACAGGTTATTTCTTGAGATTAATGAAATTTGAGTCAGGCATCTTATTTTGGAGTTGCAGTGACTTCTGCCAGTTTTAAATCTAACCTCTCCTAAACTGAATTAGCCTGGTTAGACCGTATGATAGTCCACATAATTTTACGTAAGTTTATTTTAAGCTAAATTAGTTTAAAACTTCATCTTTTGGTAAACCAGCATGTTCTTTTGTGTAAATAAGTCCTAAACAGCATATAGTCAAAGCCACTGTTTTTAGAACAGTGCAGTGTATTAGCAGAACCGTGTATACTGTGCACTTGTATCAGTGTCCAAGAAGTGGAGTCTGTGATGTTGCAACAGGTAACTTGAGCATCACCTGCTTGTGTCCTTACATACTTACCACTACCAAAATGCTTTTATTTTGTTAACTGCATTGAGCAATGATGTGTCTTCTCCTTCCTTGTCTGCTTTCATGTTTACTCATACATCTTGGTAATTTTTGCTGCTTTGTAAACTTTTGTTAGTGCAGGAGTAAACTGCCATTTTGAAGGTATCTTTGCTCAGGTCTGCATAAAGCACACAAATTATGGTTGCTGTTATCCTGCTATAATACTGTTACAGTGCTGCAAGAGGTATGTGACTCCAGGAGAACATAGCTGCAAGTGGATGTCCCTGATAGCATGCAGCAGTTTAGGTGGTTCCTAGATCCCAGAGCAGTAGAGAATTAAGGGAAAACCAGGTTGGTTTTGGTGTACAAGGGAAAGCATTTGGGAGATGCTGAGTGCTAAATACAGATAGATGTACCTGAAATTTATTACACATTCATTTTTGCAGAATTAGGTTATGAATATGACGGATCTTAAAATTAATGGTAATTGGAAAATGGGGTGGTTGTAAGTCAAGTTGGAGTACACAGGAATTAATACAAAAACCTAGTGGGTTTTTTGTTTTCCCCAAATATAACTGTACCAAATTCATTAATTACTTCTTTATAAATATCCACTGTAGTTGCAATTTTTGAAGTGCAGTGTGTTGTGAAGAAATTTGATAGATACTCAAATTCTTCAAGGGTAGGAGGACATAGAATGGATGTTAAGGATCAGACACGGAAAGAATCAGATTCTTTCTTTTGTTCCTCTAGAAAGAAAATAAAAAGGATCTGTTGAATAGTCAGAATTTGAAGAAAAAGGTTTGATTTTAAAATCTCAGAGACTACAAATAACTCTCAAAGATGATGATTTTGTTATTTTCCTAGGGAGAATATCTCCTCCCAATGTATTTTTGCACATTGTTTTGCTTAATGTATGATACTGAAATCCTGTTTCCACTAGAGTTGATGTGTTAATTGTACATTGCTGTCTACCTTATGCACCAAAAATTTGACCAAAAATTTTAGAACATGAAAGGTGTTTAGATTGCAGTGCCTTGAAGACTTGGGAATTAATTCTAGAATTTCTGGCTACTTTGTTTTGCCTGTTGAACCTACTTAGTAGTATCCTGCTAATTGTGTAGCATATTTAGACTAGAGTGCCCAGTTGATAGGCAGTATGATAGAGGTACCTAAGCATGGTAGGGAGAGAACTACAGGCCATGATTTTACTTCAGGTGTCTCTTTGGGCACCTGATTGCATTCAGGCACTTACCCCTGTAAACTGAAGCTGCACTCTTGTGTTTTGGAGGTGACTGGGACTTAAAACTGACGTCTGACCCCACAGTTTCAAAGAAGTTGAACAACCTTGCTCTGTGTGTTGTTTACCCTGAAGCTGACATTAGTTTTAGCTGTCCAGCAGCTGAAAGAGTAACCAATGGTGTTGGTGTTACTTTTGCTTCTCTGATTATCAGTCACTGGTTTGCTCTGGTTCAGCTAAACTGGTAGTTGTTGAAGACTACTGGAATCAGGGTAGATTTCTACTGTAGTCAAAGCATTAGTCGTCTGCCCTGCTGTTGCGAGTCTTGTTCGCATTGGGCAAACACCTGCATCATTAAAGCATCTTTTAACATTAATTGGCACCCTGCTTTGATTTAGGGGCCAAACTTTAAGTGAATGTAGAGATCAAACAGTTCTTTTATGTCTTCAGGTCAGAGTTGATGTTTTGTTAGGACAATGTTAGGCAGTCTTGAATGTTACCCATGTTTTGCCAATAGAAGATAACTTCTGAAACCAAATTTGCTTCTTTTGGTGTAATTACAGATATCCAGAGCAGACTGAATTTTGGTACATGGCTGGTTCCCAGCCATGTTATGTAAAGGAGCCATGTGACTGACCTGTCAGAGAACAGGTGTTTCATGATTGAGTTCTAAATTGTCATTTTTCTTAGATTAGTTTAAATTCTCTACTAAAGCATTAGCTGGACTTTGTAAGAGCATGTGAAACACATCATGAACAGCTACATAGTGCTTCTGTGACAAAAAACTAGAGGAGTTTCCATTTTAACTCCCTGAACTGTGCCCTTCCTGAGATAGTAGAATTTATGCTCCTAAAAAAAAATAATTTTGATTTACGGCAGGGAAGAGCAAATATGCTAATTAATTTCTAGTGCTGATTTCTGAAACCTCTTCTTTGGGGAATATCAGTCTTTGAGGTTGAAATAGATTGCCTTATATCCTTGTTACTTTTATTAAAAATAATGCCTTGGTGTTCTGTACTGCAGTTGGATCTTAGTTTCAGTGCAATAGAAAACTGATAATTTTAAACCAAATTAAACAGAAGGGAAAATTGAACTAAAAATTTAAAAGCAGAACTTTATATGAAAATGTTAGTTCAAGAATCTTTTGGAGTTTGCTTTCTAAAGAATTTTTAAGTGTTCTGTATAGCTACCAAAGAACTGCTGTGTGGTTATCCTTTTAAAAGTCTTTTATAGTTGCTCAATTGGATAGATAATATCAGAATAAAAATTTGCCGGGATCAATTGTCCTGCTAATCTGTTTAACTGGTAACATTAGAGCAAAGCAGCCCTTCGCATTTGGTATTTATGTTAAATGACACATGCTTGAAATCAGTTGTGTCCCCAGCATTTTATGTATTTACTTCTAAAACCCTGCTTCTATCTGCTGTTTTGACAGGCAGCTGGTATTGCCATCTCGTGCCTGACAGATTTGCGTCATGCACAAACTTAAAGTGGTTTTTTTTTTTTACTACTCATTTAAGTTGGAATATTGGGCCAGATACAGGTTTTAGTTTGTGCTGCTGGCAGTGCCTGTTCCTTCATAATTTGTTATTTAATGTTTATAAATATTAATATTTCTTCTTGTAACTGATTGCATCAAGACTATTTTTAGATATATAAAAATTTATGTGGTCCCATTTGCACTAAAAGATCAGTGTGTTAATCAGTGCAGTTAAAGTAGGGCTGCTTTTTATAATATTGCCTAATACAAAGTGTTAGTTTGAAAAGACTTCAGAATTCAGACAGAGCTGTGTTTAGAATGTAAATCAAAAACTGTCATGGAAGGTAGTGGCTACTGAATTAATGTATATAATAAACCTGTTGCAATGATAAATTCTGTCACAGTGTTAAGAAATCTGATTTGATCCTTGATCTGTAAGTGAAAAGGGAATTGAAAGAGTTTGTTCACTTTTTTCTTTATATGCTTTACTTAGCTCTCATTCCTATTACTATTTGCAGTATTCACAAATGAATGTATTTGTGAATGACAAAATTGGATATATAAGTGACAGATATTTTTGCCTTTTCATAGCAGTATTTGTGGGGAAATATTCTTAATCTTCTCTGACCTTTTCTGATGTGATGCTTATTTAAAGGGTTTGGAAAAAGCTTACAAGCTGTCCTCTTAGATGTAGTAGAAACCTGTGTGTTCGGTTGGAATTGACTTGGGATGATCTGGGCATGCTTACACATGAGAAGGAGTATTGGTAGTCTGATCCCACAAAGAAACACACCTTTCCATGCAAGATAAGAGACTATCTCCTGATCTTTCTCAAGTGGTATTGCAGGGTACCACTCTTAAAGGTTACAGATTACTGCTTTTGTTATACATAACAAATCAAATGGTTGGGACAGAATGGTTGCTGTCTCTACTCTTTTGACAAAACTGTTTATGCTTGAGAAACATAGCTTTACAGCTCCTCTTCATTCCCTTCCTGCAGTTTGAGAATTATTGTCATCTTAAAAAAAGGAGAATGTGACAGGAATGTGTGATTAAAGGAGGAAAAGAGGTGGGGCTGGAGAAGGTTGGAGATACTAAGCGTAAAAGAAAAGAGGCAATATGTGCGTTTGATGCATGCTCTTCACTAGTGTCAGCTTCCCAAGTGTCACTTCTGCCTGTCGTTTTAGATGCCTGGGAATGCCCACCAACTTGGGGTGAATGTTGCTCCCTTGGCAGGAGGGGTGGTGGTGTGCTGCTGCTGTGATTACTCCCTCAGCTCACTGGTCATTGTGGCAGTTTTATTTCTGGACCATGTGTATGTCTGTATGGTCATTCTTCAGCTAACTTTTAATAAGAATGAGAAAATGACCAAAAATCCAATTAAAAGAACACTACTAAGATAGCTAATATAGATATTCAAAAGCTGAGAAATTTCAGAATTCAAATTTGAGGTGAAGCCTTAATTTACTCCAAACGTATGTGGAGGTGATATTTTTTCTAAATTCAGTAATTTTTGGTTTGTCCCCTAAAAATACTTTCCAGTGGAATAATGGCAGTTGGAGTGGAGCGTGTTCACGTCTGCTTCGTCTGGGCTTTCCTCTGTCAGTTACAGTCTGCTGGGCTGAGAGCACTGAGGAGCTGTGGAGAGCCAGTCAATGGTAGCATTTTAGTTACGTTGATAATGTTTTTATCTTAATTGTGTTATCTCATGACCTCTGCCTCTTCCAGTACCTATTTCAAATTTATTCTTGAGTGGAGTCAAATTTGGAAAATTACTTTTCTGTGGGGCTTGTAGAAGAAATTGGAATATTAATAGGGATTGAGAAAGAAACAGTATTTCCCCTGGTGAAGGCATTTGAATCACAGAGTGGTTAGGGCTGGAAGGGGTCTCTGGAGGCCATCCTGTCCAAACTCCCTGCTCAAGCAGGGTCATCTAGAACAAGTTGCCCAGGTCCATGTCCTCTTGGCTTTTGAGTATGTCCAAGGATGACAACTCCACAGCCTCCTGGGGCAGCCTGTGCCAGCGCTGGGCTGAAAGCTGCAGTACAAGCCCCCCGTCGTCTGTACTCCTGGGCTTTTCTAGACTCCCAGCCTATCCTGTGCATAGGGTGGTTGGAACTTAATTGATGGATGTCAATGACGGGTTGATGATGATACAGTAATTTATTTCCTCTTTGCCAGTCAGTATATGAACAGTAAAGGAAAGCTAACAGTTTAGTAATTTTTATGTTTTTTGTATCTGTAGCAACTAAGGACTTGACAGATGTGTGCTCAGGTAAAGGAGTGTTCATCAAAGTATTCAAACCTGAGTTTCAGTATGTGTGCACAAAAGGGACCAAGCTAGCATTGGACAGTCAATCTGAACTTAGGGGTGCGCTTTATTTGGCAGCTTCTGTATTTTTTTATGTGTTTGTGCCTAATTTTATACAGTAGAATATAGTGTACTAAACAGATTTTGATGCAAGGAATAAATTACTTCTCCTAGGAGACGCAGAGGGTATGGGATAGATCTGAAGTTTAGCCTAGGGTAGCTTTTAGAAATAAGAAAAAGAATATTCTTTTTTCTCTTGTGAATATAATGGATATTTCCTGGGTAGTGTATAGGTTGGGGGTGTAATTTAGTGTGTTTGCCAGAAGACAGCCAGCCTGCTTGAGAGAGTTCTCTTGCTTCCCTTCTCTCTCATTCCCTACGTCCTGTCATCCCTCCTCTGAACAACATTTAAATAGAATTAAAAGCTTTGCACAGGAATGCTTAAAATGTTTGTGAATTAGACTGTATGAGAACCCATTCTACGCTCTGGCAGATTTTTAGGAAAGCTCAGCCTTGTGTTTCTTAAAGCTATGATGTGCTCTGTTCCAACAACGCAAAAGCTAAATTTACACCATCCTTTGGGAATAGAGCTTACCGAGATACAAGAGCTACAGACTGGGATTCTCGTGTGCTTTGCCAAGGGATCATGTACCACACACCCCCATGTGAACAAATACAGTAACCAAATTGGGAAGGGAACTTGCTAAAGCCATAGTGCAGTATAGGTAAATTAAAACAAAAACTAAAAAACAAGTTAGAGGAGGGAACCTGTTTAAGGAGTAGCATTGGATTATGGAATTATTACAGGAAGAATTTATTCTGCTTATTTTAAATCAGACATATAAAGATAGAGATGTGATCAAGGAATTAGGTTTTCAGTTACCTTTAACAATATGATATCTTTCTAAGAACCTCCAGCTGTGATACTTTTCTTCTTCAAGTGTTGTTATGCAAGTATGTGATAAATTTGGATTTCATTTTTGGTTGCTTTTTAAAATTTGTTTTTTTGCCCCAGGTAAACATAATTTTTATTTTAAAAAATGTTTTAATTAAAAAAAAAATTAAAAAATGAATTTAAAAAATTCAAAGGTAGTTGAAAAATTTGAACAACTTAATTAAAAAGGCAATCAGCTAGTTTGTGTTTTTTCCTTTAGCATTGTGAATATGTGAAAATAAAAAGGTACCTATATATTTGAGTGCATGTCTGTATATGTATACAGAATGCATATGAATTACATGCATGTGTATGCTAAAGCTTTTATGACCAATATGATGGTCACAGTCATGCTTAATGTTCAAGTAATAAATCTATTCTTGATCTGGAATTTTTATTAGAATTGGCATTTAAATAAGTGATTCCCTTCACTTCATGGATTAATCTTTATTTTCAGATATTTAAGGATGGGTTGAATGCTTCATGATTCAAGAAATCTGATTGGACTGGTCAACTTGCCCTTATAAAATGAGGATATTCTAGGATGATTGGAGGACAAATTTGCTCTTCTGCTTTACCATATTATCCATGACTTCTCTTTTCCATGAGTGTCTGCCATGCATTTTCTTCCATAACTTTGAGCTCATGGATCACCATGATAAACTGGTGGATACCAGTTTATAAACATGGATAAACCTAGATCACCATGGACTACCTAAGGGCAATGCTAAGGAAAATTGGTGGCTAAAATATCAGTAGAAGCCTTGGGCTAAACCTAAACATATTAGAAGTGTAGTGTCTTGTTAAAGCCATGAAAAAAAGAGTTTAGAGAGACTACAAGGTGGAACAAATTTCCTTTAACAGATTAGTTTTGGGTAATGGATGTTATTGTTAACCTGGGCTGTTGCAACATTGTATCTCATTTCCATTTCTTCTGTTTAGGTTTTGTATGTAGACAGTTTTCTGTGCTTGTCTATGGTAGATAGACATGCAGGGTTTTTGTTGTTTGTTTTTTTTTTTTCCAGAAAAGAAATCTGCAATTTCTACAGGGTGTTTGCAGACCTGGCTTTCAGAGTACCTGGGGTTGCAGCACTTTGGACGGCATATATTCTGAATTAATTTCTTTTTTTGGAGAACTGTTCTGATCTAGGTGGTAAACTAGGGAGCTGTAACCTTATAGATCTATTATTTAATCCCTTAGCTGTGTCGATTTGGGGTGGGGTGGGTGGGTAGTCCAATGGTTTGATTGATGTAGGTTTCATTTTAATTATAAAACTGCGGGGTTTTTTGCCTTTCACATATGATGATGTGCATTTTCATCCTTTAAAAAAATTGAATAGTTTGAATTGAATAGATTGAGCCTTCTCTCAATCAGAATTCTTTGGGTGATTGTTTATTTTCTGCTTGCTGGCCTAGAGGAAGTTCCCTTTACAGCTATTTCTGAACATGCATACATATTTTTTTCTTTAAAAATTAATTTTGGGGTGTTAATCAGGGTTGTCTATGAAGGGATGTTGTCTTTAAGAGCCTTGATGGGTACATTTGTTACCTGATTTGCTGTGAGGAAAAACAAGATATTTTGAAGTAATGGGACAAATGTGAAGGAAATAATTCAGACTTGAAGGACAGAAATATAACAGTTGGAGAGAACTAGAAACTAGAGTAGTTACAATTAGGGACTTAAATTAAGAAAACTTAAAACCTCAAGTCAAAACACAAGTGCTTTCTTTAATTGTCTTATAAATATGAAATTGCATTTTAGTCTGGTTTCCCAAGGGCATTAAGCTTACATAATCAGTTGGGCTGCTTCTTCTCTCAATAACTATTCAGTACTGATGACCAGTTTCAACAAGGCTTTACTGAAATGTAACATTTTCAAAGACTTTTCAGTTGCTGCACGGTTTTTGATTATCAGCAGGCTAAGGAATGAATCCCAAACTTATTTCCCAGCTAAGACAGGGAAACCTGTGGCTGCTCTTTCCATTTGTTGGCAGCTGAACAGACATCAAGATTTGTATGTTCTCTGACCTGTTAGCAAGCATGTAGTTGAAAATTAATTAGTGCATGCATTGCTCTACAGTAGCATACTTGCCAACTCTTGCCTCAGAGTGTTTTAGTTGAAGACTTCAAGGTAACAGAGGTTACTGTGGTGGGTACTGAAAGGAAAATAGCAAAGAAATCCTGGGAACACATGGTTTCTTGGGTTTTATTGCTTGCAGAACTGACTTGTGATGTGGTAAAGAATTCTGGATTCACAGAAGTGCTTAATCTTAATTTCTTTTTATTTGTTAATTTATGTTTTTCCATGTGTGTACTTTTCTTGCAGTGGTATGATGAAAGATTCAACTTCCAAGCTACATTTTTACAGTGCTTGGCAAAACATGTGCCAAATATTTACTCAGCTGAAATGGACCCCTTGCTGGAGAAACAAGAAGAAATGGTCCAGGCAGCAATATTATACCCCTTGGAATGTTATTTGTTTGGGGAAGACCCAGATATATTCCTGGAAAAACTACAACAGAGTGGAACCTCTCAGCTCTGTGGGAAGGTGTTCAAAGGAGGGGAGACAACATACTCTTGCAGGTAAGAATAAAGGTATGTTATCATGAATATTCCCATGTGAGATAATGCAGCAAAGTGGTTTAATAAAATTAGGTGCACTGCTAACTAGTAATTTCTTGTGTCATGGTAGGTCTTTACTTAAATGACATTAAATTGCTTCACATTTCAAACCACAGTGAGGGAAATTGCATATGAAAAGCGGGCTCTGACAGAGTAATGGGAAAGAATGTGGAAAGGATACTAAAGGTGCTGAAAGCCATTGGTTAAAAATACTGGATAATAGAGTATGAGTATAGGGTCTTTACCTGACCTGAGGGAAAACAGGCCTGAAAATCTGTGCGCTGTACAGGGCTCACCCTTTCAAAGTCTGAAACAGAGTCCAGCATTTCTGAGCATCATGGTCCTTTGCTTAAGCAATAGGTGTGTGACCAATGGTCTTTTTTTCATCTTCTTTCTCATCCTAGAGTATATGAAAGATGGCAGCCCATTGATTTGATATAATTTATTTTATTAATTATGATTAATACAAATACATGAATTAATATGAATAATAATATATTAATACTAAAATGCCAGAGGTCTCTGGTGGATGTAAAGGTTGCAATACATTAGTATTAATATGATGCTGTTGTCATAGTTTATTGTACTTTCACTTTATATTGAAAGCCTAGAAAAATTAATGAGAAATACTGAAAGAATATTGTTAGGAATTGATAATTTTATTACGGCTAAAATACCCAGCCCTTAGAATTTAGGAAATGTCAAAGTGAAAGCTCTATGTAAACTTTATGTTTATGAATCACACTGTAAGGTTTTAATCAATCACATACTCTTCAGCTTTTCCTAGGAATGAATTAGTGTTGTGTATGAAAGGAGAATGGTCTTTGAAGAAATCCTTACATGTTTGCTAGAAAGTATATAGCAAATGCAGCACTGGACTCTACAAAGGAAAAGGATGGTCAAGGCAGTTCAGTGCTGCTGTAACAATAATTCTGTTCCTGTCTCTGCACAGTTCTTACATGGTAGCAGGCAAAAAGGCAAAGTTATGTGTATCAGAGGTGGTCGCTTTTTCTTATTTTTTTTAGTTCCTTTCTTGTAAAAATGTGGTAGTATTTGTACAAAATGCTGTACTTAACTACTGCAACTGAAGTTAATATGAGTTTGCTTTACGCTTCTAAAATGCTGAAATTATAAGATACTCTGAAATATTAAAATCTAAGTGCCTTGAATTGGGCATTCAAATCTAGCAGGCACTTCTGGCTTATTTTTTCTTTTAACTCACTTTGCAGTAGACTTATGGTAATAAATGAATGTTAGTTAAGTATTAAATTATTGTAACGATGATTATCATCTAAAGGTTTAAAATAAATTTATTCTGTAATCATAATTACCATACTATTTGTATTGTAAAGGAAGGCTTGAACTAGATATTGAATGTTGGTGTGAAACAAAAAACTTCATATATTGTCATGGAACACTTGTCATTGACATTTTGCATAGAATGAAACAGCATTTGAAGAAAGAAGAGTGATCATGTTTTAGGGAAAAAAGGCAATGTAAAAAAGCATGTGTGTGGAGCATAGGGGGAAAAAAAAATAATTAATTGCCCATGAGTGTAATTCTGGATTTTCAGGTATTTGAGAACATGTCTGAAACTGTTAAAATTAAATTTCAAAGTGTATATATTCTTTGGCTCATTTAATAAAATAATTATCTTTAGATTTTGACTTCTAACTGTTTTGAAAGTTACAAACATAACCTAGCAGAAGTGTAACAAAAGTTTCATTAGCAAACTTGCTACAGTTGTTGGAAACAATAATAAAGGTTACTTCAGAGTCATCCTGTTTTTAATAGCTTCTTATTCTTAGCCAAAAGAGAAATATGTTAGCAACAAGTTTTGAAAGTGGAAATCAGGCATATTTCTGATAGAATCTTGATATAATCAAGTACATGGTTCAAGCCTAACAAGATAAGCTTTCATCTTCTTTCTGTGACATGGAGTAGCCAATGTTTTTGTAATTTGAATCAGGTGTTAATCTCAATTCATATTTTCAGAGCAGCATTTTCTTTTGTGCATGAAGATTCTGTGTGTGTGTGTTTGAGAAAGTTTTCCGGTTACCATCTTTGTTGCAGAGACTGTGCAGTTGATCCAACTTGTGTACTCTGTATGGACTGCTTCCAGAATAGCATTCACAAGAACCACCGGTACAAGGTAGAAAAATCTTAGATTAAGAAATTGTACTTTTAGCTTTAGAGAGGATTTTTTGAGGATATAATAAACTGCATATAAGCCATTAGTAATTTTTATTTTAAAACATAAATTCTGGGATTTACTAATTAGTTATTTTGCCGTTTCTCATGTTTCTAACTATGTAAAGCCTCTTTTAAGAATAATAACTTTCTAATTCAAGAACCAATGGGTAAGGAAGTGTTTATGAATGCATACATTGTTGCGCTGTCTGGCAATATCACAGAAGTGTGTGTCAGAGCAAAAAGCTGTGACTGAAAATGGCAGTTGTGTCCTGAGTCCTAGTCAGTACTCTTTGGAAATTTAGAATGAGAAGGGCCATTACTTCAGCACGTACATCACCGATGCAGTCTCTATGATTCTACTCTGTTCCTCCATTTAGATTTGTGTAAACTACTTTGTAATTAGTGTGGACTATGATAAAGTTAAAACAAATGTTAAGCATCAGTTTTTTTGAGATTGTTCTAGAATTGGATCATCTCTTTCTGGTATCCTTTTGATTCTCTTTAATCCAAAGCTATGTTATCTTTGAGAGATTCTCATGCTTTAATTAAAGAAGGATCTTTTAAATAATTCTTAGCTAACTCATTGCCTAAACTGTCATCTACTATTTTCTTCCCAGGCCCCCTTTTTTGCTTGCCCTCTTCACTGGGCACTCTGTAATTTCAACAGCCTTGGAAGCAGAAAGGGAAAACAATATATTCTCATTTTCAAAGCTATTCTAATTCTGCCTGCTGCAAGAGGCAAGAAAATGTACAGAAACATCATGTATTCAAATTGATTCTCTTTCACGACCAAAAAGTGGGCTAGATTTTTTTCAACTATTCCTTCTATTCATTGACATGACATCCATTGAAGAGATTTGACTTACTTGTATTATCAGTTAGTCATAAATCCCCTTCAAGTGGGTATGTTTCGATGAGAGACAGTTTTGAAGAAGAACCTAGCAATCTCAACATTAACTGGGACTGAAATACAATACTCTGCCCCTCTGTATGAGACTTTGTATACTGATCTGAAAATGTATTGTAAATATTGATTCAAAGATGCACAAAACTACTTAGATAATGCAAATATAACTTCCATATACACATGCACGTGCACACACTTCACAGAGGTGAGGTGAAAACCAGAGGAAATAGTAATGATTGCAGAGCAATTTGGAATCAGGGCTGGGCTGAGGAGCTGTTGTTCTTTCCCTGTTTTTCAGTAACTTCTTCAGGCAAAACATCAACCATGGAAATAGGTGGTCAGATGGGAGCAAGATTTACTGCATTTCCCTTTTAAAGATGCAGTCTAAATAATACAGATTATGCTTTTTATAGATTCATAGAATAATTTTTCTGGAAGGGACCTAAGGAGGTCACCTAGTCCAACCTTCTGCTTGAAGCACATCTAATTAGATCAGGTTATTTTAAAATGTTTCAAGTAAATAACAAATTCTTGAATGTCTTTTTATTGGGTCACTTAATGTTTTTATAATTATTTTAGGATTGGAAATTTAGAGTAAGCTAAAGTTAATTATTTTAGCCTGAGTTTTGTCAGAACTTTTTGCTAAGGATAAGGGTCAGAATTTATACTTTTCTGAAAGTGTAACGCAAAGGTAAAGTTGCAGGAATGTATTTAGGTGCTGATTATATCTTATTTTCTTTGGTTAGAAGTAGAGATACTATTAAATGTTTAATATATGCATGTTCTTGTTTATATTGTTTTCAAACTTTACCAAGTAATTTGTAAAGAAGGGATAAAATAAATTTGCTATAATTTTGCTAATAAAATCAGAAATTATTATTTTGCCATTTATGAAGCACTTATTCATCAGTCCTAGGCTTTTCCACACTCTTTCTAGTTAAATTTGTTTGACTTGCGTACCTTTTGCAGCAGCAACTGTATTTCTTGCTTTGTATTCTGCTTGAAAAAGTTTAGGGTTTTCTCCTGCACTCCTTTGATACCTCCTTTTATCTAAGAAAAAAAAAATGTAGTTAGTCCATTAGTTATGTAATGATTCTTGTATTTTGTAACTAGGTATTTATATTTGTGTTTAACTTAAATAATGCATGTTTATGGTTTTCTCTTGCTTTTTATGTGCGTATTTTGTGACTGAAATACATGGTTTTTTACAGATGCATAGCTCCACTGGAGGCGGATTTTGTGACTGTGGGGATACGGAGGCATGGAAGGCTGGACCACTGTGTACTAAACATGAGCCTGGAGTATCAGGTTCTCCAAAAGAAGTAAGAATATTGCTTAAAGTGAAAGAGTAAATATTGTAAATATCTCCTTTTTTAAAAACGTGGTGTTTCCTGTATATGAAAGTATGTATATTGTATAATTAATGTAGCAGGTCCAATTGAGTTGAATCATGATTTCCTTGGTCAAGGTGTTTGTTGGGGGCCAAATGTATATATTGGACATCCTTTGTCTCTGAACAAAAGGCAAACCCCAATAGAACAGTTCCATCTACCTATCTTAAGCATTTCTGTCTTTGGTTCAGAATTTAAATTGCAGTCTCTTGCTCTTTGCTCTGTGCATTACTCTGTTCCTGTTTACAAATAATTGGTTTCCCAGGGGTTAGTAAATGTTTTGATAATGCTTGATTTTAATATTTTCTCTTTTCTTCATTACTGAACAGGTTTTTTTGTCAATTACTTCTGATGTGTGATCTGTCACTGTGATTAAAAAAAGTCTTTTATGCTTTAGAACTAACCTTATGGTAGGATGCATCATGCTTATTGTTCTTGTTCAAGCAACACATTAACAAAAAATATGCCATCTTATAAGCAGTTCTCAAAGATAATATAAGCAAATCGGTTGCTTCAGGTAAAATTGTTTTTTCAGAGTCCTAAATTCTGAGATAACCAGGACAAAAAACCCTTAGCATTTCGCATTGCACATAGACCCCTAATTCCTCTTGGCTTTGTTGCAAAAATACTGTTCATTATGATCTGGCAAAAAAATCAAATGCAAAAGGCATAAAGAGCACTGACCTTACAGAAAAATGTGACAAAGATTTCCTTCACTCATTCCTCCTTCAAAAAAAACATGAAACTGAAAAGTCCTTGATGTAGTAAAACCATTACTTAGCAACAACTAAAACCATCAGTGTGCTATCAACATTGTTCTCACACCAAATCCAAAACACAGCACTTTACCAGCTGCTAAGAAGAAAATTAACTCTATCCCAGCTGAAACCAGGACAATAGGTGATATTACTTATGCATCAGTTGACCAGTTTGTCTTACAGACAGTAGCATATGTTATGGATTTCACCTATCATGGCTCACAAAAAAAAAAAATCACAGAGATACCTGGATGAATGTGGGCCTATGAGGCACATTCAGAACTTTAACAAAAGAGATTCTAAACAAAATACGTTGTATCTCCCCGCTTTAAAATTCTTCTGTCCTAAATCTAACAGATCTTCTAACAGTTGTTTCAGTACTTTACTTCTGAGAATGACAGTATTTTTTGGTTCCATCAACTCTGACCAGAATCCCTAAAATGGTTTATGAAATGTTTACCTCCAGCTGGGGAACCTGTTTCCCTGCAAGGTACAGATTTTGACCTCACAGATATGGTATTTGCATCTGTGACAGCATATTCTGCTTTTTACCTCCCTTTCCTTTAGAACAACTTTTTCATAAAAATAAAATAATAATAAAAATGCTAGGAAAAACACCAATACCATTATCAATTTTACCAAAAGCCTGTTTCACTTGTTAAAGTAACACTATCCAAATTTTGTGGGCTTTTTTTCAAAACTATTCAAACAAAGCTTGAGAGGAAACCGTATGCATTCAGAGTCTGCAGCACTTAATTTCTGTTTGTTATGAAGATAAGCTGCTTATAATATTCTTCAGGCCATTTGTATCCCCTGGAGATGAGGTTAAAGGGTAGATCATATCAATAATGTCAGCCACTAACACAGTATCTCTTGGTTTTAAAGTTTATTGAGAACTAGAATTGTACCTGTGATAAGAAAACAGGGAACCTCCCATGCTTCTTTGCATTAATATTTCTCTTCCAATCTCTGACTATGTCTTTGATTGGTTTGCAGTGAATTTGTTTGATCATGACTGTTGTGCAAGTCCAAAGCTATGTTACAACTGCTGTCAAATAAACTGGAACATACTTCTACAATGAGTGTTACCCGAGAGTTGTGAATGATAGAAAATGTATCCTTAAGACAATTTCTTGAATTTGAAGAAGTAGAAAGCTAGTTATTACAATAGTTCTTCAGTGTCAATGTAGAGACTCTAGTAAAAGGGCAGAAGTACAACAGCTACTATAATGAAACATGTCAGTATATTAATATATAACAGATTTAAGTATTTGATAGATTGCATTGCATGACCATCTTCCTTTTTTAATAATACTTGTCCGTCAGGGTGTTTTTGATCAAGAGGCTCGTGCAAGTTTGGATTATTTTGCAGTTTGTTCTCTGTTTTGAAAATCAAGTAATGTAGGAATTTTCTCAGCATATAGTACTTACTAAAAGGAATGAGTTGCAAAGTGCATTTGGAACAGATGGCTTGCATAATTCTTTTCCAGCATGTTTTTTGATAGTATGGAAGTTTATCACATGGTTGTCAAGCAACAAGCAGTCTTTTCTGGATGATCCTGACCAGTATTCCTTTAATTACTCTAAGGGCAGAGGATATATCTTGCTAGGGTGTTCGTAAACTTACTCTGATCAGGTAGGAGCAAGTAAGAAGAGGGATATGTTTGCAATATGTTTATCTGCTATGCAGAACGTGGTAAAAATGTGCTTAGGAACTGGCTGCTATTTTTAAAAGGTAGATTAAGTTTATAGTTTGATCTACAGAGTGACCTCTTTTTAAAAATGAGCCCTTAGTAGAGGACAGGTTTCAATCTACAACATGAAAGATAAGCACTAGAGTTTTTAGCATTTCTGAGATAATGAGGTGAGCATTGGTAAAATACAGTATCCATACAAAAATCCTAATTAAACCTTAATGGAAAAAAAAAATTACAGTGAGGAGATATTTACAAAACTTGTTGGTGTGTATGTAATACAGGCTCAGAAAAGCAATCCTTCATTTTAGAATCCCCACTCCAGGCTTTTAGGAGTCATCTGTTCCCTATTGATTCCAAATTGATGCCTTGACTATGCTTGAATATAAGAACCTTTTTGCCTAAATTTATCCTTAAAAACAGATAACTGAGAATTCATGTCTGAGATAAGGTAAAAGTACTTTCCAGGCCCATTTGTTTAAAAAACAAACAAACAAACAAACAAAAAAACCCTGGTGGTTAGTTGTAAACTTTGATAACTGAACATACTTAGTTCATTCTTCCATTATTTTGTTTTTAGACTCTCTACCTGAAGCTTAAAAATCTACACGTTTTTGGGCATAGTTCTGAGACAATTTTATTTTATACAGTTTCAGTTTACATTAGCTGTATCTTAATTCATTTTAGTGTGACTTACACTAATGTGGACAGCATTGGAGGTGGCATTGCATCATTTAACTTTTCACTATTTGTATGAGTGCAATCCCCACTTTCAGTACTTTGTAAATCCTTTGATGTGGTTTCCTTTGGTTTGTTCTACAGACTGAAGGAGAGCAGCGTGTCTTACTACAGGGATCTTGTTTGGAGTATTTCTGTGCACAGCTCTGTTTTCCTACAGCTCTATTGTTTTTGCTTAATGTGTTACTGCTTAAAAAGCCAAACTCCTAAGAAATACTGGGAAAAAAATGAGTATATTTACAACTCTGTTCAACTAGATTATTCATAGTGCTGTGTTTTTTTCATCCTTCTCCAAACTTTAAGATGATGTCAGTCTAGGGAAAGAAAAAATTACCCTAGACATTACATTCTTAATGTCTACCAAGGTCTACTATGAGCTTATCCAAAACTAAGTATGTACACACAGTGATATTTATAGACCATGATTTAATTGGCAGACATTTTAGATGGTGTGTTTGACTCCAAATTATTCTTCTAATGCTTATGAGGTCAGAAAACTGTTCAGCCCTTTGGAAGCAGTTGGTCATGGTAATACATTTTTAATTATCTTCCACTGCGTTTTTAGATTTTCCATCATATGGACACAACATGTTTTTACTTGGGTTTTTTATTATATTTTTTAAAGCAATCTGCTTCATAAATGGATAAATGACTGTAGACTGAAGAATTTTTCAAAAACATGATTCTTAGCTATATTAAACACATCACTCTTTCTGTTCTTTTATATTTAACATATGCCAGTTTGTAGAGGTGAGAGTGCCCATAGTACTTTGGGATTAAGTCACACGTGAAAAGCTTTATTTTTGGAACAGATCTTTGTTTCTCATCTTTTCTCACTCTGGGAAACACATAAATACTCAGATTTTGTAGGCAGTTTGGGTGATCCTAAAATTACGGGAAACCGTGTGAATACTCTAGAAAATATCACCCTCTGTTTCTGTGTCATATTTGTATACAAAATTAATGGATTTGGTTGCATTAACATTAATAACAACATTATATAACATTCATATATCCATATTCTGGAAGGAAGGAGGTATGGGGAAAAGATCATCAGGGCCCTTGGATTAAAACCCTCTTCTCACACAATGTCCTTGTAATGTATCTATGTCTTGTAATTGAATATCGATTGTTTCATTTGTAAGTGTAGATTTGGTAATTGTTTTCTTTGCTTATAACTTTAATTGCTCTCCTGTTTACATGCTTATGGAAAGGATTAATAATGCTGTATGGTGAAGACAATTCACTTAGTCTGAGTGGATGGGAAATACATCAGTTCACAGGGATATTTTAAATGATTTCTAGACCTGGGATCTCTGTAAAGAACAGAATTGGGTTCCTTTAGATGATTCTGTTCAAGGAGAGTCATAAGTATTTGACAGAATATCTGGAGAAGAGCAAGCAATGCAGGGAAAGAATTTTGATCTGGCCTGCAAACTTTTGATATCTTCAGGTATACAGAAAGATATTAACCAGCTTTTTTAAATTTAAGTTTTAAAAAAATAAATTGAAGCTTCCTAACACATTTGGTGAGGCCTTTTGTCATCTATTCCTACACAAAAACTGTAAAAAAGGTAGGTGAAACTGTTGGAATACTACCGAAAGCCCTTGGGATGAAATAATTTTGAAGAGAAGAAATTAGGTGATATTAATTTGCTTGAAAATCATGAAAAGGCTAATTTCTGGCAGTAAATACAGTAATAAGATATTCTGCCAACTTTTTTTCATTTTTTTATTTTTTTCTCATATTAATATTATCTCCTGTTTTACAGAATTCTGAATGTCAGTTGAATGAAGAAATTATGGAGCATTCTAGGAAGGTGTTTCCCTCTGTGATAAAATATATTGTAGACATGCTTATATGGGAAGAAGAGAAGGAACTGCCTCCGGAGCTCACAGTTAGGTAGGGAGTATTTCCAACTTTCTCTTCAGGGCATTAGAAACTGATAATAATTTTGCCTGTGGTATTCTTACAGTCATGCAAACATTAGTGCCAAAATCCCTGTAAATTGCAGTGTAGCAGTTTTGATCTACACTTACATAGAGGAAAGCTCTTGATACATCATGGGAAAAGTAGTGTGTGACTGTGCTCCATCAGTCACTGAGGGAGCTGCTCCGGTGTCAGCCCTGTCCGCAGCAGATCTTGGTGCACCGTGGGTCTTCCTGAGGCAGGGAAAAGCCAGTGGAGAGGCCCACCAGGAGCTGACATCTCTCTTGGGAGATGTCAACAAGTTCTGGTCATTGGCAGACTGACCACGACTGCCTCCATGCCTATAAAAAGCAGCCTAGGGAGCGTGAGTGACCAGGAGTGCCGCAAGCAGTGTGTGGCATGTCGGGCAGAGCATGGCAGTTTGTGCTGCAGGGCATGCAGAAAGGGCATAGTCACCCTGCCAGCTCAAGAGGTGAGTACTTTTGGTGGTCATCACCCTCTCAAAAGGAGCTTAGCTATGGTATCCACCCAGTGGAAAGCTGTGTCCTCTGCACTTGCCAGAATTGATGTGGTGACCCAGACAGAGCTCCCATGAAAACATGCAGCCATCTAGGTCTCAGGCTGCAGAGTGCCAAGGGCCTTTCACTGGTAACGGATGGCAGCAGTGGGAACAGCTTTGCGAGGTGTGACCAGGTAGGTGATTTGCTCAGCCTGGTGGCAGTGCTATGAGAGGAGGCAGAAAGGTTAAGGTGCATTGGGCAGTCAGAGAGAGACCGGTGGAGCCATGCTCTGCCCTGCCTCAGACAGAAACAGGAGCAGCCACCAGAAAAAAAACCAAGATCAAGAGAATACTGTATGCTCCCCCTGCCAGGCTGGAGGCAGTAGCTTAAATGAGACGTGAATGGAGACAAGTCCTCATTCAGGGCGGCAGTTGAAAACCCTCCTTACCCACCTTGCTTTCCCAGGTGCCTCTGTACAATAGGTATGAGGCTCTGGATGTGGAATGCAGATCAATGGATGATGTGGATGATGGTCTGTCCTCACCAGAGGTGTTGCCAAGGTCAGTAAGGCCTACCCCACCCCACTCCCACCCCCCCCAGCACACCCACCTCCACAAGGAGGGGAAGATG
>JAVJGJ010000060.1:49993833-50024886 GCA_035590215.1 Microhierax caerulescens | reverse complement strand
GGGGAAGATGGGTTATAGTATAGGCAGCTCCCTTCTGAGGGGAACAGAGGGTCCGATACGCTGGACAGACCCTCTTAGGGAAGTCCAGTCCCTCCTTGGGGCTTGGGTTAAGGACATCACTAGGAAACTTCCTAGCCTGGTACAGCCCTTGGATTACTGTCTGTTACTGCTCTTTCATGTGGCTGATGATGAAGCTGCAACATGTAATCCAAGGGTGATCAAGACGCTCAGGGCCTTGGGTGGTTGATAAGGCAATCTGGAGCACAGGTTATTTTTTCCTCCCCTTCGAGTTGTGGGCAGCAACATTGGAAGAAACAGATGGGCCTAGTCTATTAATAAATGGCTCTGTGGTTGATGTCACTGCCACAGTTAGGGATTTTTTGATAATGAGATGACCTACATGGCAGCAGGCTTACTGGCATCAGATGGGATTCACCTTTCTCAGAGGGAAAGAGGGTCTTTGCTCACAAGCTAGCTGGGCTGTGACAGCTTTAAACTAGGCTTGAAGGGGGAGGGGGATAATATCAGGCTTGCCCATGAGGAGCTGTGGAATGCCATGCCAAGGTTAGAGGGATGGGGTGCTAGCAAAGGCCCTCAACCTGTTGCTTTGAGACATGCTGGCTACATTGCAGCACATATTCAAGTGTCTTACAGTCTTATAGAGATGAGCTAACAGGTCCTGGGGTAATAGGATCCAACAGGGAAACACCAGTGAAATAGCCCAAAGGAATTAGAGGGCCTTCCTCTAAGAAGGCAACATGGCCAACAGCCCAGCTGAAGCTCCTCTACACCAGTGCACGCAGCATGGGCAACAGATAGGAGGAGCTGAAAGCCACCATGCTGCTAGAAAGCTATGACCTAGATGTCATTACTGAAACTTGGTGGGATGAATCCCATGACATGGCTATGGGCTTCAGAAGGGACAGGTGAAGAAGGAGGGATGGAGGTGTTGGCCTCTACATCAAGAAGTGGATAGTGTGAATAGCTGTCTGAAGCATAGCCACGAGCAGGTTGAAAGCACAGGGGTAAGAATCAGACTGAGGTAACAAAGGGAACCTCATGGTTGATGTCTACTACAGGCCGCCCAATCAATTGGCGAAGCCTTCGTACTCCAGCTACAGGAGGCATTGCGCTGTCAGGCTCTTGTTCTGATGGGGGACTTCAACCACCCTGACATCTGCTGAAAAGTAGCATGGCAAGCTGTAGGCAGTTCAGGAGACTCCTGGAATGCATTGAGGATAACTCCCTAAGCCAGGTAATAGACAGCCCTACCAGAGGGGATGTGGTACTGGACCTGTTGGTCACCAGTGCAACTGAACTAATCAGTGATGTCCAGACTGGAGGCAGCCTGGGCTGCAGTGATCATGCACTGGTGGAATTCACAGTCCTGAGGATTATGGATCACGTGAAGAGTGAAGTCAGGACCCTGAATTTCAGGAAAGCAAAATTCCAGCTGTTCAAGGAGTTAGTCAATAGGACCCCCAGGGAAACTGCTCTCAAGGACAAGGGAGCAGAACAGAGCTGTCAGATCTTCAAGGATGCTTTCCATAGAATGTAAGAGCTCTCAATCCCCAGGTGTATTAAATCAGGAAAGGAAGGCAAGAGACCAGCATGGGTGAGTTGTGACCTGCTGGTCAAACTAAAGGACAAGAAGAAAATGCACAGGCAGTGGAGGCAGAGACAAGTATCCTGAGAAGAGTGTAGGGATGGGGTCAGGAAGGCCAAGGTGCAGCTGGAGCTGAACTTGGCAAGGGATGCAAAGAATAGTAAGAAGGGCTTCTACAGATAGGTCAGCCAGAAAAGGAAGGTTAAAGAAGGTGACTGGTAACACTTGCCACTGAAAAGTAGCAAACTAGTAACAGCAGATGAGGAGACAGCTGAGGTACTCAACAACTTTTTTGCCTCATATTCACTGGCAGTCTCTCTTCCCACACCTCTCGGGTGGATGGACAGGAAGATGGGGGAGCAGAGGCCCTCCCAGTGTAAAAGACCATCAGGTTTGTGACCACCTGAGGAGGAACCTGAATATACAGAAGTCTATGGGACCTGACCAGATGCATCCCAGAGTCCTGAGGGGATTGGCCGATGTAGTTGCCAAGCTACTCTCCATGATATTTGGAAAGTCATGGCAGTCAGATGAAGTCCCTGATGACTGGAAAAAGGGAAACATTGCACCCATTTTTAAAAAGGTAGGAAGGAGGACCCTTGGAACTACTGACCTGTCAGCCTTATGTCTGTTCCTGGGAAGGTCATGGAACAGATTCTCCTAGAAGCTACACTATGGCTGAGACAGCCCAGACAGGAAGTCCTGCCTGACCCACCTAGGGGCCTTCTATGATGGAGTGACTATATCGGTGGACAAAGGAAGAGCTATGGATGTCATCTGTCTGGACTTTTGTAAGGCCTTTGACATGGTCCCCCACAACATCCTTCTCAGCAAATTGGAGAGATATGGATTTGATGGCTGGACTGTTCAGTGGATGAGGAATTGGTTGGGTGGTAGCATCCACAGGGTAGTGGTCAACAACTCAATGTCCAGATGGAGACTGGTGACAAGTGGTGTCCCTTAGCGGTCTGTACTGGGACCCATACTGTTTAATATCTTCATCAATGACATAGTGGGATTGAATGTACCTTTGGTAAGTTTGTAGATGACACCAACCCAAGTGGTGTGGTTGACACACCTGATAGATGGGATGCCACCCAGAATGACCTGGACAACCTTGAGAAGTGGGCCTGTGTGAGCCTCATGAGGTTCAGCAAGGGCAAGTGCAAGGTGTTGTACCTGGGTCAGGGCAATCCCTGATATGAATACAGGCAGAGGAATAAAGGGGGATTGAGAGGAGTGCTGTGGAGAAGAACTTGGGGATACTGGTGTATGAAAAGCTGGACACAAGCTGACAATGCGTGCTTGCAGCCCTGAAGACTGTATCAAAAGAAGCATGGCCAGCAGGTTGAGGGAGGCAGTTCTGCCCCTCTACTCCACTCAGATGAGACCCCCCTTGGAGTGCTGTGTCCAGCTCTGGAGCCCTCAGCACAGAAAAGACATAGAACTGTTGGATTGGGTCCAGAGAATATTCACAAAAATGAGCTGAGGGCTGGAATACCTGTCCTATGAGGAAGGGCTGAGAGAGTTGGGTTTTTTTCAGCCTGCGGAAGACTCTAGAGAGACCTTATTGTGGCCTTTCAGTACTTAAAGATGGGGACAGACTTTTTAGCAAGGCCTGTTATGATAGAACATGGGGTAATGGTTTTAAACTGAAAGAGGGTAGATTTAGACTAGATAAAGGAAGAAATTTTTTACAATGAAGTTAGTGAAACGCTGGAACAGGTTGCCCACAGAGGTGGTAGATGCCCCATCCCTTGAAACGTTCAAGGTCAGGCTGGATGGGGCTTTAAGCAACCTGATCTAGTTGAAGATGGCCCTGCTTATTGCAGGGGGGTTGGACTAGAGGTTCCTTCCAACCCAAACTATTCTGTGATTCTGTGAAAATGGAAAAAGACTGTTGTGTGTCATGTTAAGAAGACAAATGGTATCATAAAACAGCAGAGAGGAAATAATAATGGAATAATTAAGTAACTTAAAATCTCTTTTGTACTTGGTACAAGGTTTTTGTGGCTTTTTCTGGTATAGATGGTGGAGGGTGTGTGTCTGATGTGAAAAACATGCTTAATTTTCTTCTGTAATTTTTTTTGTTTGACGTTTCTCTCAAGCTTGTTAGGTGTTGCTTGTCTTACATAAGACACTATTTACAGGTTTTTTTTTATTTGTATGCTAATATGTTGGTTTTTTCACAGTAGAGAGAAGGTAGACAGCTATTACTGTGTCCTTTTCAATGATGAACATCATTCTTATGATCATGTCATCTATAGCCTGCAAAGGGCACTTGGCTGCGAACTTGGTGAAGCCCAGTTGCATACTACTGCCATAGATAAAGAGGTTAGTGCATTCTGGATATGGGAGAAAGTAACTTTTTTAATCATTAAGAAGTGCTCCTATAGTTTCTTGATCATAGAATTTTTGTTTCTGGGTACTGGAGCTTGAGGAGAGAGAAAGGCATGTTGCAGAGTAACTGTTTATCAACACTTGCTTCAAGAAAGCTTGCAAATTGTTAATTTTCTTCTTCAGGACAAACCCCCCACTTTCTTGACAAAGGGAAGAGCTCATTTATCTGAAGTTGCTCTTTGCATGTTTGGCATATTTGCTTTACCTTTTTTTTCTTAGTGGAGATTAGTGTTTTATTTTAATAGTATTTGTCTGAAAAAAATACAGGTCAGCAATATACATATTCAGTTACATTTCATCAGAAACGTACCTTACATTTTGCAAGAAGAGATGGAGGTTGTTTTGGCTCAGATTTCATTTGAAACTCTTAAAGCTTCAAATTAAGCAAATGAAACCAGGAAGAATCCATGAAAGAATGCAAGTGAACTTGACAATTTTACTACTTCATTTTTCAAACTAGTGTCCTACGTAAAAACCTTACATTAGTAATGTAAACTTTTTCTACACTGGCGGGGGTGGAAGCATGAGCAGTGTTTGAACGATCTTAATTGCAACCGTATTTTTTACCTCTCAAAAGTACCAAACTTAAGTGTTTGCATATGGAGAAACTTTGTCTATACCTGTGTATGTATTTGTTGTTTCATATGCAAATACACATCTTACTAATATTAGAATTGGTTTTTAATCTGTAAAAATTGTTTTCTTTTCATGTTTCTCTTTGGGTAATGAAAGTTTCATTCTATTTAGTTTGTAGTGTTAGTCTTATGTAATTACAAGTAATTACAATTGCAATTGCAGGTTTTGTAAAACATGTATACACGTGTGCTTAGAATAAGTTTTAAAAGTTTTCATTATGAAGGTTCCTTTTGATTGAAATCTAAATTTTAGATCCAGAGTTAATCAGACTTTTTATTTTACAAAGCACTTACTCCAGCACAGGACTGTATGTTATATTGTCTTAATTATAACAGCTCCACAACATACAGCCACTTCCTCTCTTCTGTGTGCAGTTTTTCTGTGTGGAGAACTTGTTTTGGAAGCCCATACCTCTGATTTCCTTTGAGTGGAATTTGAGGTCTAAGCTGGACCTATTCTTGGTTTTATCAAACCCACACTTATAATATATCCTGCTATTTCCATATGCAGAAGTAAGAAATAGTAGGAAAGACTGTAGAAAAGCAAATTCAGGATGAGTTGTGCTAGGAAGGAAGTTGATGTGGTTTGTGTTTGAAGTATTCTGCAGAAATCCCTCTCATCTGTTTTAACGTGTACATGAGTTTTCCTTATCTAATAATACCCGAGTAAGATACCCAGACTTTACTTTGTTGTTCTGTTGTTAATTTAATTAAAATAGCTTTTTTTCTAAATATAGTTATGTTAATTTTGATTTGCTTCTAGATGTCTAAAAACACCATCAGTGAGTGATGTTGGTCCCTGGTTTGGTTTTTTTATGTATAAAAAAAACCCATAATGGGTCAGGCTTGTGACTTCGTGGTTTTGTTTTATATTGGTCTCATGTTCAATATTTTCTTTAAACAGGGTCGTAGAGCTGTTAAGGCAGGACATTATGCCTCATGTCAGGAAGCAAAAGAAGAAATCAAGGTAACTTCCCAATTTTTTAAAATTAATTATTAAATATTTATTATTAATACTGAAGACTTCTCTAACTTTTATGCTTTTATAACCTGCCTGTGAACTTTTTGAAATAAAATTCATACTGCCACATTTGATATAGATAGGTATCTTGAGAAATAGAACATCAAACTGATTTCTCTTTTTGCTTGGGAGATATAATGGGTGGCAAAGACAACTATGAAAATACATGTTACATTTATTTTATGTTTCACAATATTTACCTGACTCCTAGAGGCATTCTGAAAATGTTTCTCAACGACCACTTCATGTGGAGGTTCTGCATGCTGATGTTATGGCTCACCAGAAGTTTGCCTTGCGCCTTGGTTCTTGGCTGAACAAACTCATGAGCTATTCAAGTAAGCATAACTGATTTTTGTTAGGATAATGCGATGTCAGTATTTGAATGACTAATTCTCTCAAAAAATGTCTTTAGCAGTGTTATATATGATATGCCCTTATTAAAATATTTCACATTCCTCTTAATCAGTACATTAATAAGGTAGTACAGGTTCTGATATCCATCAGTATGGTTATGAATAGCAATACTTCTCTTTTTCCTTCTTGCTAAAATACATCTTTCCCTGCTTCCTGTCTGTTCCTCTTTGAAGTTTTATAATCTTTAGTTTCAGCATCCCGTGCCCTATGTCAGTGCCGACTTTGGTTAAAAGCTGCTCTCCCCGGTGCTGGTGGAAAGCTGCAGAACACCTCCATTAGTGAAAGCATACATCCTCTGCTTGAAGTAATTCCTGCTTCAGATTTGATAGCTGTGATTAATTAGACAGGGCCAGTAAAACAAAAGCCTTAGTTTTTGTCCAGTAGTGAAAGGTCTATTTTAAGCTTTCAAACATTGTTCTGGTGTTTGATGATACAGTTTAAGCAGTACTTCTGAATCAACCTACTTTTGATTGCTGTTACTGGGTTTTGTCATACCTGTGTTTTGCCAAACTAAAGCAATTATAGTCTCTTTTCACCATACAAATATACATAGATTAAGCTCTGCTCACCACTTCCTCTCCTTCTTGATAAGATAAAACTGTTGGTCTACTTTAGTCTCTTTTGTAAGCTTGGATAATAAAGTGAATTTCTTATCTTTTTTTCCTGAACATTTATTTTCTAGTCTTTCATTTGAAATACATCAGAGCTGTACCTTTTTGTAATTTTTTGAGTTTTAGCTTTCTGTTATTTTCAACCTTGTATTAATTTCACTGATGGTATTTTCTTGCTAGACTGAGTTCCTCAGTTGTTTTTAATAGGTACACGTTTTACCTATGTGGCTTTACCCGTGTGGTTTATTTCAGGGTTTCTAGTGAAAGTTCAATTTTTATCCACATTTTTCTTCCTAGATACTTCTTATTATTTTCAATTTTATGAGATTACTCTAAAACTCTGACAGCTGTTGTTACTTAGCTGTTGACTCTGAGTATAGGCAATCAGTGTCAGTGCCTCAGAAAATCCTCAAATTTTTATGTTTTTAAGCATAATCTTTTTAGCTGATGAGATAAGCTAAAGCTAAAAAGGAGTATTCCATGTTGGGTATAGCATTTTGGGTTAGGAAATTGTTAACTGATACTGTAATATATTTTATGAGAGTCTTCAATCACAAGGATTGAAGTTTAATAATCCTGTCCTTGTTCTTTTAGATTATATAGGTAGATGCTTTAAGAGCCTGATGTTCTGTAGTCGGATTTTTTTTGTGGTCTGGTGGTTCCTGTTTTTATCCTGGTTTTGCTTCAAGTGGCAGAACAGGAATAAAGAAGCATTCGATACTATTAATTTCCAGGTTGTCAGGAACTTGATTTTCCACTTCACTTTTCCATTTGAAATTAGTGATGTAAGAGCTCATTTTTGAATTTTAGTAACCCATTGATGACTCTGATATGTTGATACTCAAAACTGCTTCTGCAAATACTGTATTTACTAATAGGTGCAAGGAAATAAAAAATATGGTTCTGGAATTCTACAGAAGACTGACTTCCAGGGCCCAAGGCAGGGGCCAGTGTAGACTTGCCTAGCCTGTGCATTTCTGTGCTGACATAGTGAACTGTTCTTATGGATCTGCTTTGCAAAGCTGTCTAAACACTTTTAATCTTAAAATATTCTTCTGCATCACTGGATTTATTAAATGAAGTAGCTAAGAGTAACAGGAAGAAATTAAGGGAGTGTATGTGGGAGTATATTCACCGAGAAAGAACATTGTTAAAAAATAATTCAAACTGAAGTGCCTTATTTTTTCTTTTTATTTAAAGAACAGAATTCTGTAATTCTCATTGGCTCACATAATTTAATTATCCAAGCATTCTTGTACAAATGAATAGTTTTATCTCTATAGGTGACTTTCGCCAGATCTTTTGTCAGATATGTCTCAAAGAAGAAGCTGGATCTGAAAAGCCATGCTTCATAAGCAAGTTGATGCTGTGGGATGCAAAACTTCATAAAGGTTTGTGTGTCCATGTTGCTATAAACTGAAGAGGCAAATCAATTTCTCATGTGTGTGACAAATGTGTAAAAGTAAGTGTTATGCAAGTGGAGTTATATTTTATTATGATTTTTGTACAGCATTTATTTGTATGACTGAGATAATTGATATTTTGCCTTTTTCTCAGTTTTTCCTGCTTTACGTATTTTGAAGAATCTTTTCACAAGATCTAGCCTGATTATGAGTGGCTTCATGCTTACTTACCCTGTTTTAAATATGTACCAATAAATGTTAAAAATAGAAAAAAACCCTTTTTTCATATACTTTGTAACAATTTCAAGCCTTCTAATGATTTTTTAAATTGTAATTTAATAATCTCTTTCTCTTTTCCACAAAACCCTGCATCTTAGTGCAATAAAGTGATGTGCATTGTATTGGCTCTTCACAGGGGCAAGGAAGGTTCTTCATGAGCTTATCTTCAGTAGTTTTTTCATGGAAATGGAATACAAAAAACATTTTGCTGTGGAATTTGTGAAGGTAAATGGTTTTTTGTTTTTCATGCTATGAATTTTACTAGCTTTGTAAAATTTGCCCCAAGCCTGGAAATTGTTTTAATATAAATAATGAATTTTCGACAAGCAGAGCTTTAACAACTAACTCAGCCTTTATAGAGTGTATTGTTTCCAATGCTATTGGTTTGTTCCTTGTAATCATGTAGGTATATGCTCATTTTGGACGAGTATTGTTAGCCTTCTGTGTATCTCTTGAAATGACAGATGAACTGCAACAGAAATTGGTTTGTTTTGGTTGGTTTTTTTAATTAGATACAGTAGTTAGAAATATACACAACATAAGACCAAATGTTTTTTGGTTTAGGGTGAGATTTTTTTTAATCCTGATAAAGGTGACTGACAATTCATGGTTTTCCCTGGACTGAAACAAAGCAACCAGACTTAAATTACTCATTGTACACATCTTTTATAGTCAGCTGTTGAATAACTACCCATACAGTTATCCATGCAACACTGCAAGAGGAAGAGTTGTGTTGTAATAAAGTAATGTCTTCATTGATCTTTTTTCACATATTTTATTTCTTTTCTTGGGGAAGATTAGTTGTAGGAGATTAAATATTTTGCTTTCAAACTGGCAGGATAGTTCAATTTGTGCTTATCTTCAGTATTGAGTCAGTGGGACACATATTTAATTGGCTTGATGCATTGAGGATATTGTGCTGTTTTTGTTGTTGAACTGCTTCAGTTAAAAAGGAAGAAGGACACGATATATAATTCTTGCAAATAAAAAAGTAAGCGTTTTAAATAAACACTTGTTTTATTTAATTTCCCCAATATTCTCTTTTCCTAGTATTACAAGGCATTGCAAAAAGAATACATCAGTGATGATCATGACAGAGTTCTCTCTGTCACAGCACTCTCAGTTCAGATGTTCACCGTACCTACTCTGGTATGTACAGCCTGTCTCCTATAGAAATGTAAAATATACTTGAGAACTGCTACCAGTACCACTTCTGCAGGCTGCTGTACTTGACAGAGTCTTTACACGTTGCTGAGTTGAAAATGATTGGTCAGGTTTGCTGAGGCCAATATGAAAGCACAAGCTTGAATTTATGTGAATATTCATGACAGAAGGTAGAGGAAATGCAAATGAGTAGAAATTTTAGGCAGCATCCTTCTTTGCATTAACTTTGTGTTCTTTTACTGTTCACATTTACCTTCTTATGTAACTTTAAAAACTTGGGGGGAGGGGGCAAAAATGATTAAATGTCTTTTTGTGTGGGTGAAAGATGTTAAATCCTGTGAGGGGGAAAAAAGTATACCTCTAGGTTTTAAAGGTTATATATTCTTTACCTGAAATACTAATATAAAAGTCCTTTTCTACATGATCTTTCCAGAAAAAATAGCGTATCTCTTACATTGAAGCTGTCAGAGTGAGAAACCATGTCAACCTGATGGAGACTTGTCTTCATACATAATGAATATTATGGGAGGTTTTGTAGTTTGGACTCTAAAAATGCTTAAAATAATTTCTAATAAAAAAGACTGGATTCAAAGGAAAAATTACTTTGATCATTCTTGTCAACAAAAATAGGAAGAACGTTTTTTAATTTTCTTCTTACAGGCTCGACATCTTATTGAAGAGCAAAATGTAATCACCACCATTACAGAGACACTCCTAGAAGTGCTTCCAGAGTACCTAGACAAAAATGACAAGTTCAACTTCCAAGGTTACAGTCAGGACAAACTGAACCGGGTATATGCAGTAATATATGACCTCAGGTAAGTGTAAAACTGAGACGCTAGAGCAGTTCTCTAGAAAATGAGTAGTAAGATGAGGTGTTTCAATTCAGGCATTTGATAATAAAACTGCTTTAAAAAAACGCAAACCCCTCGAAAACCACATGTGAAACTTTAATGTTTTATTTTTCAGTGGAAACTTAACATTTTCAAATACCAAAATTATATTCTATAAAGACAATGAGAACCACTAATATAATTCCATGAAACAATGAGAATCACTAATATAATTCCGTGTAACAATTGCATTAATAAACAAAATATATCTACTGTAAGACAGTATGGGTAATTTGGCTTCTATTCATTATCATTCTGGGAAAGCTGTGTAATTCTCATCTGCATAGTATTTTCCACTCTTACAGTTTCCAAACTACTTAAATAAACAGAATATGTAAAAGCAAACCACCCCAAATACCTTGGAATTAAAAAAAAATGTTTAATGTGACTCCATAATTTGAAATAAGCAACTAATGTTTGGTGAAAATGTTAAGAGGAGTTTGAGATGGGGAGGATGATGTAATGTGATGATGCAATTCATTGTTGTAATACAAAGAACACTAAATACAAGCAGAAACAGAAGTCTGAGCAAAAGATGATAATATTTTCTTTGGGGACAGGTATGTCTTAGTCAGCAAGCCTACGTTATGGACAGACCGTCTGAGGGAGCGGTTCTTAGAAGGATTTATTTCTTTCCTAAGGATTCTAACTTGCATGCAGGTACAACACATTTAAACAATTTCTTTCTAATATGCTGTTAGAAACATACTACAGCAGTTCTGCTTGCTCATCTTTTTGCCCATAGCAATAGTGTGCATATAAAAATGCAATTATGATGGTAAGTTCTTCAATCCGTTTCTTGGGTGGGTGTACAGGTAATGTTTATAGAAGAAATCAATTTTATTTACATGTATCCGAATAACCTATATTTTACTATTTGCTTATGGGATTTTGTGTTATTTTAAGCCTGTGTTTGTTGATTTAGCTTGAGTATTTTGTGGCATATCCATTTCAGGGAATGGAGGAGATAAAAAGACAGATTGGTCAGCACATTGAGGTGGACCCTGACTGGGAAGCAGCTATCGCTATACAGATGCAGCTCAAGAACATTCTTTTGATGTTCCAGGAGTGGTGTGCCTGTGATGTAAGTATATCAGTTCTCTGGGATTCTTACACATATGCCTTTTGTGAATATTTCCAAGTGCTTTTTAAATAGCAGCTTTTAAAAAAAGCTCACTGTTCAATACAGACCTCCACAAAAAATGAGCCTGAAAGAATTAATCTGTGGTGTGAGATGGAGAGATGGGATCTCAGGAGAGTATAATCTAGCTGACAGAGCTGCACAGGGTGTCAGGCAGATCATAAAGGAAAACACTTCTCATAATTCAAGATTTTGAGAATTAGGTTTATGGTATTACTGTTAGTTTTTAAGTTTTTGAAGCATATGGCGTTAAATCTCAATTGCAAAAGTGGACTGCAGAAACTTTGCACTAATTGGGGAATTGCACTGTAAGTAGTCCTAATCAGTGCTGGAGCTTGTCACTGTGGGGGAAGGGAGGAAATTGTACACAATTTAAAGATATTTTGAAGTGGGTTTCTTCTTTTTTTTTTTTTTCTTTTTTTCTTTTTTTTCACTAGGGAGAGAAAGGAAGAACTTTAGCAGTTCAGGAGCTTTATCCCATTTGGGGTGCAAACTATTAAAATATTGCAGCTTAAGTAAGTATATAGATTTTAGAGCATTTGACAGAGCCAGATTTTTTGAACAGAAGCATATTCTTTGTTAGCTTTAGTGGATGCTCCACTGTCCCAGTCCAGTACTTCTCCATATAAGAAACAGAATAGCAATATATTGTGGACTTTTAGTAACTGTTCATGCCATCAGAAAAAACAAGTGGGGAATTTCAGTGCATATCTATGATTTTTAAATATAATGCTATGCATTTATTTTAAATTTTAGGAAGAGCTGTTGCTGAAGGCCTACAGTGAATGTCATAAAGCTGTGATGAGGTGCAGCACAAATGGATGCTTACGGGAAAAAACAGTGTTTCACTTGTGTGGCCATACTCTGGAGAGCAGACCTTACAGAGTGTCTGCAGATCCTGTCAGCATACATTTACCACTGTCCAGGACTCTTGCTGGTAGGTGGTGTGCTTTGTTTTGATTCCTATTTGAATTACCTATATCACCCATCTCTATTTCTTTACTCTAGAAACCATTTAGATACGGAGATTCATGTATCAGTCACTGTCAGATTTTCTGACATTCTCATCATCAGACAACACTGTTCCCCACATGTCCCACTAAAGGAAGGTTTTTCTCAAAAAAAAAAAAAATTTGCCTTGAAGGTTAGAGGTCATTTTTTAAACAGGAGAGAGATAAAGTCAGACAAGAAGGAAAAAGTTCCATGTTTTAATGAGATCTTCAGTTTTCTCTGGACTGTTTGTATTTATGTTATTGTGTTTCTGTTTCTACCTGTTCTGCCTAAATGAATGTTCATTATTACTATATCTCAAATCTATTTTCCAGCTACCTGTATTCCTAAAAGACATATGTTTGTAGCATGCCAGGACAGATTTCCAGTCAGTATTCAATGGATTACAGCAGTGGGGGATCACTGCTTTTTGTAGAATACAAATGAAATCATACACTATTATTAAGCTGTATATTCTTTATCACATAATTTGATACCAGGATACCATCTGTTTAAGCCTTGTAATCTTGAAAATCAGTTATTACTGACATATGATTTAAATGTGAAATGAAAATTTTACTTAGCATCTCAATTTAAATAGTTTTAATGGATTCATTAAATTAATAGATTTATTCGTAAAATAATGGATTGTAAGATGGCTAAGAACTGGTGTGATAATGTAATAGATCTTCTATCTTAAAGAAAAAAAAAATTAAAAAGCAAGTAACATCTTTCCTACATAAACAACTTTTTTTCTGTAATTCTCTGGGTTGTCAATGATTTAGCTAACATTTAGAATGGGTTGAAGGAGAAACTTTACTAATTTTGATTTATTTTCTGATTTTCTTCCTTTTGGTTTTGTAGGTCTTCATGTACGATTAAGCAAGACTGGAACCATCTCAAGACTGCATGAGTTTGTTTCTCCTGTAAGTTGGCTTCTTCCCTCCCTCCCCTCCCTGCCCAGTGTTTGTGATTTATGCTCTGGGAATGAGAAATCCTAAAATTTTATCCTGTAATTTTCATGGCGCACACACAAGTTATTTTGCAGCTGTCAGTATGACTTTTTTCAGTAGGACTTACACTTTAAAAATCACTGACAGACTCATTCTTGCTTGATTTTTCTTTTCCTTTTTTAAATTTTAGGAAGAATTTCAAGTGGAACTGCTAGTAGAATATCCTTTGCGATGTCTTGTCTTGGTTGCTCAGGTTTCTGCAGAGATGTGGAGAAGGAATGGGCTCTCACTGATAAGCCAGGTAGGTATTCTTACAGTATTCAGTAGTGAATTGGTCGGTCCTGTTGGTGTATGCAAGTGTTTCTCAGTAATGCTTCCAGTGGTCGTTTCATCCGGTGCATAAAAAAGGTCGTGGGGGTCACTCTCACACTAAATAGAAAGGTTTCTAGGTGGGAGTTTAGATGACTTGGTTTTATTTCCAGCTTTATCAGTGGCTTGCCTCCCCATATTACATAAATATTTTCATCTCTTTTATGACTGTTTCTGACTCTGAGATGGTATTTATGTTACTGACATCTGCTGGTAAACTACTTGCAGATCTTACAAAGAAATCACTGCATAGATACTGTTAGTACTGTTGCTTATAATAAGATGTTAGAAGAATCTCTCAGTGTATGGTAATCATATGCAAAAGTTAAACCGATAAAATACTAAACTTTTCAGTCCAATAAAACTGTATATAACAAATTTTATAATACTTGCAGGCTTTTTTGGTGCAAGAGTGAAGGTAAAAGGAAGAGTCTACCCTAAAGTACTTGTATTTTGCCTGCTTTGGCTTCACTTTTTTTTTTTTTTCTTTTTTCTTTGGCAGAAGTTCTCTGTGTTTACCTTTCACAGTACCCTTTGCTGAAATCAAAGTAAATACTGCTAGCCCCCTGTAGAGTCGTATCTCTGACAACTGGGGTAGGAGAAGGGGGGATATTTTGACTTTAATCGGTAGCAGCCATTAGAATTATGTTTTTTTGGGTGGGGGTATGAAAAAGTATATCATAGACTTTCTCTGGATAAGTGAAAAAACATTTTTGACTTCCATCAAAGTACATATTTGTTTTGAAAGAAGCATGAGACTTTCCCTTAATAGAGGTTCTGTACAGTTTAAAAAAGTTTCACTCATTAATCGGTACACATTTGATAATGCATTACTTCTCTACTTAAATTTTGTTTTCCTGTTTCTCAGGTATTCTATTATCAAGATGTTAAATGCAGAGAAGAGATGTATGATAAAGATATCATCATGCTCCAGGTATAATATTCTGAATCATTGCTTGCTCGACTCAAAATTGTAATGGAATTTCATTGAACTAGATTTGTATAATTTTTTAAGTTTTTTCTTGGTAAAAAATTATTTTTCATAATTAATGAAGAACTGTAGTAGTAACTGATATTAATATTAGTTTGGGTTTTTTGATAGATAGGTGCATCACTTATGGATCCAAACCAGTTCCTCCTGCTGATATTGCAGAGATATGAGCTTGCTGATGCTTTCAAAAAGGTCAAGCCCACCAAAGATCAGGTAAGTGGCAGGTATTTCTGCTGATTAATTTTTTTGCTTTGAGTTTACGGAACATTAATAAGAAAAACTAGCTACTGGTGATAAATGCATTTTTATGACCACACTAAAAGTCAGTCAACACAGGATCTAGTTGTTAGATAACTGATTTGTAATCAGAATTTGTAGGAGTTTATTCAAAATTAACAAACAGTTTTTGCCGTCTTTGACCTTTATTTCATAGAGCATCTACCAAAATCCATGCAAATTACTTACCTATAAAATTTCTATGTCTCTTAAGCCATACTATGTATTCTTATTTTGGCTAGAAGTTCCTTGGATTGTTGTGCTACTTCTTGAGGCTTGAACTTTCATGCAGTCCTTCATCTGGGATACTTTTTTAGCTGTCATTTCTTTTCCTGCATGTGAATCTTGCAATTCCGTTATGGAATAGTATTTCCTCTACAAGTGCAGACATTTTTTCCAAGTTGTTAGAATGGAGTTTTCTTCTTATATTATGATGCCAACGTAGTGCATCTGAAGGCTGAGCTCAGTGACGTTTGACAGATTTTCTTGCTTGGTGTTGTTCGTTTGATTGTTTTTTTGATGTTTGGAATTTTTTTAAAATGTTTTCTCTAATTCTTGTAGGATTTGATCAAACAATGTAATGTGTTAATAGAAGAGATGCTACAGATTCTCATCTATGTTGTGGGTAAGTTTCATTTCTCTCTATTGTTGAAGTATTGGGTTATTAGTTGGACAAAATAGGCTTAATGACTTTGTTTAACATAGGTGGTATGGAGAGGATATGGGAGTATGCCTATTTTAAATAGATTGTTCAGTAACACAGGCATTTGTCAACCAGAATCAATAGGGGTTGCATAGTGAAAAAAGCTGTTAAGTAACTTAATAATTGACTATTAAAGTAGCATATGAAGAGAAACTCCATGTCAACCCATTTTGTTAGGAAGCTAGGCTAAAAAACATTTTTCCTCTCAAGACATTTGGGGTTATAGGTTTCTGGCAAATGCAAGCTTATACTATGAAATACCTCAGCAATAGCATTACCTCTGAGCAAAATTTAGAATTGCTTTGTAACTGTCATGTTTGCTGTTCTTCTCCTTTTGATTCACTCTGGTAGGGGAAAGATATGTGCCTGGAGTGAGTAATGTGACAAAAGAAGATGTTATTATGAGAGAAATCATCCATCTGTTATGTATTGAACCAATGGCTCACAGTGCAATTACCAAGTCCTTGCCTGAAAATGTGAGTCCTGGTTTATTTTTTTCCTGTTAATTTACTTTTTCTTGTTTTATGTCTTTTTCTTCTTTAGCTTCCATATCTTTATATGGAAGCATTTTATTTCTGCTATAAAGCTCAATTGTTGGTTTCAGAATTACAAAATGGCATGACAAAGGGTCTTACACACCTTACTGATTAAGAGGTAGATGTCTTAGATTCAAGTATGGTATAATCTGAAAAGGCTTGTATGGAGATTGTGGGTTTGATGGAGAGGTAGAATTTTTTAGGATTTTCAGCTGTAGTTCTCCTAGATTCAAAAAGAAAAGTTTTAAAATTATTTTCTCTTTTGGCTCTGTAGGACCATGCAGCTGGATTCTACTCTGTCCTGTGTACCATCAATAAATTTGATCCTGTAATTTTGATCACTTAAACCTGTACAGATCCATTGGAAGTCAAGTATTCTACAGGTCTATTTGAAAGCACAGATTTTCCTGCCATTATATTCCAGCTTTTGAAAATTCAAGCAAAGGAGAGGGATGTGGATTAGGTTTTATAACCTGTGCAAGTTTTCAGGCATGGCAATCAATGCAAAACCCCCTCAGTTGTATTGTAAATTAAATAGACTGGAATACTGTTTTAAAAGACTAAACCTCTGGTTTTCCCTTCATTGAGGTTGGGTAAGGCACGGCTTTGTTTCTGGAGATCACTCTTACAAATGCAATTTTACGTGATTAAATGATAGTATTATTTCTTTAACATGTTACAAGGCAGTACCAATTATGAATATCTGCTTTCTGAATAACAGTGGGCAAAATATATTAATTCATGAATTAGAGAACGGATCTAAATCTGTATGTCTATTTTTGTTACGCCTAGCATAATACTGAAGCTATTTGAATCATTATGTATTTATCCCAAACTAAATTTTTTACCAGGAGAACAATGAAACTGGCTTGGAGAAAGTAATTGATAAAGTGGCTACATTTAAGTAAGTTTTTAATATTGTTTTGTAAGTAGCTTGAACATGAAATAATTCTGTTATATTATATGGGTTAAACAAGCTGCACTGCACAGTCTCTGTTCATCTAGTATTTTGCTGTCTTGGAAAAACATATGCTTTCAAATATACATAGGAAAGAAAAGCTTACGGAATATCCAAACCTGCTGCTTCTTTCCTTTTGCCCTTGTCTGTCTTCAAATTCAGCTTGAGGGAGTCTCAGGAGTTTAGTAACCTCAAGTCCTAGTGGGCAAGTCTTAAAAAGTTATTTTTGTGTCAAAGGTGGCTGGGAACCCTAACAGGTCATTGTACCTTTGGCAGTCACCACCTAATCATTGGTTTAGAAGTTACTTAGTTGCTAACTTGCTGTAACATTCAGATGAGTTGTTTTTTTTTAACATGCATAGAACAGCCATTGTAGCAGTTGAGAAAAAGTAGTTCAAATGTCTGCTATTTTTGTCACAAAAATGTCTTTTAATTATTTTAGTATACCTTATTTAAAATTTCATGTGTCTCGCTTGTGTGTGTTTAATCAAGGGCAACTATATCTATATGTGGGAATTTTGCTTTGGGAATTATATGGAAGGTTCAAAAAATCTCACTAGCTGGAAAGTTCATATTACTTGTTTTGTATCTTGGTTAAAGTAATTCTCTTTTTACGGTAACATCCAGTGTCTGAAATTTTAAGCCATAAAGTTAAAAAGAATTTACCTGTCAGAGGCTATGTGGTGTGCTGTAGCTGGTATAGACTAGAAATATTTTGCTGTTGGGTAGGATTTACAGAACTAAGCAGTCTTGAAAGTCTGATTGCTGTACTCGCTCTGTGCTTTCAAGTTAACGAAGCAATCATCACTATTCCATTTCTTACTAGCATTTCCTTAGAGAATAAATTGTGTCACTGGATTGTTTACATTTAAATATATGCTGAACATAAATTATTAATCTGTATGTCATTAAATATTTCTCTGTAAGGAAACCAGGTGTGTCTGGCCATGGAGTTTATGAACTGAAAGATGAGTGCTTGAAGGAATTCAATATGTTCTTTTATCACTATACTAAGACCCAGCACAGCAAGGTAAGCAGTGTAAGATTCACTCTCAAAGGTTAAAAAAATATTACATATCAACATCTAAAGAAGTTTGTTGAATCAAAGGAGTTAATGGTATCTAAAGAAACTGATCCAGTAAAGAGCATATGCAGCTAACTTCAATTTGTATTAACAATCTGAACTTCATTAGAGGTTTAGTTTTGATGTGGGTGGTTTGCATTAGTGTTTCCACTAAAGTGACTTCTGTGTTAACTCTGTTAACTGTTTATGCTAAAGATCAAAATATGATATCTCTTATCTTTGAACTGGAAGACCCCAATTCTATCTTTTGCAATTCATGCTGAAGAAGCAAGTATGTCCAATTATTTTATATCTACTACAAATTGAAATAAAATGCAGTGTTGTTAAACAGATTTCAGACAAGATTCTAGTTATGTGACCAAGTATTGATTATGTATCTTCCCACATTTCTAGTTTAGGATTTCTCATTGCTTCATTCTGTACTTCTGTAGAATTATTGATGTAACCACACTACTACCTTTTCTGTAGGCTGAGCATACACAAAAGAAAAGAAGAAAACAAGAAAACAGAGATGAAGGTAAAAGTTTGAAACTGATGACTCGACAAATATGATAAGTCAGTAGTGTATGTAGTTGTGCATATAAAATGAGCTGTGGGAAATGAGACTTAATTGTTGATAGTTGAGTTCATATTGTTTGTTGTGATGTGTAGTAGTTGTAATTAATTAGCTGCCGTTAGCTTTTATCTCCCCCCCCACCCCTTTTTAAAAACAAAGATAGAAGTTTTGGAATTTTTAGTTTAATTTCCATGTAGACAAATAAACATGGCATAGTATCCATTGACAAAATGAACAACTTCCGAGTTTTTATGGAGGAGTAACTAGGAGGCAAAAGTTTAGGTTTTGTGAGTAGTTTTAGTGCAGTGTTGAGGCATAATAATGTCATGTAGAGAAGGCTGCCACAGGAACTAGTGCTCATATCCATTCTGTAAGTAGCTTGAGATTGAGGTTTTATAAATCAAAATTTTCTTTTTTAGAAGCTACAAATATGTGTAACAGTAAACCCCCATGTAACACAAGTGTTTTTTCCTTTTGAGTTTACTGTTACCTATTTAAGTCATGAGCATTAATTGAGTTGATTTGAGGAAGACTTTGTAAGCTGAACGAATAAGTACAATGAACAATTTAATAAAATCAGCTATCACCTGCTTTTGCAACAGATAAAATTATTTTTCTTTTCCCAGATTGCCCTTCCAGTTGAATACCTTAATCTTTACTTCCTAATCTAGAGTGTATTTTGATTTTTGTGTACAATCAGGGGAACTACAGCATTTCATACCCGAGATGACTAAAATTCATTTTGAGTAAATTTTATTTGCTTTGGGTTCCTTTCACTTGAAAAACCAGAACTGAAGAAGAATTAATTGGTATCATCATTTAGGAGGGACACAAATAAATCAGGAATCAGATTCTCTTTGAAAAAAAATTATTTCCCTCAGTTAAAAGTAACTCAGAAGACTATGACAGCTGGGAAAAAAAAAAAAGAAAAAATATCTTTGTATTACTTTTGGTTTCTTTCTCCACTGTTTGTTTTATATGGTTGTCACATTTTCATTAGTAACTTCTTAATGTTCTGTGCCCCCCTTCACTTCAGCAACTCTAAAATGTTAGTAGGGATGTTTATTTTGTGGAACTTAAAAATGCAAATATGGTGTCAGAAACTCACATTCATGTAATCGGTCAGTACAGTTCCAAAATACAAAGATAACTCTTTATATTAATGTGTATTCCCCTGAGGCTACCCATTTTGTTGCTTATACTTTGTGCATATGCTTTTATGTGGCTGTGTTGTCTTCGTTAGTAAGTTTTTATAGTTCATTTAGTCTAAATTGTCAAAAGATTGATGGTTTCAGAGACACTGTTCATAGAAGTTTTCTGAAAAAAGGCATCCAGGTACCAAAAGAAGGCTTAAGTCAATGCTTCCAGGTGTAGGGAAAGGTTGCAGCATTAATTGAGCTGCTGTTGGTAGCTGCCAAGATTCCAAGTGGCTTCTGGGTGAGATAACACATCACACAGTTTCAATATTAGCTCAGAAAATGTACATAGAAATTATCAGGATGGCCCAGTAGCAGGAAGAATTTAGACATCCAGCCATATTAGGCATGGGACACTGTGATGTGAGACATCACGCTCTGGAAGATCCACTGCTCACTGTTCTTTAACTACTTAAAAGCTTGGTATCTGATGCAAAACACAAACATTATGTTTATTGGTGATACATAAATAAGGCAGTGTAAATTAAAGATCTGTGTTTACAGATACAATTAAACGCTTCTGATTGATTGTTTAGCTTAGCTTTCATGTGTTTTATGTAAGAGCTTACTAGAAGTACTTAGTTTTGCTGAAGATGAAGCTGACTTAGGCAAACAATTGTGTTTGAGTGTGATTTTATTAATTTAAAAGTCCATTTGTCCTTTCACTGGAATACGTGTTTGTGCTCTCTGCTTTTTGCCTGCAACCTTTGAGGTGCCAGTTAATATATTTGCACGTGTCTGTTTTCTAGCATTGCCACCACCACCTCCTCCAGACTTCTGTCCTGCATTCAGCAACGTGGTGAGGATTCTGAACTGTGATGTTATGATGCACATACTGCGGACTATTCTTCAGAGAGCAGTAGAACTGGAAACCCACTTGTGGACTGAGGCTATGGTTCAAATGGTATGGTTAGCTTTGGTCTTCTTCCTGTGGTCATTCCTATGTTGACCAGGTTAACTTCTTATGATGAGATCAAAATGTGTAAAGTTTGTCCCCAAACCTCTCTTCATAAATGTTATAAACAAAGAAAATATTTCTAATTATTTATATCCACTGTAAAATAGGTAAGTGAAACGCAATAGTATTTAAATTGGGAATATTCTTCAGTTTTCTACTTTGCTTTCCCCTCTGTGTTGCCTCATCACTGAAGCTGTTTCAACATGTAATTCTCCTTACTTCATCTTTTTCTTGAAACTTCATATGCAAATAAGTAACCCTTTAATAATCTTAAAGAAATTGGAGTTGCTTCATCTTGTAAGCTGCAGAGTCTCTGAATAAGAAAATGTCTTTGGGGCCTTAGCCATGAAATAATATAATTTTTGAAGTATTGAGGCATTTGATTTTACCACAGTGACTTTATGCTTTAAGAAAAAAGGAATTACTGATGTTGTGAAGTTCTTTTTGTGAGTGCTCTTGGTTTGTTTTTTTTTTTAATATTTATAGAATTGGGAACTGAAGTTACAGACTGATTGAATTAATCAGCTTTGTTAATTAAAGTGTCTAGATTATTTAATCACTTGGATTTAGCTGCTAATCTTTGGTTTATGGAAATAACCAAAGATTTTGCTGATAATAATTTATTACAAGATTCATATGTTACTAATGTTAAGCATGTGCAAGTTTATTAGTTTTAGTGCAAGTAATATGCAGGAAAACTATATTGTGCATTGTGATTTCACTGTCCACGTATCGTTTCAGCACTTTTTCTCATTTCTATGTTTTATCATGGATATAATCAGCATATAGCACAGAACTATATTAAAATTCTTAATTTTATATGCCGTTTTTCCAGACTTCTAACAGTGAATGATATTTACATTATTTTTTTTTAGGTGCTTCATCTCCTTTCTTTAGGGTTATTAGAAGAGAAGCAGCAGTTACAGAAGTCTCCAGAAGAAGAAGTAACCTTTGATTTTTATCACAAAGCAACACGTATGTTTCATTTTCTTTAAAAGAGCTAAGTAAATTAGGCAAACTTGATTTTGTAAGGACAAAAATAAACTAGAAGAAAGTGTTTGGTGATTTTTAGAAAGGATTCACTTTTTGCTGTAGAATTAAAACATAAAATAAGTATTTTAAATAATGAAGAAACCAGGTTTGGACTAGCTTCCTGTTTTCTTAGTTGCCAGGTATGTTGAAGAGGGGGTGTGCTTCTCTTTCTGGAAGAGAAAAGGGAAAGTAATACTAGTGTTACATAACTGAAAATGGTTCTTCCTTGACAAGAAGATTATTGAAACGGGAACTAAGAACTCCTTAAGAAATGACAGTGGATTTAAGTGAACTGTCACCATCTTTTGTACTCCTGAGCTATACAATTACCGATTGACCTGCAAGTTAGTCTTTTACTATGGTACTGATAATAGAATCAAAACGTAGTGGCTGTGAAGTGTACTTTTTTTCTTTTTTTACTTTTCCAAATGCCTACAGAGCCTAATCTTACATTCGAGACTAGTGAGTGTGAGCTGGAATCTACATTTTCTAAATAATCTTACCTAGAGCTTCTGCTTCACTGTGTAAGAATAAATAATAAAGACTCTGTTATCAAGCTGAACATAATTGTCACTTCAGAGGTGAAACAGAGATAAGAATTGTGAAATAAAATCATAGAATCGTAGAATTATTTAGATTGAAAAAGACCTTTAAGATCATAGAGTCCAGTCGTTAACATAGTAGTGCCAAGTCCACCACTAAACCATGTTGTAAGCACAACATCCTAGGTTGTGATCCTAGGTAAATAAATACATAATTTATTATCTAGGCTGCTGGATTGCCTTTCTTTAGTTTTTCAAAATGTTGTGTAAACAGGTGTTACTGAGTTTGAAAAGCACTCCCATTTCACTTTTTTTATTTTTGATTTTTTTCTTACTGTTGATCAACAAGAACTGTTATTATCACTCAATATATTTCTGTTTAAGAAGCTTCATGTCGACTACAGGAATACAATAAAAGGAATTACAATTGAGACATTACAGAATTGTTTGCCAGCTTTAGTTTTGCATAACCAGAAAAACAAAAGCCCCATGTATACATAAGGGATGCAAAAATAATCAGTATTTTTGTAAGAAAACTCGTATTGAGAGGTGATTTAAAGCTCCAATACTTTTTAATGTTTGTCTCACTTCTAAAAACGTGCAAATTAATTTTAAGTGGAAAGTACTGCAAAAGAAATGCAATTGAAGAGAATGGTCTCAATTTTAAGTCATGTTAGAGAATGGTCTAGAACGTTATGAACTGTTAACAAGGTGTGAAGAAGCAAATAATTACTGTAACTATAATAATTTTTGTGATAGAAAAACTTGTGCACTGAACTGTTAGCAAACATGTAAACTATAACATCTTTACAACTTCTCTTTGAAGCAAAAGGCAGTTCTGGTTTTGTCTGTACTTCTGCCCTTGGAAGGAGCAAAAATGATTGATCTACAAGGGGTGGAGAAGGATTATACTATGTTTAAGTGGAATAAACAGATGAAATTAAAACAGAAATGTAACTACACAGATTGTATTCATGTTTGTGTTACATAATTAGCAATGTTTTAAGGCATTTCCATAGTTATAAATACATTGAAATGCTGAGGTTTTTTCCCCTCAAGACCCATGCTTTTCTGTTGTTCTTTACTTTGTAAAGGAATGGGAAGCTCAGCCTTGAATGCTGTGAACGTGTTAATGCTTCTGGAAAAATTAAAGAGAGTTCCTCAGTTAGAGGCACAGAAGGACACAGTCAATTGGATACTGCAGGTACACAAGAGGGAGATAGGAATGATCTCGTTTTAGTAATTTAGAAAACTTTCATTAAAGAAGTGATGATTTCTGCATATAACCCAGTGTTTACAGCTGCAGTGATTTCTTGGGAAGCTTAATCTGATGGAGTATTTTTTCCCCCAGATGAGATGGTCTATTCAATCCTGTGTTAACCTGTCCATTGTACTTGCTATTGCTACTTTCAAGTATTGGGTCAATTTTTGCGTAGAGAACTCATTCCAGTAATGATATTTTTAATGCATAGACTTCATTCCTCATATTTCTGTTGCAGAATAACAGCAAGTGATAAGTAAAACTTCATAACTGGGAAAGCATTTTAGAGGCAGGTTGTAGTAAGATTTGAGTCATGTGGATGTGACTAACGGCCACATTGTACATTTGGCCTGTGGATTTTATTCCATCCAACTGCTTGGCATTACCCAGTAAGAGAAGGGAAAAACCTCTGGAGCTGTGACACCTCCTCTAATGTAGGAGGCTGCTGCTTCTGCTTAGCAGTAGTACTGCTGTACTGTTCCATTTTGGGCTTCCTGTTTTAGGTGGCAAACATAGAAGACAGTGCTCTTGGAAAAGAGAAGAATCCATAGTAGGGTTCCAAAACTATCCTCAGCTACTAACATTGGACTGTCCTCGTACATTAGGGAAGCCAGTTTGAAATATACTTTTGGAGAAGTTATTCTTCTAAAATTCTAAGGGCAAAAGTAAAAGTGTACTAAGTACATTTAACTTTTTAATTATATGTGTAGTAAATGTAGAATATTTAATATTATCAAAACTTCAAGATGCTTGTTGAAGTAAAGATAGCTGGATAAAGTAGTGAATTAAAATTGAAGGCTCAGTTTTAGCTAATTGGGCATATGGCGGAAAGCTTTCTTTATGTTCCAGATGTGTAGGTGTTTGCATGACTTCAGTGACTATTTCCATGGGGTGATCCACATCTCACCTACTTGAAATAAGCTAGCAGCCTCTATCCATGCTTCTAATGTATGGATTCTTCAGCTGTTAGCAGAATTAGTGCCAGAAGACTGAAACATTTGGAAGAATTTTACTTCCCTTCACATCGAGTAGTGCTTGTCAGGTTTAGGATACAGACACAGCAGTGTTACAGGAGTGCACAAACAGTCTGTTAGATGTTTTTGTCATTTATGGTTTCATCCATATCAAAATCTGAAAATAATGTGAAACAAACTATCAAGATCTTTAATCAGTTTTATTTTTAACATTGAAGTTTCTATTCCTAGATGTTTGACACAGTGAAAAGAATGAGAGAAAAATCTAGTGTGACAACAGTAGCAGCTACATCAGGCTCAGAAGCTACAAAAGGTGATGAGGTAATAACAAAAAAAACATGTTCTATGGAGGCCTTGTATTTAATGTTTTGAATGGCTGTTTTCAAAAAGTTGCCTAAATTTATTGCTACCTTAAATGATGTTTTTTGAAATATTAACTAAATATTAATCCTAAAAATAGGATTTAGGTTCCAAGATTAATAATTTTAATAAATGAAATTTATGCTAAGCTTGTTTTATGGAATTATCAACAGCTAATGTGGTTTTGTTTGTACTTCCAAATTAAGGGAAACAACTGAGGGGGGTGAAGAAGTAATTTGTGTTTATTTCTCTCTTTATCTTTATGATTTGACCACCTTTTCTATGATGTTTACATTGTGCAATAATTAGAAATACAAATCCTCTTAAAATGATGTCTTGTAATGTATGAGGTTGATCTGCTTTGCCTTGATTGTATAAAGACATCAAGCTTAGGTGATTATTCTGTCTTTTTATCAGTCTCTACACACTTCCCTCAAAATAACTTCTGAATTCAGTGGCCAGATGACACAGTGAAACAGAGATTTCAAAGATTACTGCAGTCCCATGAGTTCCTTTTTTAATTTTTAAATTGGCAGTTGAATAGAAAAGAAGAATCCAGTTACCCTTAGGCAGTGTACAAAGACAAGCCAGTTTGCTCTTGCACATTCTGTTTGGCAACAGCTCGCTGCCAAACAATTTCTTGGCTAGTCATTGCATGCATAGCTCTAAACTTATCAAGCATATGCTGTGTTTCTTTTTTTAGAAAGGTGTCCTGTGATATCTAGTAAGGTAAGGGAACAAAATACAAAAGTCAGTAAGAAACGAGACACAGTTCCACTACTTGTGGAGCAATTTTTTGTTTGGTTTCCTCAAAATACCATTGTGAATGGAAGCAATGTCTATAATGCCAAATTGTCTCTAAGTAATTGAATAATTAGAGTTAGGTTCTGTATGTTTTAATTAATAAGTCTCTGGGTTTTGAATTCTGCATTTCCAGAGCATATAAATACTTTGTTTATAGTTTTTGGAAATGATAGGTGAGGAAATAGAAAAAGAATAGTTTTCTAGTCTACGATAAAGAAGAATAGGGGGAAAATACAATCTTCAGATGCATAAAATGCTGACACAATAGTGTAGGTACATTCTTTGTGTCATGCATAGTTCAAGATAAATTTTTCTTGAATTCCTGCAAGGGAGGTACTGAATACTCAGTAGAGGCTTGGCTTATGGGGAGAATAACAGAACACTGGAGGAGGCTTGTTACTTGAAACTTACTGAAGTTTCTTTAGAACAGACAAGCATCTAATTAAAATGGATCAGGTATTATTGATCCTGTCTTTGGGCAAGGGGTTGTACTAGTGATCTTTTGTGGAACCCTCAAAATCTTTCTTCTGACTAGGTTAATGGACCTAGTCAACATTTAAGATTTTTGGTTTACATTTTTCAGACAGCAGTTAACTTTCTTTTTTATCATGAAAGTAGTCAGTTAAGGAATTTCTCAGTGGTTAGAATGCATATAGTTGGGGAAAGAGTCTTCTCATTTTCTGATGTTCTCTGTTGTGTGTGATTTCTTTGTTCTCTTTTATTGTAAAACCCAGAGTACTCAGGATAAAGAGAAAGCTGAGCGGAAGAGAAAGGCAGAAGCAGCTAGGTTGCACCGTCAGAAGATAATGGCCCAGATGTCTGCGCTGCAGAGGAATTTCATTGAAACCCATAAACTCCTGTACGAAAACACACTAGAGACGCAGGGGAAAGAAGATGCAATTATGGAGGAAGAAAGGTGAGAAACAACAGAAATCCAGGGTTCCCGTGGGAAGAGTTCATTACCTTCTACATAAGTTCATTATGCTACATAAAAATTCTGAAAGTACATTCAAGGGACATACTGTGTCATCCCAGTCAGCAAACTTGTGTCTCTATTTATTTCTAAGTAATCTTCCATTACAGAATTATATATAAATATATGTAAATTAGCATGTATATGCTAATGTAAGAACAGCGGACTCATTTGTGGAGCAGCATAAGATAAACAAGAAAATTCATTATTTCTTCAAATGATGGATCATTTCATTGCTTAACATTTGAAAATTTACATTAGAAAGCTGCTGAGTTGACAACACTAATTTTGGAGGTGACTGTCTAACTTATATGAATATTTAAGTATTTAATTTGGAAAGAATATGAAACCCCATATGCCTTATGGTTAAGTTGCAACAAAGAAAATGTTTCTTGTAGCTTGTGTCACTGGTTTTTCTGTTCACTAGTTTTTAAAATCTGATTTCACACTGAAGACTTTTGGTTTATATTGTTCATAATTCTGTTGTAATGGATTGCTCCTGTTGTAGAGATGCTGCAACAATATACCTAATATAACTCACAATTTTTGTCATCTTGGGGCTGCACAAAACTAATCAGGAAGATAGAGATATCTGATGTCAAGAAAGTACACTGCTGTGTGCTTAGATTTTTAATAAATCATGTTCTGTAAATCACTGTTGAATTGTGGAATAAGGAATATTTAAAAAAATATATGGAAGCATATTGTGTCACAAACCATTAAATTAAGGTAGTGGCATTCATTTTCAGTATGTTTTAAGAATGGGGAAAAATTTTAATCTATCTGTAAGATTAAAATATATTTAATCCGATCTACATTAAATACAGCTTCGTGACTTTCCTGCTGTATGAAAACTATTTCATTGTGTTTTTCTATTTCATCTGGCTTCTACTTTCTGTTTTTAAAGAATACTACATTTTAGGGAGGATTGAGGTGTTTCTTCGTTGTTTGGTCATCATTTGGTTTTGTAAAGCACTTTGGTGTAAAACTAGGAATGTTAGCAGTGTATGACATGTTTAGATGCTTGGAAGAAGAAGTTTGCTTAGAAAAAGCCATCTGATCATTTTATATCTCTGTGTCACTTACGGTCTTACAGCATGTCTGCGGCAATTGACTACTTGAAGATTGCTTTGGGTCCCAAGCGAGGTCCATCTGTTGCTGAGAAAGAAGTTCTGACCTGTATTCTTTGTCAGGAGGAGCAGGAAGTAAAGTTGGAAAGTGCTGCCATGGTATTATCTGCCTGTGTCCAGAAATCAACTGCCTTAACTCAGAATAGGAGCAGAATTCTTGAACTCTCAGGGGGTATGCAATTTTTCTTCTTTTAGACTACAAGCAGCTCTGTACCTAGAGGTCATACCCCTTGAAACTCTTTAAACTCTGTACTCAGATCACTAAATGGCTTACTAAAATGGTGAAAATTTTGAAATTGTTATAAAACCCGTGCTTTAAAACTTAAAAATGAAAAATACATAAAGATTTTCATTTGTCCCTGGGAAATCAGAAATTGCTTTAATCTCACAAGAAGATTTAATAAAACTTAAGAGATTTGGTAGGAGTAGTCACTCTGGAAGAAATCCAAGAATGTTAACAGTTCTGTTTATTCAAGCACAGCAACAAATTTTCCCAATGTGGAGGAAATGTATGAACGTTATCAGAGGCCAGTATGGCAGCCCAGGAGGGTTAGGGTTTTGGTTTGCTTTCGTGGTGGTTTTTTTGTTTCATTTTGGGTTTTTGTTTTGGTTTGAATTTTGGTTTAGTTTGGTTTTGGCTGTTGGCTTTTTTTTCATGTCCAGAAAGTAATAAAAACATTAACATAAAAAAAATACAGAAGTGTGTAAGCAAGAATCATGAATAAAAAAAAGAATACAAGAAAATAATACAAACTTATGAGTTAGAGTTCCATAATATCATATTGGTAGCAGGAAACATGAATAAAACCCAGATTTTTTTTGTAAGTAACAGCTGATTAAACATGAGAAAGAGATTTTGATCAGTTACTCAAGGGGAAGAAAGAAAATACAAGGAAAAGGGAAAACTTCAGTATTCGCTGATTTGTTTTGCTCTTTTTTTGAAAAAGAAAATTAATAATAATTAAGGATCAGATGTCCGATTAATTTTAACAAGAGAGAAATACAGGCCAGAATAGGATATGAAAAGTTGAAATGATATCTAGATAACTTCTGTATATTCATCCTGGCAGTTATTAAAGTAATACTGAAAGTATTTTCAGAACCATTGTCTTTGGTGTAATCTGCAATTATTTTTTAAAATCATAGTAGATAGTTGACATCTCAGAAAGCTAGTAAGGGCAAACAAGTATTTGTCTAAAAAAAACCACCAAAAAACACAAGTGAAATGAGAAAGTTCTGAAAATTTGAGTATGGCATCCAGCCTGGATGCCAGGAAGTATGTTGGATGATAGTAATTATTTTTTATATTGTCTTCTAAACTAATAATAAAGACAGACAATAAAGCATTAAGAAATGTCAAAAATGAATTTGTCAAGAAAGGAGCTTAGTAAGCCACCTTAATTCTTTGACCAGGATAACTGGTTTTGTGGGTAAGGAGGAGGTAAACTAATCTATTCTCATTAGATTTTTTGGCTCTGTCCTACTTGATATACAGCCTGGGTAAATGTTGTTTAGGTGTAATCACCCCAAGGTGGCTACATTACATCATAAAACTAGTAGTTTGATTCAAGCACACTATAATATTAAGTAATAATTAAAAAGTTAGTGGTCATTTTTCCCTGTAAATTGGATTATATTTATTTTAACACAGAAAAAAATGTGAATAGCTGTTATCTATTAAATAATCAATATGCATTCTCTGTCTATCTGCCCATGTATTTTTATAAAGCTGAGCCAATAATTGTTTCAAATCCTGCTTATTCAAGCTAACTAATATATAAGGAATAAGCATGTAGCGTTGAAAGATAATATTTTTTCAGTTACACTACTGTCTAGCAAATGGTTTTAAATTCTGTGTTTGTGGAGTTCATTATTCCTGGTTTAGTTCAGAAGTGCAGTCATGAATGTTATCAAAAAATTCGAAAGCAAAGGGAGGTTCAGCATTGTTCCTTATTTCTCTAGGGCTGTAGGGTAGTACCCTATGTTCTGTCATGCTTGCAGGCCTTTACCAAGTTGTGTCACTTGATAAGATGTCTTGTGTTTCCTCTTCTGGGTCATTAACAAATACTAGATAGCCCTAGACCCAGGATAGACTCATACAGAATCCTGTTTGATCCATTTTTCTTTTTAACAGTGACTGATAATGGCAATTTTGAGCCAGTTGTATAGAATTTTTATCTAGGCCATCTGCTAATTGCATCCTTTTTTCACCCTTCCTCTTTTCTGTGGTACTTTGAAGTACAAATTAAATCCTATGCTCCTGTAGTCAGATACACTTGTAAGCTTTCTGCAGTGACATGTTGGGCTATTGAAGGAATTGGACAAAGAAGGGAATGAAGTTCCTTTTGCTAAATCCACTTCTGGATATTATTAATAGCACTTTCTGCTGCGTGGTCCTCTGCAGCTCATCAGTTAGCAGTAGGCCTGTAAGAGCTTTTGTTCTTTCAAGATCTAAGTAAGTGGGAAAATGCTTGTTCCCATAGCAGAAGTGTAGATAGTGACAAATTTGTGTTATACCAATGTTCATTTTCATATTTCAGTCTCCATTTAATTTAGAGCAGCTTCAGCTGCTGCCAAATAGAATTATATTTTCAGTGCAATTTGGATGCTAGCTTATTTATTTATTTACTTATTTTTGTTTTCATTGTGTCAAATTCAGGTGTATCTGTTCAAAATCATGGACAGTGCACCAGGTGAGATTTGGAGGACTGCTATTGTTCAGCTCAGTATTATTTAGGTACCTTTAAGGGGGAAAATGGACTTTCACTTAGAGTGCATATGCAGCACAAAGATACCATTACATTCTCATAATGTTTTTGCTGTGAAGAATTCTGCAAGAT